>CM068374.1:417613736-418191236 GCA_034769895.1 Magicicada septendecula | reverse complement strand
AATTTTCGGTGGCGCTAGACATATTTTTAACAAAGAATTCCATATTTTATCCATTTTTTGAGACACGCGTTACACGTAAATTTCAAATAGATGGTAAACAATGAATAAATTAGTAGATAGATTTGGAAATTAAAAGGTGTTTACAGGTAATATAAGTCTTACAACACAGAAAAGTTTAGTTCAACAACTAAGCTACAGATGTCGCTCCGCGAACGTTTTGAACTGACCTTCTAGAGGCCCGTCTTCGCCTTCTGACCTGTCGTTTACCCAACGACATGCCTTGACCTTACTTCATACCCAGTCCCTCGTAGTTTTACGTCCAATCCATTTCTCCCCCTCCCCCCAACTAGATGGGGTTTCGGTAACATTTCAACAGACTCGCCTCTGTGAGCCTCAGGTTTGTTGACTTCTTACCGTCGTTTTAAAATCAGTATGGTAGAGTCACAAAAAAGCAGACGTCGCGTGGGACTCGCCCCGAAACAATGTCATTCTAGATTTCTGACGAATACATAGTTCTGAAACACTTATTTACGTAGAAACGGTCGTATAAGAATGGTTAAAAATCAAAGAAACAATTTGCGACCTACGAAGAAACAGAATGTCATACAATAAGATATCATAAAACGCAGTCTTCTTAAGGAATGACGTCCGTACTAGACTACATCAGGAAAACACCTGCACAACAAACACACACACTCATATACACACACTTTGGTCTGATAACAGATCTTACAACACATATCTAGTGTAAATCTTTTGTCGCAGAAAAATACTCTAATTAATCTTATTTACGTGTGTCATAGTTAAATTAAATTTCGATTTATGAGTAGATTGCGGAAGATAGGTAAGCAATTCAAATAGGATATAATTTCAGTAAACATACAAATACAGGCAGACACAATGTTTCTAACGAAGAAATTGTTACTGAATTCCTCCTTTTTGTGTGAAGTACTTGACGAGTTCGTTACACCTTTGCAGTAAAAAGCGCTAATTACTTTTTAAACTTTCCAACCAACTCCCAGCAGCCACGAAATTTTCTGTAATCGTGTTTGCTTTCGTTTGGTTATAAAGCGCTTTCTTATCGAAGTGCGCTGCCAAAAATGCGTTGTTTTTATTAGAAAATTGCAACGAACGTTATACGTGAACTTGCAAAGTAAATTCAATTATCCAGATTTAATGTTTATTAGTGTTAAGATTGGTTGCATAAATTCTTAAGATAAACGAAGAATTTTTCACTTGCACGCATTCTTTAGGATTTCACAACACAGCAGAACGCAAAAATAATTTAGTTACATCAAATTTTAAGGATGCTGTTGGAGGTCTGGTACTTAACTGAACTGTTACGATTAAAAATTTGGTCGTAATTAAAAATACATACACTTAACACCTTTGCTGAATTTGATTAACTTTCGTTCAATACACCCTAATTTTTGAGTAACCATAATAAAACATCAAGGTTAAATTAATTAAAATAATGTAATGACTAATATCACTTTTATTTTTTGATACATTATTTTACTTTAATTTTATTTCAATTAATTAACTACTTAAAAATGATTGCATTAAAAACATACTTAAAACTAATTTAAAACTAATCAAACTTAACATTAAATTAACGTACTTCACGTAAATTAAATCAAGTGACTTCTAAAGTTTCACCTAAATTAATTGAGAAGTTTATATGTCTCGACCTCATTTTGTTTCGTAAACATACTATTACTAAGTTATGATAACTTAAATTAATAATTAATTTAATGGTTGAATAAGAAGCAATTGTCTTTTCCAAACTAGTTCAGCGAATTCAATGCATAAACTTTCGCTATAAAAAATAACATATACATAAAATATTAATAATTAATGCTTGATGCCTTTACTTGGTGAAAATCCATTGTAAATTATAGTAAAAAATAAAATTATTAAATCAATTTATTAAAATTGACGAGTGGAAATCACTAAAACTATTTTATGGTTTTATTTTTTACTATAATTTAAAATATTAATTATTATTCTGACATGATTATGTGGTAATCATGTAATGATGTAAATTACATGAACATGTAATACATGTAATTACATGATGTACTGATACGAGAACTTGGCTTACTAATTGAATTATTTAATATTTTCGAGAATATAAACTATGTATTTTGGTGCCACAGCTGATTGTGTACTGATCAGCTGACAGAGATACTTTAACATAACTCTCGAAAAACGGTAGAAAATTCTTATCAAACTAGACTACTAAATCTTATACGTGGAACACAATAATTGACAAAATAACTCAATGACGTGTATATTGTCAAAGTTATCCGTGTGCGTAGAATGGCAAACAAGTTATTATAGTTTGTGAAAGAATACAACAATATGAATATACGTTAGCATTCAATAAACGGTGATCAACATTAAACCGGCCCACTAAACACCCAGTCTTACGTAGAATGTTTTATGAATAAGTGTAGAAAAAAGAATATAAAAAGCAAATACAACATTTCTTTAGTACTAATTTTTGTTTAAAATTTTAATTTTTTTTCTACATATTAGAAATTACATTACTGTACAACAATACATTTTTACCCTAAAGGCACTGGAAAAAGTATGTGCTTAATATAACGCTAAACCTGATGAGAAAGTGTACTGTCACCGGCTGTCGCATGGCTTCGAATGATTGAATTGCTGTCAAAGTGTGGAAATACGTTTTTCGTTCAACGAAACAAAAAAAATCACATGCAGGCAAATTCAAAGAACATGTAGAGCATACGTCTTTTCTCACAAATCTCGTTGCTCCATGGCGAGGAAAGAATCGGTTTAACCGTGAATGCACTGGCCATAGAGTTCTTCAAAAATTCAAGAAATACCCATGTGTCAACGGTCCACAAACTTAACACATCTCATGTCGTAAATATTTGGCCTCAAAATACAGTACGATTACCATACAAAATGTACCTTGGTTCAGGTAATAAATGCTTACACGCGTCCTATATTTGTTAGGACAGTTGAGCATAACAAATCCCCCCCACCCACCTTACTGAGCTCCATGCATCCAAACGCAAACCACGGCGCGAGACGCCCCGTGCTTCTTCTGTCTGTCTTCTGTCGTCGGGGGACGCGAGCGCTCTTGGTAGGGTAACCCTATTTGCACCCCGGTCAACATTGTCGGCGGATCCGTGCCGATCAACTGGGCTGGCCTCGAGATTGTTCTGTGGTTTCGGCTAGCTGTACCACAGCTGATCTTGACTTGGCCAGTGCACTTAGTAACTGTTTCTGCTTTAACATTGTAGGATTTAATATCCTAGATAGCGGACATTCCGGACTCCACGGAGAGTTAGAGCCGTTAGCCTCAACCCAATAGTACTGACCATAACACAAACTGTCCCCCTTTTGGTCAATGCTTTGGACAAAAGACCTTCTGCTCGTTGCAGAGCCGGAAATTATATAGGCTTAGGCTTGAAGCTTCTCCGTTATCGTTTCGAGTTTTGACATTTCCAGATACGCTACATACATTTGTACATTTCCAGGAACCGTGTTTCATCATTCATAAAACACAACTAAATTCACTAATTCACTGTCTGTTGGATAGTGGATTTAGTGGATCTAATTCACTAATAGCTGTTTTGTTGAGAAATCAGTGATGGTAATTTAAACTAGACGCTTTGTCTAATTCCTTCATTTGTTTTGTAGATTTTGTACTCAAAATTAAAGAACAAAGTATTTCAGGAATTTTATTTAATTTTAATATTATCTATTTTTATTTACCTCGCTCAGAACAAAATACCGCGTCAGTGGCTGCCTATGCTGAAGTCGCTTACCGTGAACAACCACTTTGAAAACAACATCTTAGTAGCTCTCGCCTAAATACTGAACCCGTTACTACACGAAACCTCCATTTTCTTCCTAACAGCCTACTATAGTATCATTACAATAAATGTCTAAATTGTACCAAGTCTGAATTATGTTTTATGTAGCACACTATGTACGTTTATGCTCATCAGTAACATTAATCATGTTTTTTTTGTTTTTTAATATTGTTTTATTTTCTTTTCATCTGGCGTCGTCAACAACAGTATACTAGGAATGAATTTATTCGGATGCAAATTCTGTGATAGAAGCAAGGAGGGTGTGGAAACCTGTGACCGAAAGAACTTCGATTCGTTACTTTGGGCTTTGGTCACAGTCTTCCAGGTATTACAGTATACACATGGCCTCTGCGTGAGTGTGTTTGTGTGTGTGTGTGTGTGTGTGTGTGTTGCATGGTTTTGAAGTTATTAGCCGTTATGTACGCTGATTTATGATAATAAATTGTCCAAATCTTAACTCACGCAGACATTTATCACATCTATATTTTTTAATTAATGTATTTATATTTTAGTACAAAGTTTTGTCGGAGTCTTCTGAAACCTAATTATCAGACAGTTCTTGCTTTAACTCTACCGTTTGACATTCCTCTGTCTGTCTGTCTTTTGGAGGACATCTCGCGGTAACGTTTGAATGCATCCATCGATTTATGTAAAACTAAGCACGCGTGTATATGCTTTTATCCTGTAGACCCCATTTACTTCTGAGATTGATCTTCCCAAAAACACGGAGCGGGAGGCAAAACTGTGAGACGGAAAAATGTTTTAAATTCCATAAAATCTATACGGAATATCAAATTAAAGAGAATTTTAACTAATATCTGAATATGTTGTTCAGTTTTTGAATTTAAAAGTTTCATAAAACGAAGGTCCTGAAAAGGATAATCACTTTTTAATAATTATAAAAATCTGGATATTTCAAAGTAAATGTAATCCAAATCCTAATAATATTTACTTTGAATTTTTTTTAATTTCAGGGGCACCACGGGACATAAAAAGAAATAAACATTTTGTAATTATTGTAAAAGTCTATGTATCAAAAAAGGCAAGTAATTATAAAAAATTTTATACAAAATACAAATTCGATATTTTTAATTTCACAAAATCAAAATCTGCCAACGTTAATATCAAATTAATTTTGTAAGCTAACAATTAATGTACTATTTATTTTAAAATAAGAGGCCAGTTCTGCATATCAGGGGGTAAAAATATTGCCCAAAAACCTTCTCGTTATTCTTATCTTATTGGACTTGTTTTCTTTCTCAAGTTTCCGTCTCCCCTTGATGTCCAGTGCAGGATCTGTTTGAGTAGTCGCTCTTCGCCCGTTCTATACGCTTATCAGTATCAGAGCAGCTGTCTAATTTTGGAGTCATCCCTTTTACATTCAAATCTATCAATCAATTTCAACTGAACAATGCTTAATCTACTTTCTGTGGTTCAGATTTTTACCGTGTAACTCATAGGCCTATAACAAAACTAACTCCCAACTTAGAGGACCAGGGACTATGTACAATTAGATCGGGTCCCATTTAAATATCAGATGGTACGTTAAGCCTCTATTACACATACAACTGCTCGTCCAGCTATTAGTTTTACGCTCTCGATGTGGGGCATTGATTCAAGTGCAGCCTATTACACAATGCAACCGATTGCATGCAATTCGCCTACCCGCGCATTCTGTGGACAACGAAGACATTTCTTGACATGGGACCGACACATCATATACAATTTTTTACAAAATTGACAATATCTCAAAAACGAAAAGGACGATTTTATTATTGATGCAAAGGCTAAAATAAAATATGTAATTTTTTCTAAATTTTGCTTGCTGACACCAAAAGTTTGTCACATGCCAAAAATTTCACTACACGCAAATTAACAAAGAAATTTTATATCATGGGACCTGTTCTTGTTACGTATTAAGGATCTGTTCTTGAAAATTATTAAACTTATCGGTTCAAATTTATGTTTAAAATAATCATCAAACTTTAAGGAATACGATGGTGAAAGAATTGTTTTATCGTATCAATAGTTTCTGAGGTTAGCCTGGAAAACAAAAGCAACAAACTTTATCTCTTTATAATAGTAGTATAGACGATAAGCTTACTCTGCAACTGACTGCAGAGCGGTTGCAGCCTGTTTTTACTACCGTGCAACTAGTTTCACGTATACCCTTGAAATCAGTTGCATGCAATCAGTTTTGAAGTGGAACAGAGGCGGCCTTAGGTCGTGCTCTAACGAAGAAGCATTTTGAACGCTTCTAACTGACTTCGCTCTTGGATTTACTGTAGTGGTTCTGTCGTCTCGTCTTCCGACGTGCAAGCATTGTGTCAGGTACTTAACGGCTAATAAATTAGCAAAACCATGCAACATTTTCAGTGTTCAAACAAGAAATTAAATCAAACTGAAATCACTAAAAGAGAAAACGTACGTAAATTTTCTAAATAACGTTTACATTTTTACAATTACTAATTTATTAGAATATAAAAATACTATTCAAAACAACATTGCTGTAAACAAATGAAAACGGTGTTGGTCAGAATTTAAAAATAATATCTGTTTATACTGTTGCATATACATTTCTACATATTATTCAGACTTTTGAGAAAGCAAATATGTAAACTTCTTTCTAACTTTCGGCGGAAAGTATAGACCATTAAATCCTTAAATTCGTAGTGACCGTCAATCAATGAATTTTTCCGGTGAAGGGTTTGTGAGGATCGGTCAAAAAATATACCACAAATTTTAACTTATTTGTGTCGACGTTTCGACAATGTTTATTGTTATCATCAGGACCTGTGTATGAATACAAAATAAATGTCAAACACAACAGAACAATTATTTGAGTGAACGTGTTTGTGCATGTGAGTATGTATGTTGTGTATGTTTTCTTTAAAATATTAACAGGTATATGTATAAACGTTTTCTGTACCAATTCTAATAATTAATTGTTGATTACTGCTTTTATAATTAATTACAAATACCATAGTTTATGAGTAATTTAAATTGTAATATTGTATAAATTAAGTTCTTCGATATTATAATTTTCTCTTTGTCTTTAAAGAAAACATTTGATGATGTAAAACAAACTATCTCACTCCTTCTAATATACAAGGATACACACATACACATGCGTATACACGCGCGCGCGCACGCACGCACACACAAACACGTTCACTCAAATAATTGTTCTGTTGTGTTTGACATTTATTTTTTATTCATACACAGGTCCTGATGATGAGAATAAACATTGTCGAAACGTCGACACAAATAAGTTAAAATTTGTGGTATTTTTTTACCAATCCTCACAAACCCTTTACCTGAAACATTAATAGACCATTAACTTTATATGTCAGTTTTATTTTATTAACATACACAAACTTCTGTGTACTCAACGTATTGTCTATAATAAAAAATAATCTGAATAAAGGTGATTGGTTATACGTAATTTATGTTATAACGTTTCCAACATAATCAATTTATAATCCTACTCAGGTGGTGAAAACCTTAACCACCCTTACTTCGCAATCTAGGTTGTGTCAGTTACAGTAGGTTTAGCAAAATGGATAAAATTTTAAAATACCAGAATACGATGACACTCAGTAGTCAAAATTGAATAAGTAATTTTATTAATTACGATTAGTTTGATTAGTAACGATTGATTAGTTATGTTTAATATATTTAACCAGTGATAACATTAATAAAGTTTTTAAAGGTACTTGGGGGGTTTTAACCCTAGGAGTTCGAGCTTTAAAACACCTTTTATTGTACTGAAATGTGATACTTTTTGGGCGTGTTATGTTATTTTAAAAATGGTAAATTTAAAATAAGTGTAAGAGTCGAATTTTTAAAGTGCCAATTCGTTTTTCATAAACATAGATTCTTTAACTTTAATTAATTTATTTTTAAGCTATAATCATGTTTTTAGCAACAACAGCAGTAACGCTAGTTCAGATTATGTTCTGGGAACAATGTAAATATTTAAGCAATACTAAAGAGGTAATATGCTAGTAACGCGATGTACTTTGTACTGGGCAAAACAATCGTTCAGAAAGGTCGAAAGAAGCGGGAAGTCCATTCTAAAAAGGCGTGCCAACGACTTTTTTCTACCCCTTCTTTTTAAACTTGAGGGGAATTTCCCGTGGATATGCTGACATAAGTCGGTAATAAGATCATTAATATCGAATACCGCAGAGACGTGAGGTGAAACAGCTATAAAACAAACAGAGGAAACCGAAATACGGTATAATGAAAAATTTACAGAAAGACCACACCAGATCGGTAAAGAAAGATTCGAGACAAATGATACATTGTAAACCAAATAGTAATGAGAAGAAAAAACTGGGATACGCATATTGATAGAAATATCGGTATGGAGAATCATACATGACTTCCATGTTCTAAGATTTATATTTACAATCATTTTTTCGAAATGAAATATTACCATAGAAACTACTTCTTTCTTCAGCCTTAACCACAGTACTGTGGTCATTAACGTATACTACCTCATGTTAGCGCACTCGATTTTCACTGATGATGGCAGTCGATGGCACTGCCAAAACGTCTGGTTTTGCAGAAAACATTGGACCACGTCCAAACTCCTCGGGAAGGAATTTTAACAATAAACTACGTCTTTGTTACCGATAACGTAGTACACATATACAAAATCATCCTCTCCCCCTTCAACTATCATTTTCATTTATATAAAATCATCCCCTGCCCCTTCAACTACCCTCTTTATTTATAGACATTTCATCTACCTTTCTACAGTGTATTATTATGACCTTCTTTTCAGGATACTTTATTTATCAAAACATAAAACGTTGCAGGTAAACTACCCCTTTGACTTAACCGATCTTCACCAAAATCAACAAACCTTGAGTCCTCTACAACTCGGGCACATATGCAAAACATTATATAATTCTGTTTGAATTTGCGGCAGTTATCGTTTGCCATAGAAAAATTCTACACAGAGACACACACGTAGACTCTTTTCGGAAAAATGACTTTTGTCATGTTTTGAGGTATAATCAGAATCAGCTCTTACCTCGAACACGATTTTTTTCGCGATCACCGTATTTCCATTTTCTTACTGAACATGGAAGTAAAAAGTACGACACAATAGTAAAAATCTCCGCGCACAAAAGTCAAAGGACAAGGGATAAAACTAAGGTCGCTCGAACCACGAAAAATCGCAAAGAAAGCTTTCATCTAGTATAATGGTTGAACCACTATGCGTATACGCGCATATTTGAATATAGTTTTTAATAAAAACTATGTAGCAGCAATTTTATGCATACTATAAAGCACTGAAAGTCGCCAATTTACTCTGTTTCCTTTCATCAGATTTTACGAACACATATTTTACCCAGTCTTCCCACTCAAGCCATTAATATTATTTTTCTTTCTTCTCAGTTGGCGGATACAAATTTTCCCTTATTTAACGTTTGAAACATAAACGCACGCTCTGAATAAAAATAATAACTGAAATAATAATAATATACTTTAAGAGAATCTTCAATATTTCAACACTCCAAAACACCAGTCCAGTGAAATATTAGATTTTTCAAAAACCCTTGCACTCGGCGTCACCTTGGAGAAAACCTATTTACATAATTTTATGTAAACTATATTCTCAAGATAAATTCTTATTATAACTATACCGACAGTAATATTTTATGTAGACTGTAATAAAAATGCAAAATATGTTCGTTCAGTTCGCCCTGTCACTTTCAGGAGCCCATCGGTTTTTTTTTTTAGTTAAACAAGATAAATTAAATTGAGATAGACAGAGAGAGTGAGAGCTATACATTCCGTCTTGTATATCAATTTATATTTTTAATATACCATTAGTTATAAATCAATTTTTTTATACAAGTTCACAAATAGCGGCAAAAATTTGCGTCTCAAAACTGAGAATGATAAATTTTAGATTATGCGGTTATTGTTTGAATAATTTCATTGTTAAAATAACGTTTAACTGTTTGTCTTCTTCAAATGACTATTTTATATTTACAATATCGTAGTTAGCCAACCAAACACGAAGGGGAAGAGGTGACCAAGAAGGGGTGGAGTAACAGCATGTAGGACCGTTGTTATAGAACAGGACAGAGTTATTTTGTTCAAACAAGGAAGTTAAAGAAGAAGAAGAAGAATATCGTAGTGCGGGACAGACATATGGGATTCTCTATGCAAGCGAGACTACACTAATTGGATATGTCTTGCATCTTTCCTCCCATCTTAGTCTTCTCTTTCCGGTTTTCCTATTTTATTATAACAGTGAGAGTGTAATAACTAAGGCATAACACAAATGCAGAATGAAGCAGTTCTGTGAGTTAAGGTAAGGTTGATTAAGCAGGTTTACTTGAGGAAGGAAGCGAGGTATAAGTAAAAGAACAAGAATGTTCTGGATAGGGTGAGTAATTCCTTACGAGCTCATTCCACGATGAAGGGAAACATCCAACCGCACCTCGAAGTCACGGGGAGGAGGAAACCCGGCTCTATACCACACGTCTCTCCTCTACATGTCAACCAGTAGACGTTAGGGCACCCTATTGCCGTTGGAATAAGAAACTGCCTCTAAAGCCTGATTACCCTTTGCAGTGGCTCCCGAAGTGGGGCCCGCGACAATGTTTCAGGAGGTCCGCGGACACTTTTAAGAAAAATAGAATATACCGTAATTTTGTCCCATTTGTTATAGTCTAAAATCTAAATTTCAGAATCTTAATAAAATTAGTAGAAGATTCCAGTATTTTTTTGTGAAAACTAATTGTAATTGTAAAGCAATTTCAAACTAATAGCTTTAATGTCTTTAAATTATGTAGTGTCATCCGAATTATCTGTTTGTCATCCGAAGTGACCAGAACTGTATCTAAGCAAAACGTTTTTCCGTGTAGCTGGTTTTACTTTACGCCTAAGTAGCTGGATTTCGACACGTGTGGGGCTGGAAAGATAGAGCCGAGGTTGGCAAAGTTAAGAAAGAAACTTGATTGTCGAGAGTGACTTAATATTCAAATTATCAGACATTAAACCTAATATTGCAGAGCTTAGTTGTTCAAAAGCAGGTTCATTGTTCACATTAAACTATGTTTGATATCATTAAGATTATAATTTTGCAAGTTATGAGAATTTTGATTTTAATACATTTTAATTAAAATATAAGAGTTTTATCATATTTACTGTATGTATTATTTCATGGAGCGGTCGTGGCGTAGTGGCTAGCGTGTGGCGCTGCTACGCTGTCGGCGCGGGTTCAATTCCCGCCGGGGGCCATCTGATTTAGAAACGACCGTTCCCCCTCGCAAGGCAATGACAAACCAGCGAGAGGTATCCTACTTAGTATAAACCTTCCCCAACTATGCCGTTCGGATCCGGCGTTAAACTCTGTAGGTCCCATATACCTGTGAGAGAATCAGTACCACACGCACCACGGGTATATGCGGGGAGGGTACAAACCAGTCGAAGACTGAAGGACTACGAAATTATTTCATAACTCAGATGGGGTCTGTGAAATTTTTAATTTTTTGTGGGGGGTCCGCGGACTGAAAAGCTTAGGAACCACTGGTCTACGGTGTAGGATTTGAAAGCGAAAAGAAACCACCACATTGAAGGTCCCTATGGATATCTCAAAGAAGGAAACCTGGTCTCTTTAGTCAGCTAAAGCTTTAGCTGGTCTTTAGTCAGTCTGGAAGACAACCCTGACAGAAAATCTGGTTAGACGTTAAGCTCCAAAGTGGCAGCCCCACACCATCGCCTTACCCTACAATACAGTAGGGTATTGATGAGTACCCTACAAGTACTAGTAACATATCCACGGCACATATTATTTATTAAACTCTCGTAAGCAAGATATAATCGGACGGATTATAACCCGAAATGCCGGAGATATGTGGAAAGTCCGAAGAAGAGTTAGAGTGACCATCTTCTTGGGACCGGAACAAATCATTTTTGGTTTAATCCTTGCTGAAGATGACGATGATCATCATCATTACAAACAAGAACAAGAAAAAAACAAATTAAACTTTCCATATAAACTTAGAATCTTTTAAAAACGAATATATCATGAGTATTGCTGTAGCAAACACGTAAAGCTCTGCAAACGTACGTGGAACAGAAATACGAAGTAAGAAAAAAGCTTTGGTAAACAGAAGCTTGTAAATAAACCAACAACTCTGTAGCAACAAAATAACACAGTTATTAAGTATTAATAGAGTACTACTGAGCGCTGGTTTTGTTTAACGCCAGAAAGTTGGAAACAAGCAAACAAACAATAGCGGGAAAGTTTTAATAAAGAATAAATGAGAAAGAAGTAGAAAGAACTTTGTTGCCATTGTGCGCCCAACATTGTTTACGAGCTGTGTACACAGTACAGAGATGTGTGTATCCGTGTATACACAGTTGTATGAACTGCGATGAAATTAATGATGACTACTGAGACCTAATATTGTAATGAATCAAAATTACTATTTTATATGTTTATGTATCAAGAGTATGTACTATGTATCAACGTTTGTATATCAAGCGGCTAACGAACACAGGGACCGAGTATCACCCGGGATAAGGTGACCCCTCTATCAAGTGCCAATGTCCTACTCGGAGAGCAGATGAGCGGATAGAGGACAGAGCACCGTATTGTCCTAGGGGTGAGAAAACACTCCTAATGGCGGAGGAACGGGTATACGTCAACGGCAGAGGATGCAGAAGGCAAGGGGAAACCACTGCATTAAAGATCTGTTTATGGTATCCCTAGTATCAGTAGCTCTATGATGGATGCTTCTCTTGTACAATATTCCGGAGGTAAAACGTTTGGATCTCTGGGTGGGGACTTCTCGAGAAGTTAGTCCAGTCAAACAGAATACTGTAATATTCAAGATAAGCTGGAGGGAGAAGACAACAAATGAGGAGGCCTTTCGAAGAGCTCAGGAGGAGACACGCTTTCTGCGAAATATAAAAGGCAGAAGAGCTAAGTTTATAGGTCATATACTACGACACAATGGGTTGGTTAAGAGAATAATAGAAGGAACAATTGAAGGGAAAAATCATAGAGGTCGACCCCGTTGAGACTACATGAAACAGCTTATGGTCGATATGAATTGCACATCATATTGTGTGTTGAAAAGAAAAGCAGAAAAGCAAGAAGGATGGCGAGCTGGTCCCAACCAGCCTATGGGCTGTTAACCTAGAAGAGAGATGTTTATGTCAAATACGGTATACAATAGGAGACAGTGGCCGGCTAGATGAAGATTGATTTATGCAAATACAAATGTTTTATGCAACTGAAATCAAAATATTTAAAACCATTGTTAGAGATATCATGACTTACAACTCAAAAGTTTGGACTATTAATAAACACATAAGAACAAAATTAATGACACCAGAGATGGACTTTTGGAGACGTTCGGCAAGAGCAAACAGCCTTGAGAAAATGAAATCATAGAAATAAAATCATTAAGAACAGAATAAATGTGAAAAATTTAATTGTTGATTTTATCCACACACAAAAATTACAATGGTATTTTATCCACACACGGACCGAATGGTAGAGAAAAGATTGCCAACGAGAGTTATGGAATGCACCCACCAGGAAGAAGGAAAAGAGGAAGACCACGTATCACCTGGATAGAATGAATTCAGACTATATTGAGGGAACGAGAAATTGAAGATCTATGGATGGACAAGCAGCAGTGGAAGATGAGAATTCAGTCGCTTCTGTAATCTTTGGTTCCGGAAAATGTGTAAACATTGTACAGCCGGAATAATAATAATAAATACATAATGTCTGAAGAGCCCCGAAATTTGAACATGGTAACATTATCTACGTAATCATTATATGATACCGGGTAACATTATACTTTTATAATAATATTTTTATTACTTTAAATTCATTTATAACGATGTCATTAGCATTGGAATTTCCTGAATTTCATCGAAAACCACAATCTTCTCTTTTGCTTCTTCTCCATTGATCCCTCAAAAACCGTCATTATTATTCTATCGGTTTAGTATTCTGTCTAAAATCCGTTTGTCGGTTAATTATGACGTATCCGCTTCGGAACTATAAGGCTTTAACAGTACATTTCTGATCTCTGCGTAGATGTATAACTAGGCGGACTAGGCAGCTAGCGTGAGGCATTCGGCATGTAAGGAAGATTGTGATTTCCCTCTTTTATTCTCACGCAGTTGTTACTTAAATGCTTCAAACTAGACGTTTTCAAACTATTATAAAACTTATAGTAACCATTTTTTTGTAAATAATTATTTCTTAGTATTTTTTTAAACTGCTGATAATTCACATTTTGTTGAGTTATGGCAGTGTAGTTGGTATACAATTAGGAGAAAAAACGTTAATTTTTGCCGAGAAATGGAAAAATGTCAACAAAATTGAGAATCGCTTGTACGTTAAGATATACGGGAACCCGGGTCAGACTTTTCTCTCAGGATACACATTATATAGTTTAGATCTCTTTATCGGACTTGGACAACAGACTGCAGATGGGGATACATTTGTTAAATCGAATCTGTAAAGACTCTGGATTGCAGATATCCACACGTAAGACTAAGGTGATGGCTTTTCGTGGAACTGATCCCGTACGGGCAAAAATTGTTATAGATGGTACTGAATTGGTGGTAATATCTTTGTCGAACGAATCACTGCCACATCCCCAAACAACTCTGGAACTATAAGCCGAGGGGACGGAGAAGTGTGGAGGGGACGTCTGAGGAAGCGCTGGAGTGACCAGTTCTAATCTTTTCCTATTTGAGACCAAAACAAACCATTTTTGGTTTAATCCTTGAAGATTATGACGATGACGATGATGATGATGATGATCTCTTTATCCTCTCTGTAACCTCATAAATGTTCTACACTCTTCTATTTTTTGTTACACGTGTTAAAAAAATCTAACGTAGGCCTACAGTTTAGTACTCGTATATGAGCTACTTATGATAAGCTCAGAGTTTTCAATTTGCTCCTCCCTGTCTTAGTTGTGAAGATGAAACAACACGCACATTAATCCTGTCTGTCTGTGCACAAAGGTATGCAGTGTGGAATTGAAGTGTAGATCTGCTGGCGGAAACAAAAACTTGCCACGCGGAAGCAGCGGTAGCAGCCACAAGCGACGACACGAAACCTTACTTAGACAAGTGTTGAATTTCTCATGACCCAGTGAATTTTTATTCTGTCGGACGGAAGGAGGGAGAATCTCGTGTTACCTGATTAAATACACACCGTTTCCATTAAACATTCAATCGTTGAACGTTCACCGCTGTTCGACGGGGTATTTTGTTCCCCCCACCCCAAAATGTGGTTCCCACGTTAAAGGTTTTCCGTGTTCAAATAACATAACCGGGATCAGATACACATTTTCGTCAATTTCATTGTCTGGATTAAAACCGTATTTATACCTTATACATACCTTATATATACCTTACTCATTGTCTACTTTTAATCTTGATTTACTTTAACAGTATAAGAGTGTTTTTTAAAGAAATATCTCTACTTAACACCGCCAAAGACTCTCGTAATTCGGATACTCTGCCTTCTAAAATCGATGGCTGTCTTCAGAATTTCATTGGGTAACTAATAAATACAAAGATAAAAAGACAAGGATTGCTCAAGTTAATTAAGTAGGCTACATACCAAAGTATAGGATGAATATTTAAAAAACATACCAAAATATAGTAGATCATCAAAACAAAGGAATTTAATCTAGAGATCCTCACCTAGCATTTGTCGACTATGAAAAAGCCCTTGATAAGGTCAAAAGAGCAAAGCTTTCGACAATTATAGTATAAAAGGATTTCCGAAACATCTCATCAAAGTTTCACAAAGTTAACTTAGAGGTAGTAAAATACTAATCGCACCGGTAGAGAATTAACAACAAAAATTCTTATCAGCTAATGAATAAGACAGGGATGCAGTTTGTCACCGACTCTGTTTAACGTGTATATAGACGATCTCAATCACAACATCGTCAGCGTCTTAACAGGACCGTACATGACAGTTGATACAAATAGGAAACTCAGAGCATATTATCCAACAGGAGACTATTGAGAAGCAAACTCATTAGCTGTAACACAAAACTAAAAGTATATAAGACATTTATCAGCCCTGTTGTTACGTATGGAGGTGAGACATAGACGCTGATAAAAAATAACAAGAAACACTGAGAAGGTTTGAAAGGAAGATCTAAAGACGTGTTTATGGGCCGGTTAAAGGAAATGGCTAATGGAGAATCAGAAATAACCAGGAGATAAATGAGCTATTGAATCACGAAGACATTGTAAGATTCATTAAGGCTCGACGAATTCAGTGGTTAGGACACTTAGAGCGGATGGTGGTCAGCGTAACCCAAAGAAAATCCTAACGGCGTAGGTCTATAAAAGCAAAAAAAGGGGTTGACCTAGGATAAAATGGTTGGATGATGTGCTAGACCATCTGAGAAGAGTGTATGTGAGGGGTTACACCGAGATGACAATGGACAGGAGACTTTGGAGAAGATTAGTGGTGAAGGCCAGGGCTCACGTTGGTTTGTAGTGATGAAGAATAGATGATCTCATAAGAGAATATAAGAAACTAAAAATGAACTCAGGAGAGACAAGTCGCAAAACATACATAAATACAATGTTATTTACGGACGACCTAGTTACAGACACCCTAGTCATAGACACTGAGGTAAAGTTATAGGTATCTGTTACAGGTATCTACAAACATTATCAGCTGACCTCCCTTTACAATATGAAAATGTCTTTGTCAAAAACTAAAACTAGTATTTTCTGGTAACTATCACATAAGAGCAAACAATACTATTGTGGAACATCTCTCACACGTTCAGTGCTTAGATTGTGACATTTCTTATCGAGAACACAGAGACGCCAGCAACAAACTAAGTAAAATTTAAAGGATATGTGGTACAGTTATATCAGCTCTTAAGAAGAAAACATTAAATGACCCGCAGCAAAAATTCTATAAGACAATGACAGTTCCTACACTGTTGCATGGTTCAATAAAGTGGGCACCTAATAGGTCGTAGACAGATGGCCTCATCAGAAATGAAGTCACTTTGGTCAGTGAAAGGCTGTGTTAGACGAGATAAGATACAAAATAGAACTATTAGATGGGACTTAAACATTGCAGTCGGTTGCTGCAAAAATATTATTGTTCTTGAAAAGTAAGCATGGCGTACAAATAGGTGTGTGTTATGTAACTGTCGGAAGAGGCTGAAAGACGTGTTTCCAGCGCCTTAAAACTGGAACCTTCGGCTAGGGGAGAAAACCCCAACAGAAAACAGGCCTGTTAGGATACCTGAAGGTTGCAGCCCCTCCACTTAACCACTTAGCTAGAGATTGGTGACCGCTACTTAGGAAACGTTTTACCACATCAGGTTTTTTACCGTGCGTTGCCGCTGCGTGCCCGCAAGTGCGGCGTGAAGTACTGGAAGGCATACGAGTCACTGCACACGCTCCGGGGAAGTTGCGGCACCGCACGTCCACTGTGCGTGCATTCTTAGCCGCAGTTCCCCTCCTTACCGCAGCGGCGGTACATTGTTGTCTAATGGGCAGTGTACAAGTCCGGTGATCTGACGTAATCGTAGTTATGGCTGGATCAATTTCTGAAGATCTTTTGGACATGCAGCTGTTTATTTATGAAATAAAAAAAAATATCCTTATCTATCCTAAAAAGTTATAGCTAAAATTTCCTGTGGAAGTACAGACAGTCTCATCCACGTATCTCGGGATTTTATTTTGTCGCTTACTTTCCCTTCAAGCTCATCAAATCTATGAACACTCATTTGAAGGTAATTAAAAATTTATACAAATTTTCTTTTAAATCGCCAAAAAACCATACGATATACTCTAATTTACTCTAAGTCTTGAATCAATAAATGGGTGCACCCAAAACCGTCTCCGATTCCAAATAAAAGTCTGTACACTAAATAAGAGAACATTACACCTTTCCTATCATATAAATCGATGGCTGTATGTAGCAAAATGCTGGCTGCCGACTGCGCAAGGTAACTGGTAGTCACGGCGTGTGTGCACCGAACCTGCGTTTTGCGTTGCGGCAACGTGCACGCAGCGGCACCGCACGGTAAAAAGCCTGATGTGTGCATCGAGCCTAAAACATACTCAGAAACTTGACGAAAATCCGGACGGATCTGAACGGAAACGACGAGATGGCTTCAGTGAAGGACGTGGAGAAGAAGATTCTTGAAGAACATTAAGACATTCCAATTATAACCATTGGCCAGTTAGCCCGGACGTTTCAAGTAATTAGTTATTTTACTATGCTGTTTTACTTGTGGGTTACTCGATACTTATTATTCGATTAAGTTTGATTTCGTACACTAGCGTTTATTCATAATTAATTTCGAAAAGCTTACTAATATTAATTTTCAAAGGTTTGCGGGTATGACTAAGTATTTTTAACGTTTGCCGCATTTGCCTTTGTGTTTATTTGCCAATATTGTTGAAATTTATTTTTATTTTTCTAGTTCTTCAACTAATTCAACTAGTTCTTAAACTTCTTTTATTAAAAACACGCGTGTATATTTTAATATAAAACGTTCACTCGTATGCAAATTATCTTTTGTATTTACTTTTTTCTTACTAAACACTGAATGTACGTATATTTACTTTTATTTTAATAACTTTTCTCCAATATATAAAGTTTTTACTGTTGAGTGTGCGCACGGCACTGACTGGTTTCGTTTCTTTGCAATCGTCACTTTTATTATTGTTTTTTATATTACTCTTATGTTTCTCGTTACACACAAACACACACACACACACACACATTTAAATAGAATTTCTTATTTCAAAGCTTTCATGAGTATAACACCGCAACTATAAAAGTTTTCCATTATTCGTTTCTGTGGCACTTGGCATGTGCATGCATATTTTCGCTAAGTTTTCTGCTACAAGCATTCATTTATTTTTATGTGAATTATAATTAAATATTGCTAAGGAAGTTAAACGGAAAGACTGTTTGTTTCTTCAGTCAACTGTCGTAAACGCTTTTAGAAATCGCTTTTGAATGACGTTACAAATTAAAAGTAATGATTCCACCTGTTGTTTGCGTATAACGTTCATTACCGTCGGCAGGACCTTCGTCTATATAGTCCTCCACAAAATCGGAACACAACTTATTCACATACTTACTCATCACAATATCCCTCAAACCAATGGTTCCCAAACTTTTCAGTCCGCGGACCACCCACAAAAAGTAAATTTTTACGAACCCCACCTGAGAGTGTTCTAAAAAAAAAAAAAAAAAAAAAAAAAAAAAATCTCTGAACTTGCAAAATTATAATATTAATGTAATCAAACATAGTTTAATGTGAACAATTAAGCTGCTTTTGAACAATTATCTCTCTGCAGTTTATTTATTGTCTGATAATAATTTTGATATTAAGTCACTCTCGACATCAAGTCTATTTCTTAACTTTGACTTTAAGTACGTGAGCTGGGAGAATGCGGTTTCACATAAATAAGTAGAGGGAAACACAATTAAACACTTCAAGGTTTTTTGCGGGTTCAGGATAGTCAGTCATTATATATAACCAGAAGTCAGGTAGCTGTAATTGCGAAAACTGTAAATAAACTGTCAGTTAAAAGTTCTACAATGAATCTTCTTCCTGTAGTGTGAGAGAGATGTTAGTTGACAGCCCATCACCAAATAGATTCCTTATTCACATGTCACTATAATCCGTCACTGGAAAATATTCCCTGACGGAATAGTGCAGTTGCTCCAAATGAGACTTAATAACGTTGAGTATCTTCTTTGGAACACTTTCTCCAAACATCTGAACGAAATGTGTCATGGAAGGGAATGTGTTCGAAGATCTCAGAGTTTAATCTCTGAATCCATAGCTTCTATTTTTTAATCATCCCCTTGGTTTTATCTCGAACCTGGTAAACAGTGATGCTACATCTCTGCACGTTTAAAGTGAGTCCATTCAGATGACTGAAGATATCAGCAGGGCATGATAGCTTCAGAATCCAGTTAAAGTCATAGAACCTGTCCTTAAGGACAAAATTGGAATCAATTAAAAAAAGCTTACTTTATCCCTCAGTAAAAAAAAACTGGAATTTTCTACTAATTGTTTTAAAGATTCTAACGTTTAGAGTTTAGGGCATAAAAAAATAGAGACAATTACGTAATATTCTATTTTCTTAAACGTGTCCGCGGACTCCCAGGGGCCCACGGACCCTATTTGGGAACCACTGTCCCAAACCATTTAACTTAAGATCATAGAATTCGGTAGGTCCAAGGTTTCTTTTTTTTTATCCAAAGTGCTCGCCGTGAATAGCTTCAAGAAAATTGAACCCGTAACGGGGTTTAAAAGAGGTCACAAACAAACAAATCAAGATCCTGTTTCTCTTTTTTCTTTGCCAAGTCGTCAACAGGCTTCAACCAAACAGTACATTTTTCAAAGGGACATTAAACAAAAATCGTGCTACCAACAACTACTGATATATAACTTACAAACTAAAATACAATTATTTAATTACAGCAGAGTCCCGATTTTTCGAATTCCTGATTATCCGATACATTTTTTTCATCTCACTTTTGTTAATAGATATATATATTTATGATACTTTAATATTTATAAATATTAAAGAGAAGTTATAATTAAAGTATTATATACATCAAGAAACGGACTGTAGCAGAAAGTGATTGAAATATATTTATGAGTACATACGAATTGGCTATGCTGAAAGCTGTTATGATAAAAACGTTGTAGCAGTAAAATAGCTCAATACTTTATCGAAATCAGGCCTGATCAACCTGAGTATAGTTATCATTGTTGTGCATGCAAACAATGTCGATATCTAGAGCACAGCTGTTACGATCTACCCAGCCGGTCCGTTCTTATCAGCAACTGATAAGACCCCAATTCGGTAGGAAGCCTAACTATGTAGGAACCCAAGATTGTGGCAGTCTTGAAATGAGTCATTACTGGTCAAGTTCGCCTACTACTGAGAGTCAACGTTTCGAGCGCTGCAGTACAACCCTTTTCTCGACGTGAGGATCTATGCACTTAGCCAAGTGCGAAAAGGGTTTAATTTTGATTCCTGAACTATCTGGGACTCTGATTGCTGTTACTTTGGAGCATTTTCACACCTGGGGCTTGGTGCTGTCATCTGGAGACTTCTTTCTGCCGCCGCGGATTTCCGCATTCCGCCGCCGCGTTCCGCGACCGACCTGGACTTCCGATACGCTTACTGTTCGATTGTGCGTGCATTACGCGGAGAACTTGTGGTGAGTGTATCTTTTCCTTGATTAATTTCCTAAACTGTGTCACGACTGGTGTTTCGACACGGACTTGCGGAGAGTTACTCTTCGAGGGATTATCACTTCTGCGCCACATAAATACTGTATACATTAGTATAGCGTATTACATAAGTTATTTAGATTTAAGTTGTTGTCAGTTTAAACATTTATTATTATTGCGGCATCAGCTAATGATATACAGTCATTTACTCTCATTGTTGTTTGGAGATACAAGCAAAACTTAATAAAATAGAATATTATTTCTTATTTTGTATATTTTGTAAGCCTTACATGATTGGTATAGTAAATTTGAGCAAACTGCCTTATCAAGTGGTTTAGTGATCAACCTTATTGGGACGGGATTGAATCTCCGTGTTCGCCCGTGGGTTTTCCCTGCACGGAGTGGCGCCCTTAAAAAAAAAAAAAACTATATATAAGTGAATTGGATTTCTGGTTACCACTCACACTTATTGATACGGACGTAGGTGGTGTTAATATCTACCAAGGAACCCCACCCCTTCTCCACTAGCTAGCCTGGGTAAATTCGGCGGGTAGCAAATGGCGCAAAACGTGGGGCCCTTCTCTCTGGTGAAGACATCTATATCCGTAACATCTGAGATAAATCTATACCAATTGTGTGGGCATTTTTTTTTCAGGTTATTTTATGCTTGAAATCTTTGAATTCTTTACAGATTTTTTATTGTAAATGTTTTGAGTTTTGATAATTTTGAAATATCTATTGGGACTGTATTTAGCTGTAGAATTGCGGTCCACCTTAAAGCTACATTTTGTAAAGTTGAACTTGGACATTCGTTATCAGATTTTTGGATAAGAACTTGTCATTGGCTTGATATATAGCCATTGGTTTTGTGTATAACTTATGAGCATTTCTCCTTCTTTGTTAAATTTGGTTGCTACTTTAAATATGTCTGCCTACAAGTTGAGGAAAGTAGAAGTTGCGTATGAGCTCAGGATCCGAGGCCTTTCAACTGATGGTTCGGCTAATGATCTTAGGAAACGGTTGACGCAGGCGATGTCGAAAAACACTCCAATAAATGAGGCTTCCGTCAATTCACTTCAATTTGATGAAGAGCTGGAAGGGTGTACTTTAATTTTAGATGATTTGGAGGACCTAGTACAACAATATGAGGGAAACTTCAAAGATGACGAATATCAGAGGATAGTGGCGAGGCTGTGGCATCTCTACCCCCGAGTTGAACGCATTCCGATTCCAGATGCTGAGGACACCCAAGAAGAGGAATCGCAGGAGAAGAGGATGGAGCTACAACGCAAGGTGAAGAGTCTATTGGATTCTTTTGTCACACCTGAAGTGGAGAAACCGAAGATAGGTGAAGGACCAGCCAGAGCTACAGCTACTCAAGAGACTCTACCAATTAGAGAAGCCTCGGTTGCTGGTCTCAGTAAGAAGTCATCACTAGGACCCAGCACTCTCCCTTTGGCGAAACCAGTTGATACTACAAACCGGCACAACGGCACACCGTCTGAACTTGTACTAGCCAACCAGGATAGACCCCAACTGATCCAGCAATCTCAGAACTTGGCAGCAAACACAAAAACTGTTCCCGTGTACAAGGGGGACTAAGATTTGATGGTCAGGGTGGTCAAAGTGTGGGTGCTTTTCTTGAGAGAGTAGAAGAGATTCGTAGAGCTAGGGGCGTAACCCAGGAAGAACTCTTTAAATCAGCTGTTGATTTATTTGCTGGACAAGCATTGGTTTGGTATAGGTCAACCATATCTAGGGTTAAATCGTGGAATGATTTATGTCAGGAGATGAGAATTGTTTTTAGAACTCCTGACTATGACTTTAGGTTGCAACAAGAGATATTTTATCGCCTCCAGGGAGAGCAGGAGTCAATCGATATGTTTATTGCTGCCATGGAGGGGTTGTATAGCAGACTGTCAATAAACACCCCAGAATCAGTCAGACTTGCTCAGATTCTGAACAATCTGCACCCTACTCTTCAAGATCGACTAGCACTGTGTGACATAAAAACTCTGGAAGATTTACGCCTGATGGGACGTAAGGCAGAAGCAGGACGTTTTAGGGTTACTGTACCTCGCAATGTAGATCGAACTATGGGTGTTTTAGAACCAGATTTAGCATATGCTGAACCCCATAAAAGAAGAACCCCATAAAAGAAGAACCCCACAAATTTCTTGTATCAGACAGGTTGCACCAACTAAAGGAAGTGTTAAGTGTTGGAACTGTGGAGCAAGAGGACATCGATATGCTACTTGCAAGGAGGCTAAAAAGAAATTTTGCTACGGCTGCGGAGAGCCAGATACCATCAAAAATAAATGCCAAAAATGCGGGCCAAAAAAACTTGTAGACGAGGAAGTCAGCTTGATTCCTGAAGTTGGCTTCCAAGACAGTTTAATTAATATAAAAATCAATTACATTCTCTATTCTAAATCTGGAGATCCCCGACCATACTTGGAAGTGCGGGTATTTGATAAAACAATTAGAGCCTTGCTTGATTCAGGAGCTTCACACTCAGTTTTGGGTAAGGAAGGACTTTGGATATTAGAGAGGTTCCCAGCCAAATTGAAACCTATTGAGAACAAATATGTGGAAACAGCGGATGGCCAAAAACATGTGATTGAAGGAATTGTTGACCTTCCTGTTACTCTTGAGGCTAGGACAAGAAACCTAGGAGTCATTGTTGTACCGAGTTTGAACCAGTCACTTATCCTAGACATAGACTTCTGGAACCTTATGCAAATTGTCACAGACGTTTACAACAGGACTTGGGAATTTGCACCGAAAAAAGTGGGACTGGCATCGATTTGGACAAAAGGGGGACTGCAGTCTGAGGAACATCTTGATCCTGAGCAGAAGAAAAGGCTAGAGGAATTTATTGAAAACCAATTCAAACAACAGACAAAACCATTAGGACGGACAAGTGTAGTAGAACACCGGATTGATACGGGCGACGCCCAACCCATAAAACAAAGGTATTATCCGATGTCCCCTATTATACAGAAGATTGTGAATGAGGAGCTGGACAAAATGTTGGAATTGGGAGTTGTTACCCCATCAAAAAGCGCATGGTCTTCACCGATAGTTTTGGTAGACAAGCCTGACGGATCGAAAAGATTTTGTGTTAATTTTCGTCAATTGAATGCTGTAACAAAAAGAGACGCATATCCTCTACCTCAGGTTACGACGATTCTTGACAGACTAAGAGATTCTAGATACCTCTCCTCATTGGATATAAAATCTGCTTATTGGCAAATCCCGCTTGCCGCAGACAGTAGAGAAAAAACAGCGTTTACAGTACAGGGTCGTGGACTGTTTGAATTTGTGACAATGCCGTTTGGCTTACATAATGCGCCTGCCACTTGGCAAAGGTTCATCGATCAAATCATAGGAGCGGACCTAGAACCACACGTTTTCGTGTATCTGGATGATATAATTGTAGTGACTCAACATTTTGACCATCACTTGGAAGTTCTGGAGAAGATATTCAATCGACTTCGAGCTGTGGACGTGACTCTCAACCAGGAAAAGTGCTGCATTTGTCGCCAGGAGTTACGCTACCTCGGATACGTGGTTGATAGTAGAGGTTTACGCGTGGACCCAGAAAAAGTTCAGGCTATTGTTCAGATTCCCGTGCCCAGAAACCAAAAGGAAGTTAGACAATTTTGCGGAACGGCCTCTTGGTACCGCAGGTTTATCCCTGACTTTGCAAGTAGACTTTACCCACTCACGTCCCTGCTAAGGAAAAACAAGAGGTTTACATGGACAGATGAGGCCCAAAATGCTTTTGAAGACATACGCAGTTGCCTGGTTAAAGCTCCTATATTGACATGCCCTGATTTTAACAAACCCTTCATTATATCATGTGATGCGTCAGGTGTAGGATTGGGAGCTGTTCTCACTCAAGAAGGAGAGCAAGTAATCGCTTATGCATCTAGGACTCTGTCAAGAACTGAACAAAAATTTTCGGCGACAGAAAGAGAGTGTTTGGCCGTCATATGGGCGGTGGAAAAATTCCGACCTTATGTAGAGGGAAGTCACTTTACAATTATTACTGACCACTACAGCCTTTTGTGGTTGCATAACTTAAAAGACCCCCAAGGTCGGCTAGCCAGATGGGCACTTCGACTTCAACCATACAGCTACACTCTAGTCCATAGAAAAGGGAAAGAGCATGTGGTTCCAGATATGTTATCAAGATCTGTGGAGCAGGAGCAGGAAATGGTTCCAGTGGTCTCCGAAGTTCTGAAAGTTGAAGATGGATGGTACAAGAAGATGCTACGGGAGGTGACCGAAAAGGGTGACCAGTATCCCACTTGGAGAGTGGAAAAGGACCTTTTGTGGAAACACATCCCTAGTCGAACAGCGTTATGGGATATCACTTCAGAATGGAAGCGAGTCATCCCCAAAGAGGATAGAGCCAAAATCATCCATATGTGTCATGACGAACCTACAGCAGGTCACCTAGGATCCTTCAAGACATTTTCACGAGTACAAAACCAGTTCTATTGGCCAAAGATGCGACAGGACGTTTCGAAATACGTTGCACGCTGTCGAGTCTGTCAGACCACAAAGAGTGACAACCAACGACCAGCGGGAATGATGGGATCCCGAAGAGGAGTAGACCGACCATGGAAAATGATTGCGGCGGACCTGTTAGGGCCACTACCTCGGTCCACTTCAGGCTATAAATACATTCTTGTGGTCACTGACACCTTTAGCAAGTTTACTGTTTTGTTTCCCCTGCGAGCGGCAACTTCATCTCTCGTAGCCAAACACCTGGAACAGAATATTTTCCTCATGTTCGGTATTCCCACATATCTTATTTGTGACAATGGAGCGGAATTCTCTGGAAGAGCACTAAAAACTTTAGCGACCGAATACAAGACCAAGATATTGTACAATGCTAGTAGGCATCCCCAAGCAAATCCAACTGAAAGAGTCAATCAGACAATTGGAAATATGTTGAGGGCTTTTGTCGGCGACAACCACCGTTTGTGGGATCAACAGCTGCCAAAGATTGGGTTTGCGTTGAGGACGGCCAAGCATGAAGCAACGGGATATACTCCAGCATTTCTCAACTTCGGGCGAGAGCTGACATTAAGGACCAAGGAGGCGGAAGAAAATGGAGAGACACCAGAAGTAGACGAGACAGAATCTTATGGGCGCAAGATGGAAGAGTTGAAGAATGTGTACCAGGAGGTTGAAACCCGGCTTAAATCAGCACACCGGAAGAACGCAGTGAGGTATAATCTACGGAGAAGACAACAGGACTTCAGAGTAGGTGAAAGGGTTTTGAAGAGGAACTTTCCCCAGTCAAACGCTGTACACTACTTTTCCACCAAGCTGGCACCAAAGTTTACAGGTCCGTTTATCATTTCTAAGAAGGTATCACCACTGGTCTATCAACTTAAAAAGGAAGATGGATCGAACTTGGGAAATTGGCATGTTTCTGATCTGAAGCGATTCATTGCTTAAGAAAATTTCAGGAAATTTTCTTCGAGTTGGGGGGTAATTTGTAGCAGTAAAATAGCTCAATACTTTATCGAAATCAGGCCTGATCAACCTGAGTATAGTTATCATTGTTGTGCATGCAAACAATGTCGATATCTAGAGCACAGCTGTTACGATCTACCCAGCCGGTCCGTTCTTATCAGCAACTGATAAGACCCCAATTCGGTAGGAAGCCTAACTATGTAGGAACCCAAGATTGTGGCAGTCTTGAAATGAGTCATTACTGGTCAAGTTCGCCTACTACTGAGAGTCAACGTTTCGAGCGCTGCAGTACAACCCTTTTCTCGACGTGAGGATCTATGCACTTAGCCAAGTGCGAAAAGGGTTTAATTTTGATTCCTGAACTATCTGGGACTCTGATTGCTGTTACTTTGGAGCATTTTCACACCTGGGGCTTGGTGCTGTCATCTGGAGACTTCTTTCTGCCGCCGCGGATTTCCGCATTCCGCCGCCGCGTTCCGCGACCGACCTGGACTTCCGATACGCTTACTGTTCGATTGTGCGTGCATTACGCGGAGAACTTGTGGTGAGTGTATCTTTTCCTTGATTAATTTCCTAAACTGTGTCACGACTGGTGTTTCGACACGGACTTGCGGAGAGTTACTCTTCGAGGGATTATCACTTCTGCGCCACATAAATACTGTATACATTAGTATAGCGTATTACATAAGTTATTTAGATTTAAGTTGTTGTCAGTTTAAACATTTATTATTATTGCGGCATCAGCTAATGATATACAGTCATTTACTCTCATTGTTGTTTGGAGATACAAGCAAAACTTAATAAAATAGAATATTATTTCTTATTTTGTATATTTTGTAAGCCTTACATGATTGGTATAGTAAATTTGAGCAAACTGCCTTATCAAGTGGTTTAGTGATCAACCTTATTGGGACGGGATTGAATCTCCGTGTTCGCCCGTGGGTTTTCCCTGCACGGAGTGGCGCCCTTAAAAAAAAAAAAAACTATATATAAGTGAATTGGATTTCTGGTTACCACTCACACTTATTGATACGGACGTAGGTGGTGTTAATATCTACCAAGGAACCCCACCCCTTCTCCACTAGCTAGCCTGGGTAAATTCGGCGGGTAGCAACGTTTGTGGAATAAACTCCTTGAGACGAATGAACAATAAAAGTCAGGACCAAACGATAATAGTGAGGGAGATTTTATCAACGAAACCGTAAATTATTCCTGGGTATAAAGAAGTCACAAAAATAAATTTAAAAATCGGTTAATAATGACGGAAAACGAATGAGGGGAAAATTTAACCCAATTCGTGAGAATCATTTGAATGCCAGAACAGAAGATTCGTCAAATGAAGAAAGTTCAATTCTCGGTATTTCACATGTAGACAGGTTTGCTGCTTTAGAAGTGGCGTTACAGTACATAGAACAGCAACCCGAATCTCAAGCAACCGATTTAATTTTATTAAAAGACGGAGAGACATCACAGCGAGGGAAAGATAGATTACTAATCAGAACTGCAAAATTTTGTTTAACAAAAGTCCAATTTTTCTTAGTCAATTGTTGAATAACAATTAATTTTTCCCTTAGTCTCCTTTTTTATCTTCTGCATTTATTTTAAATTGTAGGTTTACGGAATTTCAAATGTACAGCATTTTGTTGACCAATAAAAACAGTAAATAATTATTTCATTTTCCCATTTATCCGAGTTTTTATTATTCGAGCTAGTTATGGTTTACATATTAACATACACATTAACATACGTCATATTCGCAGATAGCTTAGAGGGGCTGCAACAACTAATGAATAGAGTGACAGAAAGCAGCCGTAGATATGGTCTAGACATCAATGTTAATAAAACGAAGCCAATGATTGTATCTAAGAACAAGTTCACAAACTGAACCCTTAATATAAACCTAAGTCCAGTTGAACGTGTAAGCTAATTTACATATCTTGGTACTATAGTCAATGAACAATGAGACCACTCTCAAGAAATAAAGAGCAGAATTGAAAAGGTAAGACCAGTGTACACTAGAATGAGCAGTTTATTCAAAAGTCACGATTTAACAATAAACACAAAGATGAGACTTCTACGCTGCTACGTATTCTCGGTCCTCTTCCACGGTGTAGAGTCTTGGACTTTGACTGAAGCCACAACTAAAAAATTTACAGCCATTGCACAAATGCAATGCACAGGGAAGGGCATTGAAAATGCTTCAATAAATCTAAAAAATATATATATATATGTTCATTCACCAATAAATGAATTCATTCACCAATCAATGAATTCATTCTTCATTTACCAATGTACAGATTATAAGTTAAATGTAGTCGCATTCATAAGCGAAGTTTTATATGTGTACTACGTTATTGACAACAAAGAAGTAGTTTCTATGGAAACTCACCGGTTCCCATTTTCGATCACGCACCAGCGGTCGTTTTCAAATGTGCGACACGTCCTTATAAACATTTTCAATGTTAAAATTAGAATCTTTCGAAATGTGACTTTACCGTAGAATAATGAGCATTTCATGGACGAAATGGACAAAGGTGAAGAAAGAAAGGGAAGTTATTAACACGGTGAAGTTAAGAAAGCTTCAGTATCTGGTACATCTCATGAGAAATAAACAGAGATTTTTCTTATTGCAGTCCATACTACAAGGAAACGTACTTGGAAAGAGAGAAGTTGGGGACCGAGAATATCATGGCTGAGAAATTTAAGGACCTGGTTTGGAATGAATACAACTGACTTATTCCGTACAGCAGTGCAGACAGTTAAAATAGCTTGTATGATATCCTACATCCGAAACGGATAGGAATTATCAGAAGATGGTCTACACCAACTCGGATGAGGTATTGGAATTATCTACCACTACGTTGAAGAACAACAAAAGAGAAAAACATATTTCCTAACATTTCTACTACAGTAACAACGATATTTTACGTATTTATTTATATTCGTTTAATTTATTAAAATTTTTTAAGTCAGTTACTTGCAGAAATTTTATTTAGATCTATTAGTAATTTCACAGATCCACTTGGAGATTTAAAAAATAAAATATTTTCGTCTTGTGCTTTCGTTGGTTTGTGTAACGGTCCAAAAGAAAGTCTATAAATTATTATTTAAATATACTGTTATTTACAGTGTGATCAAAATATTGCTTTCTAATTTTTACTTCAAACGAGTTGGATCATAAAATGTTCATTTCCTCAATAAAATGTCGAGTCTGTTAGTTTGTTGTTTGTGTAGTCTTACCTATATACGTTTAGATTTTAAACATCTACAAATAAAGAACCATAAATGTGTGCGTGTGTGTGTGTGTGTGTGTGTGTGTGTGATTCCACTTTTCCGTCATCCTACCTTTTTACGCTTCGGTTTCTTTTTCTTGTTCATTTTATACATTATTATTATTATTATTATTATTATTATTATTCCTAATTATCGTCCTCATCATCATCATTATCAAAAATTTCTTCTTGTCTTTTTTGTTTTCTTCCTATCCCACTACTACTGCTTTCATTATCTTTATTCTCCATACTATGATCCCTTTCTTACATCCAGTTCCTTCTGCGATTTGACATATCCGTTTTACAGGCGTTTGTGGAAGAGAGACGCCACCATCAATTTATATTAGATAATATTAAACAGCACACATAGTAATTTAAAAGGCTTGTATAATTTCAAAATTTAAATAAGAATAACCAAATTTAAATTTGGCTCTAACCGCGTTTTTGACTAAATAGTTTATTTTTTATTAGTTTTTACATAGAGTAGCTACACAGATTAAACTTATCTATATTTTTCCCAAAGAATATGCTTCTTGTGATAACATCTATGATACATTGAGAAATTGAGTAAGCAATGATGGCGGTGTTCATTTTGAGAAATGAAAGACAAAGGTTATGGGAAAGTATCGTCACAAGGAAACGACGATAGTCGGAACACTCAACTAGGCATAATAGCTTTTTTATGTTACTTTTATCCATGATTACGATATTAGTGAGGGGAATTAATGGAAGAATTGCTAGGTAAAACCAAGGAAAACGTACGAGGGTCACCACAAAAGTAAGTTTCCCTATTGTTTCTTTCAAAGGAAAAGGGCGCAAGCAGGCTGACGAAGGTTGGACAACTTTTATTTGTGTGTAGTGGCTGTACTGCCAAAACCTCATCCGTTGCGTAGCAACGTAACAACAACACGAAATTTAAAATCATGAACGTTCCATTTACCAGCGTGTCCGATTGCGAAGTGCGTAGTGTGATTCGGGGTTTTCAGCAAAAAATCATCGTCACTTAGTTTCTGTGTACGGACCTGAGTACATGAGCATTCAAATGGTCCGCTGGTGGCATACATCATTCTTTAAAGGGAAAGATTTGTTGAGCAATAAAGTACTTCTGCTCCACGACAATGCACCTCCTCATTCCTCGCGAGTCACGCAAAATTTGTTGAAGTCCTTTCGAAGGGATATTCTTGACCGTTCCTCATATTCGCCCGATTTGGCTACAAGTGATTTCCATGTTTTTCCCCATTTCAAAAAACACCTGGGAGGACAACGTTTCGAAACGGATAGAAAGTGAAACAGGCGGTTGACGCCTGACTCCAAAACCTGGGCACGTAGTGGTTCAAAGAAAAATTGAAAAACTGTTTTTACGCAACAGAAAGTTTGTTGATAATGTTGAAGATTATATTGAAAAATATGAACAAGTTTTTTGAATAAAAGTATATTTTTTTAACTTTTACATGTCTTTTATTTTTTATAAATCAGGGAAACTTACTTTTGAGATGGCCCTCGTACCTTGAGGAAATGACAGCAGACCTAGGCTTGAAGGAATACAGATGTATATCAAGGAGCTACCTGTTGACTTCAAAACAAGGAACCCTATCAATTTTCGGATTGAGGATGATATAATTGTCTTATGTCATTGATATTAATTTATAAACATTAACTTTTTTAATTCATTAACATTAACATGATACTTCTGGAAACTATCAACAGTTAGTTCAATATATTTTTTAAACAGATTAAATAAGTTTTTAACAGACTTTAGAGAGTATCTATAAACCAAACATAAAATCTAAAAGGTTCACTCGACGAGATGGCCATCAGCTTTATATCGATCAAGATATAAATTTGATCTGCACTAGTGGAAGAGAGACGCCACCATCAACTTATATTAGATAATATTACACAGCACACATAGTTCAACAATATATTCTTACAATATCGTTACTTTTATCGCAAATCTGTTTAGTTGTGCAGCTGCTGATGGCCTGCAATGTTTCGCTGTAGCGTTAAACAAATTGTATCCTTCCTCTGAATCGTTTCTCCTCCGCTATCGTTTTAAACATTTATAGCAGTAGTGTGCTTGTCTGCTTAAACAAATTCGAATTCAATCACTATTTGTAAAAACAAATATCGCTATGGAGAACCATACATGACTTTCAAGTTCCAATATTTATATTTAAAATACTTGAATTCGGTTTCGATAAGTCCTAAAAAATATATCGCCCCCCTCAAACTATTTTCACTATTTATAGATATTTTTATTATTGTTATTGTTATTGGTAGTCGTTTAATGTTATTTTAGAGTCACTTTATTTATTAAAATTAGGTACTTTATTCTTATAAAGAAACTGAGCTACGCAGATAATCATCCCTCCTCCTCCATCGATCCCACCGTTAATGATATTTACACTTTCACAGAGTAAGTATAGTTTTATCATATGTAATTTCTAAGCTATCTTATCCTTCAAAATTAAATATGCGTACTTTACTTGATTTCAGCACAGCAATTTTCAAAAAATCATCCCCTCCCCTTCAACTACCCAATTTATTTATAATTATCTCATTTACAATTTTACAGTGGATTAATATGACTTTATTTTCGGGGCACTTATTTATTAAAAATTAATAATTTACTCTTGTTAAAACTAAAAACAATGTAGGTAAACCACCCCTCCCTCTTAACCGAACAATCTGGTTGCCTGGCAACAAAATTATATTATTTTTAACAATTACCATTGTTTGAAACAGTTTAAATGGTTTTTTCTTTGTTTTGAGGGTAGTACATTCAGAATCAACCCTTATCTCGAATACGACTTTTTCCGCGATCACCATACTTCCATGGAAGTATTTTCATTTCCTTACGGAACATGGAAGTAAAAATTATTTCGCTTTGTAACTATTTTATCTTTTCATTCTTGTGTAGTTTTCATTCTCCTCTTTTCTCTGTTTAATTCTCGTTCTCTTGTTCGCCTTTCCAATATATTCTTTCCATAGAATTGTGTAAATTGTTATAGACATTATATTGTTTTTAGACTTATATGGATAATTATAGTGAACTTCTTTACGTTGAATTCACCTCTTACATCATAGTTTCCACCAAAACATCTTAATCCGTGTGTCTTCTATATCCCGTTGCTTAATCCACGTTTATTCAGACTGGAACTTTTTTCTACCATGTTAATTAGTTTATGCTATTCCTACTTTATTCCATACCTCTACGTTTGCGATTCCATCTTGTCTGACGTCTGCAGGATCTTCTCCTCTATTTTATCAAAATTCAAACTATTTTCTACATTTAATTGACCATCCATTCGCATCAAATATTTCAGTTATTTGTACTATTACTTTGTACAGTCTTACTTTTTATATTAATACACCATAATTATCGTAGCTCATTTAGTTGTCTCATGACAATCCTAGAAATCATAAAACTGTTCCTGCACTTTTCAAAAGAATAAAACATCAAACTATTAATGTTTTTGAACAAGCGAAGCAAGTTCCCAGTTTTGGCTCGACCGTTTCCCATTCGTCTGTCTGTCTATCTGTCTATCTATCTATCTATCTGTCTGTCTATCTATCTATCTATCTGTCTATCTATCTATCTATCTGTCTGTCTATCAGTCTATTAAAGAGCCGAGGTACGTCTCACGAGAACGTTTCAGCATATCGTAAAACTTGGCATGCGTGTACCTTACAGACTCTTCCTTGTTCTTGAGATTGATCAGACAAAAACATGAGAGGGCAAAATTTTGGAAAACTTTTCCAAAGTCCACGTGGGGTTTTAAATTAAACAAAATTGTAACCAAAATATGAATTGTGTCTTGGTTTTTGAAAATTTTTAAATGTAGAGCGCCGGAGACCAACGTGTGGATGAATATTTTAATAAAATTGCAGAAATTAATGTAGCGTATCAAATTAAAACAAATCTTAACTAAAATCTAAATATGGTGTTAATTTTTGGAACGCCTTAAAAAATTAAGGCAACCAAAATCTTGGGACGTCAGGTGGATCGAAACGTGGTTTCAAAAAGATTGATAAAATTGCAAATTCCATGTGGGATATCAAATTAAAGAGAATTAAAATTTGGACATTTTAAAAATTCTTTAACCATAAACCCAAAAATAATATCAAAAATCTTTTTAATTTTAAAAATCCAACCGGGTGTCACACTAAAGGGAGTTTTTAGCAGACCCAATTTGTAGGGTTTATTGTATGATTGTTCTACAATTTTCCTTTATTAAACAGAAACTAGTAAGTTGACAGAAATTTTCCTAATTTTTCTAATAGCTGAAAAATTATCTAATTTATTTAATAATAAATGTACTTTGCTCAAAACAATAAGCTCTGCAGCTGAGGAAGCATACTTACTTCAATTTTTTGCACAAAAGTTTTAGATCTCTCCCTCCTCCTCCTCCTCCTCCTCCTCCTCCTCCTCCTCCTCCTCCTCCTCCTCCTCCTCCTCCTCCTCATTCTCCCCAACTTCTTCTTCTCCTTCTTCTTCTTCTTTTGTTTAATTTTTCTTCCTCTTAATTCCGAAAGATATATTTTCTCTTACGCCATCTGTTGGAGCAGCAAACCACTGTTTTATTATCTGTTTTTACGACTCGTGTCCCAACCACTGTCGTACAATGTTATCAATAAACTATATAATAAAGTGGAGGTGCTACACTCCTGTCGCACTCCTCTGTTAATGACAACTGGTCTTGTTCTGTCACTCCCAACATTATCAACTATTATGTATTTTCATATAAACCCTTTGTGACTTCTATCAGATGCTGCCCATATATTTTGCATCAAAGATTTTGCATAACCAATGTGGGTTAGCAGATAATATTCCCACCACTTCTCTATTGGTTGTCGGGCTACTGTAATTTTGTCATTGAAGAGCTCTCCCCTTTCGAAATCCATTCTGCTCTTCCAGCATCTCAACATCAGGAATTTTGGTCAGATGACTATTAATGATTCGTGCACACAATTTGTAGTACGAGTTTAACAGACCAATTCCTCTATAGCTCCCACAAAAGTTATGAGCCCCTTCATGTGTAACGAGATAATGTCCGCTGATTTACATAGTTCTGGAACCTTTTCCTGCTTCCAGCATCATTAAATACAGATTCATTAAATATAATATACTAAAATCATATTTTAAACGTTTTATATCTATCCGACCAAGACCTGCTGCCTTACAATTTTTCATTTGTACCAGGCCACTTTAAATTTCACCCATTGATATTCCGATGCCTGTGTACAGAGTATCACTGTAGGCTGCGTGTGTTATTGCATCTAGTCTGAAATGATAGTTTCATCTTCAGTAGTCTTACCTTCCCTCTCAGCCCTCAACTTTTGATAGTGCCTTGTGTCCAGGTGTCTTCAACTATTATATATAACCGTGTTGCATCTGTTTCATGTTTTTTTTAAGTTCATGTTATATGCAACTTTCTGTCTCCCGTGGACATCGTTCTCAACTGACAATATAAATCATCCCATGGCTCCAGATGTGCTCTCCTAATCATGTTTTTAGCAAAATTAGGCTTTTCTATGTACCTTATCCTGGTTTCCTCATAATTATTCTGGAATTTGGCTGTATAAGCTTTTTATTTTTTCCTCTATTTCATCATTTTAGATTCTAGGACCACCCCGGATTCACTTTGGAATCTAAAAGTAAATTTTAGATTCATTTTCAACCTCAACAATAGAGGTTTTATATTATTCCATTCTTATCTTGCATTATCACTTGTTTTGTAGTTTTGTAAATGTTGCCATGGACGTTGTTAGTATAACTGCTTTATGTTACTTTTATGTAAAAGATTGAACACTTCTTCTTCTGATGTGGTTTTGTTCATTGCCTCTTCCACCTTGTTAGTACTCCTATCTCAGTTGTAACCAAAAAAATGATCATAATGAATATCGCTTCCCCTAAACACCCTCACATCTTACATAAGTGAATGAGTATCTTATTCACAAAGATATAATCTACATATAATTGATCTATGACCACGAACACACCTTGTATATTTACATATATATCCTGCTTTCCATAGAAGACAGTGTTAGTAAATTTCAGTCACTGAAAGTAGCAAAATTTTGTGGTTCGTAGTCATTACTATTTATTGTAGATTCTCCAAATGTCCCCAACCATGTCTAGTATTGTAATGTTTCCTCTCCTTCCACTTAAGTCCCCGCTGATAATGAAAATAAAAGCAGGTTAGTTCTGTTATTTTGCTAACCTCCTTTCCTAATTCCTCATAAAATTCTTTGAGTTCTATTTTCTATTCATCGGGTGCGTAAACTCCTATTATTCTCTTAATTAGGGGCGTATTATTCCATTCATCAGGTGCGTAAACTCCTCTCTGTTTTGAATATCTTATAATGGTCATTTCATTGACACAGGTTCAACTGTGGTTCCCACCATTTATTGTGTATTAGCACTACTACCCCGCAGTGAGTTCTCGTTACCAAATCCACTCCGTTGTACATTATAACAAAATCCTGTAAATCCTTCGTACTTTTCAATTTCCGTTTTTAGTTTCAGTTATGACTGCTATATTATATCTCGTGCTTGTAATTCTTTGACCAGATGTTGCTCATGGCACCCGAATCCTTATTCATTTCAAAAATCCATAGTCTTTCGCTATAACAAATTGCTTTTCTTTCACCTTGGTGTTTACCTCGAGATCAGTGCTGGATTCCATGAAGCTTACGAGTGAACTAACTTACGAATTAACTATAAAATTGCTTCGTAAAAGGTACCAACCTTTAGTTAAGTAGACAGGTGATAGGGCTGTCATCTTAATTTTTTAATGACATTCTTTTAAAACATGCGTGCTTAAAGTGACACTTTTAAACACACGCGTAAATGGAAAAATGTTCAAGAAACCTTCACATAATCTCTTGGACGTCTGAGAGAACAGCGTACAAAAAGCACCCTATCCTGCATTTTTATGCTCAGATTTTTTTAACCTTTTAAAATTCTTAGTAAATCTTTATAAAATATACTTTTGAACGTGTTTTTTTACAAATAACGCCAATTGCATTGTTGTTATTTGAACAACTCTCTATGAACTAATTGCCATGTTAACAAATAGACAGTTCCTTGTTTTCTTTTACGAGAAGTTAAACTCAAAAAGACATTTGGAAAAGTGTTAAATTTACTATGTTATGGATAAGATTTTCATAAATACACTAATAACTGCAAAAAATAATATGACTATATTATGACTGCAAAATATGATGAAAATATTTATGACTATTTGTAAATAATGTTAACATCTGGATGTGAGTACGGCTGTAGAGATAAAGACAGAATGAGAAGTACGGATATTTTAAATAAGACTTAAAGATAAATAGTACAGAAGTATTTTTAGGAAGAATACAGTTGAGTTGGTGAGGTTGTTTACAGTATATGGAGGGGATAACATAAGTGAGAAGATTTGGGAACAAAATTAAGAAAAATAAGAAAGGGGACAATAGACCGACTTGGCAGCAAAGAATTTCAAAACGTTTAGAAATAAAAGAAAAACGTGGATTGAAGCAAATAGACTGGAAAATCAGAAACAAAATAGAAGAAATTTGTGCCAGACTGAAATTTAGTAATATGTATTTACAATAACCAATATACGTACAGTACAATGATTTTGACTGTACAGTGTACAGGCCTATTCGTGTGTGAGCGTGTACAAAAATGCTGTTAGTAATTTTTTACAACTAGTTGTCACGTTCCTTGTATTCTGTTACCAGAATAACTGTTAACCAACGTTTGTACAGAAAAATCTTGTTCAAAACATGCTGTTAAAATAAGTGTTCTAGGTACTTGCCATGTTGACTACCTCGCTACGGTCGTTACAAAATTTTCGTGTCGCGTACCTAAAACTATTCCATTTATCAACTTGTTTCGAAACTTGCTACTGTGTACGTTTTTTTAATGTTAAAATTTCTGTTTCGCGCACATCCATCTCACGCAAAATTGCAGCGTGTTACAAAACGATGTTTCATAAAACGTTGGCTTAGTTTTCTTATTATAATGTGTATTTAACGATATTTTACATACGTAGGTTTGGTAAACATTTTTTAATGATTGCATTGTTGAATATCTTTTTACGGTTTCATTTTAGTTTCTCTATTACTTGATCACAAAATTAGTTAAATTTTTAGAGACTAATGTTTACTCACAAACTAAATATTTTTATTTATGGAGGAAAGATGTAATAATAATTTTGTATTCAAATAAATTGTAAATTAGAAGACAATATTCTAAAAACATGCCAAATATAGAAGTCGAAATAAAAAACGCCTTGATTAACAAGATATGTCTCAAACTGGTTTATTACCGAAATATTTATGGTTAAAGATAAATTAATAGGTACTTATAATTGTCAACATAAATATATTTGTAATCGTCCATATTACATGTTGATATGGCCTCCATTTTGTTGGATACAACATTAAGGACAATGAATTTACGCTTCTGGAGCCTGTCTTACAGTAACAGGGCCCATTCATGCAGTTGTTGAAGGTTATGGTGCAAGTTCTAGTTGTTCTGGTGTGTCAGTCTGGAGTCTAATGGCATGATATAAAGTGGTGACAATTATTGTACTGGTCCGTTTGGACCATATTCTTAAGCATTATTTAAAAAATCGCTAACATTAAAAGAGAAGTGAGATAGTGTCTTCAGTCTAACTGCAAACTCATTTAATAAATGTAAACACTATGGTTAAAAACTGATAGGTTTTTTAGTTATTCAAATTTACGGTTTTAGTTTAGTTATTCTAGGTTGTATTCAAGAAAGTGTGTCCGCTTAAGACAAAAAAATTATCTTAATCATAAAATGGCTCGTCAATAAACTATTTTGAAGACATATGTTAATATAAGTTCTTATGTGGACACTTATAACACGCTAATAGAATATTGACAAACAATGTAAAATCACGCTACCTGTCTTTATATAAAAAATTCACAATATATAGAAAATATGAAAACAAAGTATAATAAAAAGTTTAAATTATTTTGAAATTTTTATAATTGTAATATTGAAATTGAAATATTATATTGAAATATAATATTTTGAAATTAAAATAATTTATTTTAATTATTTTATGATTTACGACGAAAGGAAATTTAATTATTATCTGAAGGCGGAATTATAAAAACTACATTCATCGTATCAAATGGTATCGTTTGACAAATAAAAAATTGTTACAACGTTGGAAGTCGTTCAGATTTTTCTGTTCCTATTGTTGTTGTCAAAAGATCCGAGCATAGAAAGTTTCATGACATGCATATAAGTCTGTCATTAAGCAGATGTCTAAAACAAAAAATTAACACGTTGTCTGAAATAAAAATAAATTTATTGTAAAAGAAACGTCGCAAAGCATTAAGGTAAATATATTCTTAATATTTTATAATAAGATACATATACGGTATGTATTTCCTTTAATAAAATTAAAATTGATTAATTTGTTATTACACAGTTTGAACATTATGTAAGATATTACATTTAAAAGTTTTAGAATTATACGAGACTTTGTCAGACTTGTTTTAAGCTGCCACTAATAGCTTGGTAAATACCATTCATATTGTACAATTATCATCGCTCGACGTGTACCACACACTACATGGCAGTTGTTTTGCTCACTCATATACATATGACTCATACGTATACCTACTTATACTCATATACGTATACTATAAACACATCACTCATGATGTAATTCGTAATCTTCATTGCAGGTTACCCATCAGTCAGTCAAAGCAATATGTACTTCGGAAAACTTAGTGCTCTTCAGAACAGCGTATTCTGAAATGCTTAATTTTAGTATTAGCTCTCACCTTTTATATTATTTGCATGCTTTGTTTTTTATGAATATTTAAAGCGCTTCATTTTAGAGATTTTTTAAGCAGCCATTCTTGCCACTCTGTCAGTCTGTTTTACTAGTATGTTTTTTGTTTCTCTGTTGTTTTGTTTTTTGATAACTCTAGACGCTTTAAGTAGTTTTCATGACGCATTTTAAAGCATTCTACTTACAAGAGAGTTTAACAGTAGTGTCGTTAAATGAGTTTTTACAAGTGTAGTGTTTTTATGGACTAGAGTGTGTGTGTATTTTTGTATTTACATAATGATACATTTTTTACAATCCTTCTTCAAATACTGTGCCGTTTTATTTTAAGAGTACATACGATGTAACCGTTACAGAAAGAAATCCTAACAATTATTTTTTTTACATAATTTCGTACTGAACTTTTTATTCTATAAACAAATTTTTGTACCAAAATGTTTTAGTATAATAATCGTCATAATTTTAATAAATTTAAATTAACATAATGTTAAAATCGTATTTCAGGAAGTGGAGTATTTTTGTCTATTTAAAAATTTTAAAAAGTTTATCTTACAAAAATTAATGAAATCGTTAAATTTTTGTTGAACCGTTAAATATTGATCAAATTTTACATGATACGATTATTGTACATTAAGGAAACGAGATGTAAAAATAAGATATAGTTTAATAATAATCAAAAAATACGGTAAGTTTAATGAAACAACTTATAAACGACTTTTTTAGTTTTACAAAGTATAATTTTTGAAACACACCATCCAATCGTTGAGAGAGCTCATTGACCTCTGTCTAGAAATCACAAACAAATACAACGACTTTAGAATACTATATTTAATGTTTTATTTTTATGTATAAATTTAATAAGTCACTTTGATAGGCTTAGATATACTTCTTACTTTTTTCAGTTGTTACTAGATAAAAACACAGACTCTTCATTCTTGTTACAATATTTGACTACGTACTTGTCAAACAAATCGTATTTCTTTATCCAAATAAATTTTTGCTTATTCATACTTATGTAAGAAGTCCTAGTCACTTAATAAATTAATGAGATTTTGAATAAGTGCGTCGATTAGCGCCAACAACACTATTTCCTAACGCACATTACAGAAACAAAATCACGAAGGAACCATCGTTCACAGAGTTAAAAAGGAAAGCATAAAATCAAGAATATTAGCAGAATTTCTACAAAAAATGTTTTTTTTATTAAGCCTCTTATCTTTTTTACTATGTTTTTGTTCGTTAGCAAATATCAGATTTTAAATACTGATTAGTTATTGGATGGTCTTGCGTTTCCATTTGGGAAAGTACTAATTTTTCTGCCCCACTATTATCTACTTTTGATGTTTTCCAAAACTGTCGAAGCTGTAACTGTATACTTAGTCACATTTCTTCTTCGACTTTTTCACATGCCCAAAGTATAAGTCTTCTCGATAAAATCAATTTACTATTTTTTCGAATTCTGCAGTCATCCCTGTAATGCTTAAAGGTCTAAAATGTATCCAGGGTCTTCATTATTTTGTTCTTATCAGTTTTTTGTCTACGCAACGGCTTTCTTTACATTTTCAACGAGCTTAAAATTTTAAGCCAGATTTTGATCGCTTAATTTTAATTCGCTTCGCTTTGATGACTACTATAAAACCCGAATGTTGCATATCCTCCGTGTCACAGTATTCTTGCCATGTTTCGTTCGTTGATGACACCACTTGGTGTTCACACTTGATATCTGCAAAATGAAGACTCAAAACTAGCGATTTTTGTCAACGAGTTTTCTTTATTATTTTCTTTTCCACCTACGTAAATTATATGTGATGTATGTTTAAAATATGCCGGAAGTGGTGACACAGACTTGTCTGGACTCCGTTAATAGAATTTTATAAGAAGTTCTGTTTCCCAACATTTATCACACATCTTGCACATGGCTGCTAGAAGGGCTTTATAATTTTTTCAGAGTGGCCTGTTTAAGTACAGACCGTAATTTGTCTGTCGATTTGTTATTTTAATTTTATCTAAAACTATGAACTTTCATGAACTTTAGAGCTTCTGAAATAATTCTGGCATTTTATCATTATTACTTTAAAGAGCGTTTCGGTTCTATACGTCATGTCTTTCTCGAACCTCCAATGTTTCATTGTTCCCCCAAACCTATAACTAAAGGTTTATGGCTTAAAGGTTAAAGGTTATATCCAGGCCATAGGAAAGCTTTCATTGCTTATTCTTTCCAGGTAATTCTGGTCTCTAAGATCTGAGCAATTATTGGCCGTACTTTATATTTCCCTACTTGTTTCATTGTTTTGTATGTGTTTGAGCCTGTTGGTTTACCTTTTTACTGATCGTAAAAGGCCATAACCTTTGCCTCCTGAATCGTTCTCTGTGAGTATCCACTATTCACTGCCATACCGTAACACTATAAACTCATAGTTTTATGAAATGCCAGCTGTCAATGCTCTCGGACTACGCGTCGTTTTGATGTTCTACTACAAACCTCCTGATCATAGATACCTTGATCAGATACCTTGAAGCCTACGTAATTTAAGTGTGTTATCTTTTGCAGCGGGTTTTTACTTAACACAGTTTTCTATCAGATTTTCTTTTTTTCTAAACTCCATGACTTCTATTGTTTTATCTAACGATACACATAAGATATAATTATTGGTGAATAGCGTTGATATGCAGTTTTTAATTGGTCGTCTGATGTAAAAATAATGACTTCATCGTCCACGCATACTCTTGTCCTCATGAAATTATTATTCTTTATTATGATTTCTGTTGACCCCTGTTTCACACAAACCCAGTCACACTTAGTATTTTGTCAAAGTGTGTGATAAGTAGCGCTACTGATAATCCTTATGCTTGTTTTATTAGCTGATTCACATGCATTTTCACTTTACTTTTTCTACTAACAAGTGATTCTCTACTGGTAATATTTTTGTTATGGTGTTAAGTCTATATTCACTTGTTCTGAGTAATTAAAGTTGTGCAATTGTTTCAGGCAAAACAAATTCCACCTGAATCATCTTCTTTCTAAAGCTAATATATTTCTCTTTGTCTTTGTTTTAAAACAATACTTAAGCCTTTTGAGCCTCTTTTCTCAAATTATTGTGCTTCTCTATTTTAAGATTAGCAAAATCAGTTCTTCCGGTTCTCAAGGTGTAGCCACTTTTTATGCGTTCTTTTCATAGAGAACACAATACCTTCAGTAATCTCTCTACTCTTACATGAGTAGAATGACTCCGAGCACGTGGCTGTGTCCATTTCACAAACAGGCAAACTGACTGCACAAATATTCAGAACCTCTGTGATTCTGTGTCACCTTTCAAGGCGATCGATCTTCTCGTACGCATTACTTTACATACCAATGAAAATTAAGATTTCAGCCTTTTATGGTTTGCGTCACATTGACAGAAACTTGAGGTAGAGCTCTGTTGTTGCAGCAGAGTTTAGACCGAGGCTGTGCAAGAGTCATTTTCACTTCAAGCGCTACGATGTCTACTCGTGGTCCAACCATACTGTCCTTCCATATCCGATCGCTCTCATTGACCGCATGATGACATATGTACTTATTTGTGGTATCTATAAAGGATAGCGGATTAATTATCTACAAAATCTTTAAAACGTCTTTAGATCTTTAGAATCTTTACACTCAAAATTTGGAACACTTTATATAATACTGAATAATTATTTTATTCAATGTTTAGATTTTCATTATCTTTAATATTACATTTTCTAACTCATCTAGATAGTAACAGTCATTTACATTTGACCTTATATTTCTTACATCTGTATGATCATATTTATTTCACTTTTTCTTATATGATTATACTTTAACATATTTCTGCAAATATTACAAGGAATATCAAGAAAGTAGGTTCCGATAGGTTTCAAAGACTATATTTACAATACATTTTTACTGCTATTTGAAGCAAACACCTTCTCTTGTGAGATGCTACTGGTTGCAGGAGACAATCGGCGGTGTTTCTAATATTTTATGACGGTTCCTATTTCTTCGTAGATTTTATTATGTTTTTCCTGTTTTCTCTCTTGGACGGTCGTTAACTCGGAAAGCTAGATGAAGCACCTGATTTGTAACAAACCGTGACGCGCGTTAGCTTGTCGCGAAGGACTTTCCACTGTTTGTGTTGAATTAACCACACGATTAACGCTGGATTTTCCGGCACAACTCCATAATTGTATGCCAGATATATAGAGATAGGCGTAATTATGTCATTGTTGTGAAGGGTTTTAATTTTTTATGATACTTTTTATTTTGTACCGATAGTGGATGGCAAATATAATACTGCACTCTCTGATAGAGGTGCACATGACATGAAAGTATTAAGCATGTTCGAAGCAGAAGCACCTTCTTCAAATTGCTTGTTACAAATATTAGTTCTGGTGACCATAAGGTGTTAAGTATTTTCTTATTTTACTTTCACTAACACTTTTCTCTTCTTCTGTTACAAGTAGTTTAAGATTCTCGTTCCGTACCTAATTCAAAATTCGGATAATATTACTCAGTTGTTTTTTAAATTATTTGTCACTATTGATCTCTTGGCGTAGTACGTTACCTGGCCAGCGAAAATTAAAAAAATAATAGTTTACCCGAGAAGATTGAAAAACCTTTACAAAAGTGGCAACTTCTACGTTTTAACTATTTGCTCATAATAAATCGAGAAAATATTATCCACAAATATCACTGACGATATAATCAACACATAAAGCTAAAGAATTTATATTTGGTACATTTGGTGTTGTAGGTAAACGCAAAATAATCAAAACGCGTAGCAAGTAAAACTAAAATACCACAAATTGTTGTTAGTATTATTACAAAGTGAAAGATTTTAAAGTTTCTGATATTAAGAAATTACAATACAAGCCGTTGTAAGCGACACTTTGGACAAACAGCAAACTCGGCAACTGGCAATAGTAAGCAACTTTCCAATTAGAGCAACTGGATAAATTTTTTTAATAAAACACACTATAGTATAAAACCTTTTAAACGCATTAACTTTACCTAATAATATGACCCATTTCAATTATGTATAAAAAATCAGAATTGGGAAAATGGCTACCGCCGCCTTTTCTTGGATCCTGAAGTGCAATTGACATCACCGTTTCTTTAAAAAATTCTGTCCCTAAACTTTGTTAATAATAAAGTTGCCTTTTTGATAGCTATATGGTACTTTAAAGTGTATCTTTGGACCCAAAGCCGTGCAAATACAGATCAATAAATGTTGGTCTCAAAAACTCGTTTATCATCGTGCAGTAGCGTTTGCCGTTACCGTTAGAGCGTACACCGAATGAAGTGGATCTAACATTTTAGACTTCTACAACACTACAATAATTCTGTGAATGGTTTTCTCTACAAGGTAAATATCTTCTTTTATGTGGTTCTCATTCCGTGGAATGGTTCCAGCAGCTCTCCAGGCTTCACAGTCTTCTGCAAGTCTCTTCATTGTTGAGTACCTGTGGCAGCTACGGTCCTCCAATATCTGGTTGGTGTACTCCAACTTCGGTTTGAGGTTACCCTCCTCCATACTCTCGATGATAGTCTTAAATAAGCTGCCATGCTTTAGTTGGTGCCCTATCTAAAAGTCTCGTCTTTTCTGTAACGTTTCTAACGTTTCTTATGGCTGCCAAAGCCAATCCTCCATTGTCATCTACACATCTTCTTTCGTTGTTTTATCCGTTCAAAGTATCTTTAGCATTCGCCGGCAACTTTCCGCTTTCACCAAGTACTCATGTCTCACTTCACACAAAGGTCTTCACAAAGTGTTTTTTGAGGTGCATTTCAATGTCGTTGGAGATAAAGAGGTTTCGCTTCTTGTTCAAGGAAGTATTAGCATGATGGATTCGGCTAATGATTTCTGTCGTGGATCTCCCATGAGATGTCATTTCCTCCGAAAACAGATGAAGGAGTCTACACTCTGTAGAGCTCTCCACACCAACGCCGAGCCGTGCCTGTTCACCGGCAATGTATTTGTTTTCCTATGTTCGGATTCACGTGTAGTCGGTGCCCTCTATCTCAGTAAGAGTCGCTTCCAGTTTTTCAGTACTCTCACCCAGCATTGTTATATCGCCAGAAAAACGAAGCATGTCGATAAGGCTTTTGAGATACGGATCAAAATAGACCAAAATCTACAAAATGTGTTCTACACAAAATGCTAATTTTTGTAATACAAAAAACTGTCTTCTACTGCTCTAAATAAGGTCTTTTATTGAGTACCGACAAATTATTAAAATTGTGTAATGCCCAACACGTGACAGATGTAAAGTACAAAAATCGAACATTCCTGACATCTGGCAAACACAAGCTAGCAACGTCCGAAGCTCTTATTGGAAACCCTATACACAATGGAAACTCTCCTATCCGGATCAACTGGATCACAAGGGTAGTCCGAATAAGCGTAAATCCGAATATGAAAAGTACAAAAAAAGGGAAGTCCTAACAAATTGAAAAAACAGTACGATGTACATTGTTTGCACATATATTTAGGAAACGTACGCGTCACAAAAAGGATAAACTAAAAATTATGATTTGTACAGTATCTGTATGTATACAGATTATACACATTGACTTGTAACAAAATTATCAGTTCTCGTTTGGTGCAAATCACTCGTATGTTTAATAGCCTACGAATCGTGAATTCAATTGAGCTGCAACAATTGGATGTTTTTTGTGGATTTTTTGCCTTTCGAACCATTATCTCAGTGGCTAAGAAGACTTCCGAGTGAAACTGTCCGGGGTCTGATCCAATAGTGTCAGGTTCTTCTTTTCATCCTTAGTTTTTTTGCCATCTGCTTCCAGTATGTTCTCATCAATATCTTCGTCTGCAATCATTTGAAACCCGTCTTTGATAGCATCGCTATACAACCATTCTACTGTATGATGTCGTTATCATCATCCTTGTCAATTATTTATAGAACGACAATCGGACTTTGAAATGTCACTTATAATGTCATATTCTGCTCCCTCTTCGTGTATAGCAGTTACATCCGCTTTATCATTTTATGCTCATTCCTTCAACAATTTATTCCAAGCTTGTTTTAAGTCGCAAGTCTCAATTAAATACCAAGCGTCCATGATTATTTAACAACAATCTTTTAAATTTATTTTGAAACAGTAAAAATCTAAAAACCTATCAACATCGTTGCAGAGATAAGACGGAGATGATAATAAAACAGAGATTAATAGTAATGGCGGGTCAGTACCATCCACCTGTAATTGCATTTGGATCCGGATAACTGAAGTCCTGATAAGGTAGTTTCCACTGTACATGTGTTTTGTAAAAACGTGTTGTTCTTATAGACGTAAAAACCTATGTATACAAGACCGGAATGAAAACTCTAAAACAACTTCCGGCGTAACAAATTTATCACAAAACAACTAATATTCTTCAATCATAATACTATATTAACTTGCAAAATGTAAATGTGTCTGACATAGCTGCTATTAATACAAATTTTAGAAAAACGTATTATCCAAATTTTAATCAAACTACGCGTTTCAGAAATCAATATAATTGGTGTAGAATAACACTTTATTGTTTAAAAAATAATATGTAAGAGCACACTAAAGTGGCACATTACTTTTATTAGTGAAACATTAGAATACTAAGATTTACAAATAGATTTTAAAATATAATGATTTGTGCCATACAAACGCATCCGTTAAAATGTTCTATGGACACATGTATTAAAACAAGAACAATTTTTACTCATGTTTATCACTGAACCAAAAAACACTTTTATGGATGATCAAGTAATTTCCCCTTATCTGTCTAATCGAAACTGTTTACCTCTTTTTTTTATTCTTAGATTCTCCGTTTTCAGAGATTATTTCTAACTCTAAGGGCACTAAAGCTCTTTCATCCGCCAACATGACAGAATTAGAACGACTTGTTCCAATTATATTAGCGGTGGAGCAACAAATTAATATGTTTTACTTCTGTGAGTCGGAAGTTCATGAAATTTCTTTAAATCATCAAATACGTTTAACGTCTACTAGTAGATACTAAGCCATCTAAATAGTGACGCTAAATGACACTAAATCTAAAGGTCACTAAACTAAACTAACGGTTGCACAAAAGGTCAGTGGAGTGAGTGAATTGAATTCCTCAAATTTTAACTTTATGTGCTGCAAATGCCCACTCAAACTTTTGTATACGAGTTTGTGCCTAACTTGAGCCTCACCTCTCAAGTGTTCGCCTTTACTGATTTTTGTGACCAGACTGAATCAATTACTCCCACAAACGTAGTGTAACGTTATGTGGCCTAAGGGCTCAGAAAAATCATTTAATAGTAATATGTCTTACGTTCTTGACACTCGAAAATTAAAATGAGTAAGCATTTGCCTTAAAATAGCAAATTAGTACTAATATTATACGAGTTTGTGCCTAACTTGAGCCTCACCTCTCAAGTGTTTGCCTGTATTGATTTTTGTAACCAGGCAGAATCGCTCTCTCCCGTGAACATAGTGTAACGTTATGTGACCTAAGGACTCAGCAGAATCATCTAATAACAATCTGTTTCACATAAGTTCATTCTTGACACTCGAAAACTAAAATGAGTAAGGATTTGCCTTAAAATAGCAATTTAGTATTAATATAAAATATGCCGTGTTACCCCTTCTTATCATCCGACAAACACTCACCCCATCATTTTCGATGGATCAGTTGGTTTGGATTTCACTTGGCCTGTGTACTTTAACTTTATGAATTTTTAATTTGTAACTCGTCAATTCGTTAATTTTGTAGTACTACGTGTCATGAACAGATGCTGTTTGTACTAAACACGTTATATAGAAAACTTCTGTAGTTTTGAAATTATAGACTCTGTAGTAGAATATCAACAAAATGCGGGGCTTAACTGTGAGAGACCCAATCTTGTTTTGTCTAGCAGTGAAATTGTAACTTAAACTTCAGAAAACAGAACTATCGCGGCGTCGGGTCCACGATCGCGCATGACAGAAACGAAATTGCAACGATGATCGCGTGGTTGCAGGAAATTGTGTCACATTCGCTTTGCAAGAATCAAATACGACTATTAAGTTATTAAATGGCAGTTTAGTAAACGCGAAGAAATACTGAACAGGATATTAATGTAACTTGAAAAGTATTTACGCTTTCAGTCGAGAATAACTGATTGAATTGTAGATTGAATGGCATTACCATTATTATTATCTTTTATTACAAGATTCATTGTCTTAAAATAAAATTATAAGTTAAACATTTTCAATAACTAAATAACATTATATATAAAACTATTTGACAATCGTCTTTAAGTATTAATTACGTCAATCAATATCGTCAACAGTAACAGTACGTAAACTATTGCAATTAAAAATAACTTATAAAAAACGTTATTAAAATAACTTATTAAAAAAGTCTCATTAAAATGACTCATAAATGACATTAAAAAAGGTAATTTATAACACAAAACTTAATAAACAAAATAAAAATTTATTTATTTGTAAAGTTCAAAATTAATTGAAATTTGTATTTAACTAATGAATTTATTTATTTTAAATTATACTCTGAAATTGTCAAAAAGTTGACTATATAAATAAATGATAACATAAATAACACGTAAATAAAAACAAAATATTATTGAATATAAACATTAATAGGTTTTGCGAATTATGTTGTTTTAGTTTTTTACTTCTGGTTTCCAACAACGATTAACCAAACCTAACCTAACTTGTACTAACCAAATTTAAACAACCCAACACCCTCTACCCTCTCTTCTTCTTCTGATTTCTGTCTCTATCTCTGTCACGCAACCAATACGAGCACTTTGCTGACTTTAGCGCTGTGAAAGCTTTGTGTAGTTTTTAGGCGCTTAGTACGTAACGTAACCTTAGAGTTAAAATAACTTTTATATGTACCTTTGTGTCTTTGTGTGTGTCTACCTCTTACTAATTGTTAACATAGTTTAACCTACATTATTGTTTAGATGATACGTATATAACTTCTGTATTAACTGTCACTTTTATACATAACAAATAATTTATAGAAAATAAACAAAATTTAAAAATAATTACTTGCAAAATAACCTACTTGTAAAACATAAGATGTGTAAAAGTAAAAAAGTAATTTGTAAAAGTTCCTGTTTCTAGTATACGAAATAAATTTAAAAACATGTGCAACATATTATTTGTTAAATTCTAACAGTAAATTGTACCAGTCTTATTGAATTTTATGAATTACATATACGGACGTAATATCAAAAGTATGAATTATTACAACTTTTTAATTTGTATAAAGAAAGTTACCAAGTTAAACCACCAATCAATATGGTTTCCGAAGTAGTGTGCATCGAAACAATCAGCACTAAAGTACACTTTATAACAAAACCAATTTCTACGTTTACATCAATTTGCTTTGTACGGTTTGGATTGCTTTCCGTTCCGTTTCAGGCAGGACTCGTAACACTCTTAGATTCAAACACATACCTCTTAAACAGAGTTTGCCTTTAACTACCAAATACAAGATACTAATACACATCAAAATCGCTCTCAAAAAAAATAGTTTCTTTTTAGCATACGTCAAATGCTAATGTCTGTATGACATTCAGGTGATGTGATATTAGGTACGTTAAAAAAGATAAGGTAAGTCTGTTCCACAGAAATTGTGCGGTTTCCAAGATTCAACGGAAGCAAATGAAGCGTATAACAAGTGATTCGTCTTGCTGGTACCAAGTGGCAAATTCCTTGCACGCCAGAACTGTCTCAGATCTCTGAGGTGTAATATTTTTTCTCTACGAAGCACCTGCTTTAATGTAACAGGATTCTCATGATCATCCACAACAAAATAATGGCCTAATATGTCGTTTGCAGTCACTGCACAGAACACTGTTATACGCTTGCTAAGGAGTATGTTCTCCACAATGTCAGGCCGTACAAATCAAGACAATGGATTGTCTGCCGGTTGATAAATTAATTTAAATGAATATGATATTTGACACCAACATATTATCGTGCACGTTTGCCACCCTCGACGTAGATTATACGATTCTCTCCATTTCTCAAATGCAGTGTCTGTCTTGCAGCAAAGAACCAGTTCTCTTGAAATGTTTTTCTAAGATTCAATTTTAAAGACGCTCGCCGTTGGAACATCTAGTAGACTTGGTCCATTATTGACTTATCCATGTAATTCCATATTAGAGAAAATAATGTTCAAAGCTAAAACCTGCTTTGTTAAAACTATTTTAAACTCTACAAATCTTGAAGGATAACAATCATATTGTTTAGTTTTCTTGACATCAGTTAATGAAGTGATCACGTATATGTCATACGCTTCTAACTGTCAGTAGCGTATTCTTTCTTTGGCACATATTGTACTTAAATTGCGTACAATTCGGTTGCAGGCAAACATAGTTGTTTCTTCTTCTTCTCCATAAAACCGTCGTCTGTCTCGGTTAGAGTTACAGCAATCGCTTACTTAGTCTTTCAACACTTCATCTATCTCTGGGGCCTATAATTTGTGACTTGGCTTGAGATTAACAGCATCCAGTTAATCCAGCATCCGGTCTTCTCATCTTTTTTTCTTTGGTCTTTCTTGTTCAGGCCTCATCATGTCGTCCTCGGTCTACAGATACTTTTTACCTTTTGACCCATAAGAATCAGTAGCCATCTTTACAATTTTTCCCGGAGCTAATCGTTTTTACAGCCGAACAGGAGATTACGTGGAACAAATAAACTACATGAACTCTTATGTCCTTGCGTATGTTTGATTTAATACACAAATCGAACATGTTTGTTCGTTGGCTGTTTGTCCTTTTTTATTACTAAATCAAAAAATACGCGGTACATGTTTTTAAAGAAAATTTCGAGACAGTCTCAAATTAGACAAAATCAGTGTAAAAGTTGGTAGTTTAAAAATAAGTTTAAAATTCTGAAACACATCTTAAAGGATTTTAATTTAAAAAAAAAAAATTTCTTCAAAATGAAAAATCAAATAAAAAAATTAATTAGAGACTTTATTATATTTTTCTGACCTAACTTTAATTTTAAAACATTAAAAAACATTAATGTATTTACAAGCGTATATGATAATTTAATTAATATTATATAATTGTATTAACTGCCTTTCAACATAAAAAGTGGCATTCAGATTAGGTTATTTTTATAATAAAAATTAACAGATAAATTATTTCTTTTAATAATGTGTAATATAAACCATCTTGTGATTAATATATTTGTTTTAGATAATATTATGACTTGAGTAGAGTGAAAACAATTTTTAATATTTGAGTAAAGCTAAAAGTTATTGTTTAAATAAAATTGTGTGTTTTAAACAAGAAACACAGTGACATTAAAACGTTTTGTGTAACCTGTAAAAAATCAAATAATGGTAATATATAATTTATCATAAAAATAATGGTGTAATTTCTTTGTTGTATTAACGTCTGTACTTGGTATAAGTAAATATAAAAATTTACCATGAACTATGTAAATTCTTGAGCAAACAAAAAAGAATTACTCATGTTTACTATAATTACCTTGTGTTGTTCAGTAGTGTGTTGTGTTATTTGACGACCTTGAGTAGTCATAACGAACGTAGCAATAGTTATTGTGTGTTTTACAGAAATGTTATGGTGTGTACGTGTGGTAGTATATGTGCTTATGTGTATGTGTACACGTACTTAACAATCCATACATGAACTGTACGTATACACATACGAAATACGCTCTTTACTTCTCCCCGTTCTGTATTATTACTTTACTTTAAAATTACATTTCTTATTAAATAAAGTTATATAGTTTTTATGGTTGTTATTCTAATTTAATTGCACTGCTTTAACATAGCGCACTTATGCTTTGTATGTTTGTGGATGCGTGCGTCTGCCATTTAATACACAGATATTTTATGCGTTACAGATACGGTAACAAGTTCAGAACAAATTCCAATTAATAATTAAAAATTACCTTAATAAACGTCTTGCGACTTCTCCTTATTTTGTCCTGACGCGTTTCAAAACCTAGGGTTTCATCTTCAGGGGAATCACTCTTCTGTCGTCAAACGTTAAAAATTAATGACACAATGACACACATACACATAATTTACACACAAACTTAGGCCTTTTCACATTGCACAGTGCGCACTGTATGGAGGTCCAGTTCATACCCTCCATATGGTTCCTCCTGTATGGAGTATGAACTGGACCTCCATACAGTGCGCACTGTGCAATGTGAAAAGGCCTAAGTTTGTGTGTAAATTATGTGTATGTGTGTCATTGTGTCATTAATTTTTAACGTTTGACGACGGAAGAGTGATTCCTCTGAAGATGAATCCCTAGGTTTTGACCCGCGTCAGGACAAAATAAGGAGAAGTCGCAAGACGTTTATTAAGGTAATTTTTAATTATTAACATTTACGCGACTTGGATACCAAAAAACATGTTTATAAAAATTCCAATTGTTTGCCAAATATATCGCACCAACTGTCTGACTTCTGTACAGCTTTAAAATGCTCGGTGAACAAATCGATTACAAGTGTAATAAATTATAGATCAATTAAATGCAGACTATTGAAAAATGTAAACATCCATTGGCTCTTTTTCTTATTACAAACTGTAAAAAGTGACGAAAGAATTCGTAACTTTTCCGTCTTTTTCTGTTTTACAAATAAGCAAGTTCGGAACAAACAAGCAACTGTTTTATTATAAAAGAATTAAAAACAAGGTCATTTATATTTACTAGAATTTTCTACAAAATTCGTACTCTAAAACCTGCTTACATAATTTGTCTTTTACTTGTTTTAAAACTTAAAAAATACGCAAACATAGGATCAGATATTTCCTAGTACAATTAATACACGCACTAAGTTGTTGAAAGTCTATTGGAGATAAATAAATAGACATCAATATTATTTCAATTGAAAAAACCTTACTAAGTTATTGAAAATACAGGGTGCGTCAAAAAGACCTGACGGTTTTTAATTAATAACAACTCTCACATTAGTCAACATTTTTACACGTTTATTTTTTTAATACATCAGGGTACATACGCCATTTAACAACCAATTAAACGTTCATGAAAACTAAGTCTTAGGATTTGAAGATGACGTCATCCAAATGAAGTCCATTTTTTGCCATGCACACGTCAAGTCTTCCGGAGAAGCTGTCAAAAACACTCCCCAACAATTGATTTGATATGGTTTCCTTGCGTGTTGCCACTTTCAGTTCGTCCAATGTGCGTGGTTTGTTTACGTACACTCTTGATTTAAGGAACCCCCACAAGAGAAAGTCACAGATGCTGAGGTTTGGTGAACGGGCGGGCCAACCAATGTCACCATTCCGAGAGATTAGGCGCCCAGGAGACTTTACTTTCAAGTAATCCATCACAATGATAGCTGTGTGAGCAGTTGCCACATCTTGCTGAAACCAGACATGGTTGCGAAGTAGGCGTCTTGTAGCATTGACAGGTAACGCGCTGCATTCACTGTAACTGTTTGCCCATTCTCCTCAAAAAGTATGGCCCAATGACACAATTCTTCGTAACTCCACACCACACTGTCACTTTCGCACTATGAAGTTCATGCAGCTCTTTAGGGTTTGTATCCTACCAATAACTGATGTTTTGTTTGTTTACGTAGTCAGACAAATTGAAATGAGCTTCGTCGCTCATTATGAGAATCGTGTCATCAGTCATCAAGTCAATCATTTGCTCTGAAAATTTTGTACCACGGGCGTAATCTTGAGGTTTCGACTGCTGAACGATGGCCATTTTGTAAGGGTGGAAGTGCAAATCAAAATGCAGGATTCTCCGTACAGCGCGATCAGAGAGATTTATAGCAACAGCGTGTTTACGAGCTGGCCGGTGCGGGCTTGCCTCCACAGCTTGTCTTATTCGCTCAATGTTTTCTGGTGTTCTGGCTGACCTTGGACGACCTGTTGACTTACGTTTTAGAGCTGAACCTGATTTTCTGAAGTTTTCCACCCATGACAAAATTGTGTTTCGGGATGGAATACGTCCTCTTCGACCCACGTTGAAGTACTGGCAAAACTGACGTTGGGTAGCAACACAAGAATCACCACTTTTAAAAAACGCTTCAATTAAAAAAGCACGGTGTATACCTGACCACTGCTCCATGGCTACTGAATGGGCGCTGTGAACCAAAATGGCGTCGAGTATGCACTTGATCAAGCCACTCCCCGTCACCACTCTACGCATACTCGCTCTGCTGTGCATCGATGAAAACCGTCAGATCATTTTGTCGCTCTCTGTATAAATAAATTTTCAAAAAGCAATCTCTTACTTTAATGTTTTAGCTCACAATTTAGCACACAAAATTTACAGCTATTAAAATTAGGCCTGTAATTTCTGTAAATTCCATAACCATCAATAGGTACATTGTAATTAAATTAAGATTGTTTTTCTGTATTAGGTAGTTATGTTTTTGTGTGGTGGGAGGTGGAGGGTTACGTACAGACATTGAATTGTTCTAACCTACTAATATTTGTAGAGAAAAACCTAATAAAACCTGTTTCGCCCAACAAGTCAGACATACTCATAAAGTACTGAAGAAATAATAATAGCTCATTTAAAACAAAATAAACCAAACAGGTTCCTCCGTTTATAGACTCATGGACCACAATAGGACTCTGCAATGACTATAATATATTAATTAACATAAATTAGTTCGTTCCAGTAATATCCCTGTTTTGAAACTTTTAGCTAAGCATACTCTATCATTTAACCACGATGGAGAGGCTGCTAAAACAAATAATATTTGGCTCCGTATAAACTTTATTTTTTCAATAAGTTTATTCTTAACTTCTATACTTATATCGACACAATGCTATGAATTAAGGTAAATACAAATTTGTAACTATTCACGCACTTATCAAAATACATAAGTAGATTCGCAATACAGCTTCACAAGTCATAAAATCAATAACAATATTTGTTTAATAAAAATTTATTATATTAAACATACATTATTAAATAATCCACACGAGCAAAAAATGAAAAATGTAAAGAAGGATGTTGTGAAAGCTGTTGGTTGTTAACCCTCTGCAGATTTTTGTGACAGATTAACAACGCATACTTTTAAAATTAAAAGGTTTATAACTTAAAACTTTAAAAAATGTTTAACATATTATGGCTTAATTTATTAACATAAAGTGTTGCAAATAAAATATCTGTGTAAAACTAATTAAAACTAGTAATAAATATATACACGTAAAAATATCAACCTATATAAAAAATAAGTACTTGCTACGCAAAACAAAGTTAAAACAAAAGTAAAATTTTACTAGTCGTTAGAGTCCCCGCAGTTAAAAATATGTGACATCTTAGAATGTTCAAATTCTTTAATAAGATAAGAATATAATTGTAAAGCAGTCGCAGTAGTTTGAAAGTAGGTTTTGATTTTGTAGGCATTTTTTGTCATCCTCACTTACAGAGTATTTTTAGAATTAAACTTATGTAACAATTCTGTTCAATTGTTTGTTGATATCCAATTGTCAGTCCTCTAGACCAATAAGCAAAGGAAGAGGAAAAAAGTTAGACTATTCCAAATTGTCTTGACCTAACGCGAAGAAAAAGAAGAGACAGAAGACGATAGAAAGTCATAAAATCTTAGAAACGCGACGACAAAGGAGCCATGGAAATCCAGCATCCAGCAAAATATCAGTACAAGAGGTTCTAAGACGGTAATGAAGAAAGTAGCAAATGCTGTAGGACCCCCGCCTTGGCTATAATAAAATCACACATAACAGTTATAGATACATATTTTATAAATAAATGACTTTGTACAGCAAAAGAGTATGGCGAATGTCGAAAGTCAGTTTTCGGAACTGCATTAACTCTAACAATTCTGGTGACTCAATAATAAACACTTTTGAAATGTAGATATTTCAGACTCCATTTGGAAGGCCAAGTAGATTGCTGATTTTGTCGTTTCTTAATATAGCCTAAGTGATATTTTTATAAAAAGTTGTAGCATTATGTATTCATCTGTTTTTTGTAGTATACTTTATGTAACACTTATTCATAATTGACTTATTATTAGTAAGTAGTAATCAGAAGTATCAACTTTTTATGTTAATCGCCATCTACTTTGAAGTCTTCTATTTACTCGTAAAAATGTCGTCCACCATTCCTAAGTTCAAATTCGTAGCTCATAATTCCTAAGGTCGTTACTTCTGTCGAGCTTTCAGATTTGTGAGTTTCTGTGAGTCTCAGAAAAGTATTTTGCCTAATTATAAACAAAAAAGAATCTGTTGCATTATTTCTAAAATAATATAACCATAACGGTTTCCATTATTATTTATAATTTGTTATGTAATTAACATTCTTAGAGTATAAATAACGCGCACAAACCAGTAGGCATTTGAACATTTGAACATTCTAAGATATCACCTTATGGGTAGAATACACACACTCAGACATTGTGCAAGAGTTAGTTGTATGAGTACAGACGTATCAGGTGGGGGATTATTACTTTGTTACAGTATCTTAGGGATGTACCTGTTTGGGGGTAAGTTTTGCATGCTCAGTGACGGCACAAGAGAATGCAACTGTGTTGAAATCGTAACAAGACATCCCAAATGTGTGTGTGATAGAAAACATTTTAACAATGTACTGTGGGCCACGGTTACCGTCTTCCAGGTATGTCAAACATAAACATTACTACATAATCAGTATATATATGTATGTATGTATGTATTTACATGTACACACAGTACAGCATAACAACACTCAGCCATCCAGTCGCCACTCATTTTCACTGAAAAGTTTTCATTATTCCAAGTCACATATTCATGCACAAAAATCTATTTCATAAAACAAATGCATATTTATGCTTAAAATTTCAAGTATATAAACGTCAATGTATATAATTACGTTTTAATTAATGTTAAAAGTACATGATACAAACCTTGTAGAAATGTATTCTTTCAAAGAACTCATCTAAAAAAATTATACGGCGCAGAATAGGCAATTCAGTTGCACAACGCTAAGAAATAGTGCGGCGTTGCATAGGCAATTGTGATACACAAAAAATGAATCCGCATACGTTGGAATGCAGAACGCAACGTGTGCGTGCCTGCGAGCGCGGCTGTGTGTGTGTGGGGGGGGCACGTGCGTGGTTGTGTGTGAGTTGAGTGTACCTGTTTTTTAGTGTAGATGTTTTGTTCAGTCTAGTGTTAACAGTATTGTTCACTTAGAAAATATGCACATTTATTAAGAAAATATTATGCACCTCTCGTAAATATAAAGTGAAAGAGTAGTGAAAAGCCAATTTGCACAGCAGCACATGTACACTCTAACCAAAGTTTATAATCGTATATTTAATAGGTTAATTAACAATCATGACTATCAGTAACATAAGGTCTCTACTAGCGGATTAGTCATCTTTACAGAGGGTACACATTATGTACAAAAGGGAGGTGGTATTTTATAAACAGCGAATGTTGCAAATCGTTGAAATTAAAAATCAGAAAATGCAAAACTGAAAGTGAAGTGTTTCAAGCTTATTTCTAAAAAAACCTAAAATGTATTTTAAATGCCTTATTAACTGTAAACTAACATTACTGAAACTTTCTTTGCGCCTGCATTGCTTTATAACTGTAAAATATAATAATATAAAAATGTGCATAACGCTTATAATGTATAATGAATAGAAGTTAATTTCTAATATAAACTATTCTAGTGCTGATATTATTAACTATTGATTACAACAAATTAATTTCTTACTATTCTAACAACAGGGTGTTTTAAGAAGTTTCTACCATACTTCATACACTAATTCCTCTGATCATAACAATTAAAAACGTTTACATAATCATATATTGAGAAATCCTTTTCTTTAACTTATGACTGATCATAGATTATTTTTCTACTTCAAAGCAAAGACAACTTGGTACTGCGTCTACTTGAGTAAATCGATCCTTGTGCTTAGTGTATAACGTTACATGTTTCAGTATACTAGTATAGTGCTCATTGATGGCAGCGTTTAATCAGTTGGACTGCAGACGATAAGCCCCCCACCCCACCCCCACGATTTGATGGTCTATTGTCAATATCATAGTAACAACCACTAGGCATGAAACCATATTGTATATATTTCTAAGTACGTTTGTAGGTACAGTATACACTATTAGTACGAACTGTCTAGGATTATGTATTATATTTAACTATTGCACACTAGAAACTCATAATTTTCAATATTATGTGCTTCAAACATATTTGAATTTGACATGTTCATTAAGGCGTATTATTATTCTTATATAGATCCAACATCGGATCTCCAGAAGATCACAGTTGAATCACGTGAACATAGAACGGGCAAAAACCTATGAATCATGATTAGCCTGGCAGCATCACGATTGAACTCCAAGAAACATTGGCTAAGGAGGAGTCGACGTAACATATACGGACTTATCGACTCTCCCTTTGGCTGTGATATTAATATATCCTGACACTGGCAGTTTCCACAGACGTGAATACAGGGGAGTATTCCACGGAACCTTTACACAGTCGACGTAAAATATCCAAAGGATTAGAGTCTAATGTTTTGATCAACAGCCGTCGGGAATCTGGTAGACTTTCCGGGTTGTTAACATTTCACTCAAGGTTTAGTGAAACCTTTGGGGACAGAGGAGTCGTGACGGGAATATGACTATTGGTTGACAAAAATGTTACAGTTTGCCTGGTCTCACTGGAAGAGCAACCGTGAAATATATCTGTCGGGACTTCTCCAAAGTCCGAGGTTTAGTCGCAAGCGTCAAGTGTTTGGCGGTCTAGTCAGCATTCCTCTTGGGACGCCATTCTTTACAAAGCTGGTGCCATTATTGCATGAACTTCTTCAAGTTCGCATTCTTCCCTTATGACACAAACAATTATGATAGTGGTGGAGGTGGTGCAGGAGTTGTGGTGGAGGTGATGTTGGTGGTGTTGATGGTGGCGGTGGGTTATATGTAGTAGAGAAGGAAAAAGAAGTTAGTGGAAGATGTAAATTTTTTTTTATTTATTGGAGATCTGTAATCTGTTCGACAAAGCGAACATTTAACAAATTGGCTGACAACACACACAGGATTATGAAGAGCTGACCATTGACAGCTCTTCTTGTTTTGACAATAGATTAAAGAGGTACACAAAATACAAAACTAACTGATAAAACATGTAAACAAATGAACAAAAATCACTTCCACTTCCTGCTGGCATGAAGTTCAAATATTAAACACTGGGCCCATAAGGCACATATACAGGTTGACATTAACACGTATGAATGACACGAATACAAAAACATACAGAACAGATATCACAGACAGTACAATACAGAAAATACAGACAATACATTATTAGTTAAACCTGAATGATAAGTATAAAAGTTTATGTCTTTTTAAAATGTAAAATTAATTTACATAATCATGTAAGAATTCAATACACAAAACAGCAGAACAAATTTCGTTATAGTCGTAAACTTTTTTGATAAGACAAAAAAAGAAAAACCTAACAGACAACATTCAGCAGGAAAACAACGAGTTTAAGACGACGCGACTGTAATATTCCTAATTACATTGTACACATTTGGCAGACGTTATCATGTGTTGAAGTTATCCTTCCGGAACATTACAAAATTCAATGTACCGTTAAATTAAACGCCAACTTCTGCCCGTAAGCTAGGTACATACTTAGCGCATTACCTACACAACGTCATACACAATCAGTTTACAACCAGCTGTGCGAGCGACTTAGTCATAATTAAACGCCAACTTCTGCCCGTAAGCTAGGTACATACTTAGCGCATTACCTACACAACGTCATACACAATCAGTTTACAACCAGCTATGCGAGCGACTTGGTCATAATTAAACGCCAACTTCTGCCCGTAAGCTAGGTACATACTTAGCGCATTACCTACACAACGTCATACACAATCAGTTTACAACCAGCTGTGCGAGCGACTTAGTCATAACTTTTGTTTGTTTATCCTTAATAATATTAACAGATACTCGAGGATGTACATCTGTGAGTAAACACACGATCACATATACGAATATTATTATTGAAAAACTGAGATCTTGTTGGTTAATTTGCATACTGCTGTCCATTTCTCACTTTCTTAAAATCCCAAGAGACGGGTGATTCCGACGTGAACACACACTTTGGACTGTCATGATCGTAATATTTTTACATTTGACATTTCAATTTCGTCCTCAGAAACTGAGAATGGCGGTTGGAAAGGCGCTTGAAAGACGGGGTCTTTCAACCGCTACTCACATATTCTGAAGGTCACGCCAAGTCGTATAAACCTGATTTCTCACTTTGCTCTCATACTCCTAATGTTAACCATTTCCAACTTTTTTCCCTCACCGTTACTCTAACCTTCAGCCCACTCAATTCACTTTTTCTTAAATATTTCACTTGTAATCTCTTTATTTAGTTCTATTTTTATGCTAGTTCTTCTTTTATTCTCTTACTTTTCTCGATCTTGATCAGTTATAGACCTTGTTAAATAATCTCTCACCCTCCCTCACATCTCTCCTTTTGTTCTTCCAGTACTATGTTGTTTCTTCCTTTCCTCTGTCAACGTTACTTTTCCGTCGAATAAAAGGATTTAGTACCGCAACAAAGGACCAAACACAACGACCAAAACCAATTACATTCCTAAACAACGATCAATCAAGAAACAGCTGGAAAGGAGAGTAAGCATGGAATCAGGGAAAGGAATCTTGAAGACGACTTACGAAGGAGCCTAAAGAGGTGAAAATTGAAACTACAACACCCGAGAATTTTGTAAACCTGTCTACAATGGTGAAACCAAAAGCAGTTTTCTGTTATTTATATGCGGATATATTTGCCAAGATGCTTATACAATATGTTATTAATTGGCTTCTAGAAATTTCTGATTGTCTAGTTTCCGTATTCAACGGACCACTATAACACCGATCCTCATTTTATTAGAATGTACATAATATTATTAATTCCAGTTATATATTCAACCATATTCAGTTGCATATTATACATCGCTTCAGTCTTCGTTTATGAGTTAAACACATAATTTACCGTCCCTGTTTTTCCTTTAAACATCACAGTCTTTCTGCATATTACAATCGCTTCCATGTCACTTTACAGAAAAAATATTAAAAATCTTACTAACAACTAAAATCACAAACTTCTTCTTCTTCTTCTTCTTCTTCTTCTTCTTCTTCTTCTTCTTCTTCTTCTTCTTCTTCTTCTTCTTCTTCTTCTTCTTCTTCTTCTCCTCCTCCTCCTCCTCCTCCTCCTCCTCCTCCTCCTCCTCCTCCTCCTCCTCCTCCTCTTCTTCTTCTTCTTCTTCTTCTTCTTTTTCTTCTTCTTCTTCTTCTTCTTCCTCTTTTTAAGGTATACGCCGCCTCCTCGTCCTCTCCTCCTTCACCTACCCTTCTTCTTCTCCTCAACATTCTTCACTCCCTCTTCTCTTGTTCTTCCTCCTCATTCTCCTCTTCCTCCTTCTTATATTCCACTTTGTCTACTCCTCTTCTCTACCTCTTCCACCCACTCATCCTACTCCTCCTATTCCATATCAAACATTTCTTTTACTCTGTCTCTTTGTCTTACTCTTTTTCCTCCTCCTCCTCCTCCTCCTCATCCACCTCCTCCTCCTCCTCCTCCTCCTCCTCCTCCTCCTACTACTACTCCTACTACTACTACTACTACTACTACTACTACTACTACTACTACTACTCTTCATCATCATCATCCTTCTCTTTATTCTTCTTCTTCTCCTCCTCCTCCTAAGAGTTAGGTATTTTATCGATTTCTATAAAATGGACTTGGCTTGGACTTTGCCATACCTTAGGATTGAACACCCCTTAGTACAACCATTTTTATTTTGTCTTCTAATGTCTTTTTTTTCTAGTCGGATTGATTCTAAACCAAAATTTGTTTTGTAGTCATGCATTCATTCTACACGCTCTGTCCAATTCTGTCTGAATTGCTTTACCTTGTGGCAAAAGCTGTACATTGTAACGTTTAGACGTCCGCCTCGTTTAAGCCCCGCGATGGAGCGTCAATTTGTAACGACTAATTCTTCTATATCGTCCTGTAAAAGTCACACGTTTGTGCGTCAATTTGTAACGATCAGACCTTTATGCGTGTGTTAACTCCACACGTTGTAGTCGTCACTTTGTATTTATCTAAAAGTCGTGCTTTTTCTAATTTCTTACGCTGACAATGTCCGTCGCGAACGCACGAATTACCAGTACCGAAATCTTCCCGGGTGTAATCCTTACCTGTCCTTTGATGTTATTATTTATTTCCCGATAGGCGCCAAATTGGCGCTGCTACGCTGTCGGCGCGGGTTCAATTCCCGCCGGGGGCCATCTGATTTAGATACGACCGTTCCCCCTCGCAAGGCAATGGCAAACCAGCGAGAGGTATCCTGCTTAGTATAAACCTTCCCCAACTATGCCGTTCGGATCCGGCGTTAAACTGTAGGTCCCATATACCTGTGAGAGACTCAGTACCACACGCACCACGGGTATATGCGTGGAGGGTACTAACCAGTCGAAAGGCTGAAGGACTACGAGGCGCCAAATTGTTTATGAAAACAATTAAACACTTCAAACTGAGTTGTCGTTCTGTGCGGTGATAACCAATTCGAATTACCCTCGCAAACTGGCGGGCATTCGAATCCCGCTTGTGGTTCATCGTGTTGCCAACGTCCAAATCTGGTAGACAATTTTACTCACCGCTTAAGTGCACAAACTTTATACTATACTAACAATACTAATCACTACTAGTTTATTAACGTTGAAACAGTTAGATACAAAATATAATATTATAAAATAATGTTGCTCCGGCAATAAACAGACTATATCTCAAGGTTGGCTATGTTGTCTGAAGAGTTTCTATTTCGACATGGCTGCCGTTAATGTTTATTTTCTACAGTTCGTTCAGTCAACGAGTGCTTTTGATTACGTAAAAATAGAAACAAGATGTTAGTAAAGTACACCACCTTACATCAATTGCACTTATATACTATTAAGGTTTAAATACAGTTCATTTCTGAGTGTTAAAAAGTGTTTGCTAATATTTCATACTTCGTACATAGGTTAATTTATGTTTACATATAAGTTTAATATTTATTATCAATCAATCCTTGAAAGAAATTTAGTTACCAAGTTCGGAGTGAGAGTTTTTGTGTTGTGAGAAAAGTTAATTAATTTAGTTCGCAAATTCGGGTAATTCAGATATACTTAACAAAATCTTGTCGATTTCTGGTGATGAGTCACTGTTATTATTCAGGTTGGGTTGATACAATCTTTATTCTTCCATCATTTTGGTCTTCTGTTTCATCTGGCTTCTTTTCAATTAATTTGGATTTTTTAATTAATTTTAACTATTAAAATCTGGTTTATTAGCTCTCTTGGTTTAAATAGTTCTTTGTTCGACTTCTTGAATCCACATCTCATTAAATTTGGTAGTATTTATTACTATTTTAATTAATAATTAAGTCGAATATGGTTTGGCTTCCGTCTCTCTTGATCGTCAATAATGGACTAATGTTTTATAACGGATTTCAATATAATAACGTTCCGTTGTTATGGCAACCACCTATACCCTCATTGGTTGTATACATTTGTATCTATTGTTATAATATTTGAATTTTAGTTCAAAATGAATAAATATTTTCTGATGGCTATTATTCTTTGTCTTCTTATCAATGTATTAGATATTAACATAACTGTCTATTTTCTTTCAAAGATTATTTTGACATCCCACAAAGCTGGGTTTGTTCATGTATTAAAGTTTTGACAAAATTGCTGCTATTATGTTATTACATATTTTCCTTATTTTATGTTTTTATTCTCATTCTGACATCTTATTATTGTTAACTAATAGTAATTAATGAGTTATTTGCCCTTAATTTTCTAATACAATAGTTAATTTCTTACAACTTGTTTATTCTGAATTTATACAGTTAGGCATTTTATAGGCCTAAGCAGTAATTGTCTATAACTTCTTATTTTATACAAATTAAAGATTATTTTTCCTTTACATATGTTTTGCTTGCTGTCACTTATGACTTATTTACCTTTTGAATTACTTTGGGCTGTTTTAAAATAATTGAATGTTATTATTAATTTACAAAATCATTGCTTGTCTGTTATTCTCTTTTTTCTTTTTCTGTCTTTACTCTAATGATTAATATTATGTTTGTAAAATTTATCTCCTTACTTATATCTATTGCCATTTCTTACAACTTGTTTAGCACTTAATACTATTATAAAAACATAACACAAAAATAGGTTTATGGTCTGTTCATATTTCAGCCATATTCCTTCTTACAAACTCAACTCGTTTAATTAAACAAATAACAATTTTGGTGAATAATATTATAACACCGTTTATTCTATCTTGATAATCATCCCTTTGAATATTTTTATTAACATAGGATGTTTTATTTTCATTGCACTCATAACTTATGTTTCTTAATATTTAACACTATGACATTAGTTGTCTATCAACCTTCTGTTGTTGGTTTATTACCTTTGGTTCTTTTTTCTTATAATTATGAATTGTTTATATTATCACTTCTACCACTTATCACTGTCACTTCCTACCTATCTCTCACTCTTGGGTTTTTATTTTTTATACACAAATTTATAGTTAGTCTGTCAACATTTTATGTTTTGGTTTTCTTATCATAATAAGGTTATTAACAACATACATTATCTATTAATAATGGTTTCACTTACTTATTATGGTTAGTGTGCTTCATTTGGATTATTTTATTTAATGCTCGTTACTAGATATTTTATTACTTATTTGTGCTTTTTACCATTAGTTTATTTTACACCTTCTCATTTTATTGTCTTTATTGGGTCAATCACTTGGGTTGGGTCATGGTCATTTGTCTTGTCATAGTCATTTTATTTTCCTTGATTTAATATAGTTAATCCTTTATAGTTCTTCTCTGGTATTGGGGCTGCTTTTGGTGTCGTAACAACATTTCTCACGTCATTGTTTCCTAGCCAATTCGTCTGTAACACTTTCATTATTGATGGTAAAATTTTTATTTCACTAGCCTGTATTTTGCTATGGGTCTTTGCATTCAGAGACAAGTTTCAAGTTGCATACATACAAGCTGCATGGTACTGCAATCCTTTATTAAAATTTCTGACCATTACCTTCAAGTTTTTTTTATTTTCGCATCACACATTTTATTAAAACTATTACTTCGGTTTCCATTTGACTTTGATATTCCATTTTCCACTCAAATGCTTGTTTTTCTGGATGATTGCCACTCACAAATGCCTTTTGATAACCGATATTGTAGCAACACGTTGAAAAACATTTATGCATCAATCCAAGGCTTTAATATTTTAGAGCTTTATCTGCTATTTTTTTTTTAATTAATTCAACATATGGGAACCGTATTAGATTTGACGTTAATTAGAATCAGATATAACAAATTATAACATATTAACAACATAATTAACGTTATTAAAATCAGAATATTATCGCATCAGAAACTACGCATATTTTCAGAATCTGTGCTAAGCGGAAGTAGGTGGAAAGTAATATTTTCTCCGATTGTTTGCAGTAAGCTACACTATCAGTATTAATTATAAATCATGAACGAGGAAAACTTTATCAATGGGTTCTCAGTTTACAAACCTACAAAGGTATAAATACAAAAGTCTAACTCTGATCAACTTATCAACTTTATCAATACTATTTTATTAATTAATTATGACACATTGTGAGTAACACAATTCCAAACAAAAAATAAAGTTTAAAATCCAAACTCTGCATATCGGTAGAAATTAATTAAAACACAGACGAGAAAGATTTCCTCGCGTAATTCCGAATTACAACGTACGAAACGTAAATTAGAATTGAACGCCCGCCGGATCATAAAACTAACAGCAATAGTGGCGTCGCTTAATGCTGAACAATCCGCATGACTTGCGTTCGCGAAATTATACTGTCTTTTGCGATTTATCTCGATTACAATTAAAGAGGTTACGGCCGGTGTGCAATATTTCATATCTACTTTACTTCACACACCAATCTTTCATACACAGAGCAATGAAATATAACTCTGTGCAAATTTATGACCTCTGTGTTTGCACAAAGAGGAAATGACTGTTTACTCGCTGCCGTTTACCTCTTTGCTTTCATTTTGATTGAGCGTTCTCTTTGACAATGGAAATCTATATGTGTTAAAAAACATAACCACGTAAAAAGAACTTCCACAACTGAAAGAAAAGAACATACCGTATTAACAATATGATTATCTAACATTGCTACGTTTCGTTTAAAATTACAGTTATTACAATACTTTTCACAACTAATAACTGTTATTAGCTAAATTTTAAATCGTTCAAATTTTTACAAGGAAGACAATTTTCAAAATTTGAAAATAACAAATGTTATAAAAAGGAGTAGTTATTGGTTTTCTATTTTTAAGTAGTTATTCTAATTTTTTCTTGTTCATCTGCTCTCGGCCATTCATGTAATTTAACCTAGCCTAACTTAACCTAGCTTGGCACAACGTAATAACGCAATTTTAACCACAGGCAACAAAATTTTAAACGTTTTTATAAACGGAAACAATATTATTAAATAATTGACTTTAGTAAATATATATATACATCATGTTGTGATATTATTCAACATACTACTTCTGCAAGCTTCTGCTTGTACTTCTGCAAGTAGTGGATTGCCTTTTGTCGTTACAAATGGCAGTATTTGATTCGGTGATTTACCTAATGCTTAGGATCCCACTAAATGACAAAGAAAGAAATATTATCTAACAAATAGCAGTTAAAAATGGATACAAAATAAAAACTATCAATAAATTAGAAAATAAAATAAAACATATACTCACTTATCAAATTACTAATAACATTACATCTAAAAATTCGCCTATTAATAATAATATAAGGTATACAACCTTTACTTATTACGGAAATATAACTCAAACATTTAACAAAATATTTAAAGACACAAATTTAAAAATATCTTATAATACAGATAATATAATTTTTAATCAAATAAACACTAAAAATAAGTCCAATATTTACAATAAAAATGGAATATACAAAATAGAATGTCCAGATTGCAATAAATTTTACGTAGGCCAGACAAGGAAAAAACTATTCAATAAATTCCTTCAACACTGCAACATTTTTAACACCAAATATTTATCAATCTAATTCAGCCACACATTGTCTAAATAATAACCACCATTTTCCAGGTATTGAAAATACAAAATTAATTTAAAACATACAAGAAGATCATAAAATGAATATTTGGAAAAATCTTAATACAAACACAATAACAATAATTTATTAATTAAAGATTAATTAAAGAACAAACTCAAATAAAAACAAAACAAGATGAACTACTTAATAAATTTATTAAAATAAATATTTATGAACGTTAAATATTATTTCCAATATAACTGACAAAACAGCTGCTTAAGTAAATAAACATTAAAATAATCGTTAACTAATCGACTTAAATGGAGTATCCGTTATTTTACATTAAAGTCGAAACAAATTCGATTATTTGTTAATTTCTATATTAACACAATACGCTACTTGCAGAAGAAACTATAGTGAATAATATCACAATATTACACAATTGCTGCAAGAAACTTTTATATAGAAAGTATATAGAAAAAATATATACATATATATATATATATATGTATTCTTAAAATAGATAACTGTATTAGTAACGTAATTCGACAAAAAAAACTGAAACAGGACACGCACATACCAGACGGCGAAAGAAGAGTCGACTTTTCAAACGAACATCACAGCTCACTGCACTGAAGATGACCTAAAAACAAATGATTCAAAATGTTTTTAAAAAATATTTTAAAAAAATAAACCATGGCTTGATTATTATAATAACAATAGTACAATAATAATAATGTACTCAGACACATTTGTAATTTGTACAGTCCTTTTTCACTCGAGCTGACGAACAGCCCCATCTTCTCTAAACATTATATTAACTGTTGTTTTAAACGCAAATTAAGTTTCGAGTTAAACGTCTCGCGATTCCGCCTCTCTGCCGCCTCCTCGAAACGTTTACATTAGCAAAAAAAAAACTAAGAAAGCAACAAACTTTTACACAGATATATTTTTTTTTTACTCCATTATAAAACAAAACTGCCCACCACTTTACAAATTCATTACTTCGAAACTTAATTCTGACGTAGTAATTTAATAACGCCAAACTTTAATCCGTATTTCTTGTTTTTACCGCTTTTAGTAATTTTTCCATAACTTTAGAAACATCAAAATGTAGTATATAACGTTTTAGATTTTTGTAACATTCTGTGTGTTTCTTTATCCACTTGATTGGCAGTTAGTGGCTGTCAACTATTTCTAACAATACCGAACTTTTGACCTCTGCGTTGTTCACAGTTTAAATAGATTTTTAACCCATTTAAACCAATCAATGTAGTCTTAATCTGTGTTTAACTCATTTAAATCAATCAACATAGCCTTGATCTGTGTTTAACTTATTTAAATCAATCAATATAGCCTCTATCTGTATTCAACTTACTTAAATCAATCAACCATATAGTTTACTTATGTTTAGCTCATTTAAAGCAATCAACGTCGTCTTCATCTGTGTTTAACCTGTTTAAATCGATCAACTTAGCCTTCATCTGTGTTCAAATTACTTAAATCAATCAACATAAAGTTTATCTATGTTTAACTCATTTAAATTAATCAACGTAGCCTTTATCTGTGTTTAACTCACTTAAATCAACCAACATAGACTTTATCTGTGTTTAACTTAATTCAATTAACATAGCCTTAATCTGTGTTCAACTTACTTCAATCAACCAACATAGACTTTATCTGTGTTTAACTTATTTAATTTAATTAACATAGCCTTAATCTGTGTTCAACTTACTTAAATCAATCAACATAGAACAATCATCAGCGCAACATTGAGTGCGCGTTTGGTTACCGTGCGGTGTACACCGAAAATTGTTATGTGCGTACTTTGTGTAGTGTAATTGTGTTTTGTGTTATGTGGATTTTAATATTTTTAATATATTGACGACTGTGCCATCGTATGATGGTATGAAGAGACTTTTTTAAATATTCTGAGGATGGGACAAGTGTCCCGAAACATGTCAATTGTATAAAGACATTTACTTAAGCCACAGACGGTGAGTTGCATAGCGTTTAGTTGATTATAAAATACGTGGCTTGGACTATAAGCGGATTTATTCCATTAACAATAATCAACATAGACTTTATCTGTGTTTAACCCATTTAAATCAATCAACATAGACTTTATCTGTGTTTAACCCATTTAAATCAATCAACATAGACTTTATCTGTGTTTAACCCATTTAAATCAATCAACATAGACTTTAACTGTGTTCGACTCATTTAAATTAAAATTGACATTTAACATTCGTTAGAGTAAAACGTTAAGTAATAGATAATCTTATTTCTATTGGTTGAAGATTGTTAAGTAAATAATATTGGCCACCTTCTGACGTAATATTATATAAGTAGCTTAAAGCGGTGAAGATCAGACATAAATATCAGGGACTAAAATATGTTAATGCGCTAAACACTTTGTTTTAATTAATTATTAGTAATTATTATAATTAATAATAATAATAATAATGTACTCAGACACATTTGTCATTGGTACAGTTATTTTCCATTCGAGCAGATGAACAGCCCCATCTTCTATAAACATTACTGTTGCTTAAACGCAAATTAGATTACGAGTTAAACACTTACGGGACTATAATTTTAAAAAAAAACGTAGTTTGATAAGATGTGTGTAAATTTTGTTGCTTTCTCAGAGAGATTCAAGTAAAGTCACTCTATTTGAGATCTGTTTCCTTCGATGTGAGTTGGGATGTTCTAGAGAGGACAAAGTAATGGATAAGTATATGATAAGGATAAGAATATAAGTGGTAAGAATATGACATAAACTGGGAACATGCTCAGTGATATATGCAAAGATTGAATGGAAAGACCACGTGTTGAGAATGGAGAGAGGAAGGTTGCCGAAGGATGTTTTCGCTAAAGACTCTGAGGTAAGAGATTTTCTGAGTTGCTAGACCCCGGAGAAATGGTGGGAGTGATAGAATAGAAGAATATTATACAGCTAGAACACGAAGAACTCCCTGGAAAGCGGGAGAAAAGATGATACGAGAATTTTTTGTCTAATGTGCATAATAAGATTTTACACAATCTATGATGCCGATAGCGACAACGATGTAATGATGACAGTGATTTTGAGATGTTGGTGATTATGGTGTTAGTGGTAGCAGGCGTGGCGGTTGGCGTGGGTTGGTATTAATATACTCCGTGCACATACATATATAGATCATAGGTATATATATTTTTACTAAGTTTATAATCTTTGGTTTTGTTACATGCTTTTTTGCGGGGCCTACTTTGCGGGGTCATTCTCTCATTAACGATACATAATAGAGACAAGTCCGTCTTACATAAAGTGATTTTGGGTCTTGGCCCCCCCCCTTAAATAAGGAATTACTGAATGAATGCGTCGTGTATGTACAATCGGGATAAAAAAACAAACGATGATCGTAAACAATCAATACATAATAGAACTCGAGGTGTTTATATAAACTTTAGACGAGGGAAAAAGTTAGTATGATATTTATTACTCCTACTGCAAAGAATATAGAAGAATTGTAGAATGCGGTAACTGACAGGAAAAATTCTGTTAGGGACAGACGTTTGATTATCTACCTGGGTAAAAGTAAACTAATGAAGTTCGGAAGATCGCTTAAATACTAATTGGGTAGAGGACAACTGGGATATTTGGGAATAGCAATTCACTGGTAGAACACCTGATGAAAAAATAAACTACCGCGCAAAAGCAAAACTAATATTATCAGATTTCCAAGGTATTATAGATAAAAGGAACGTCAAATAATTCGTTCTGTTTTGCTATGATTTTGTATGCAGCAAATTTACGTCGTCCAATTGGAACAAATAACCAACTTTTCCACACAAAGCATCACCTATGCTTTCACTGTTGTCAAACTATTTGTTTTTTGTCGTCATTGTGATGAAAATAGCATTATTTTATTGCTTTAAAAGTATATAATTTATTACAATCTTTTGGGTTAAAAATCTAACCTTTTTTGTTTAGAATGTCTTTAATTAGCTTAAGATAACTTTTATACAAATCGTGTATGGAAATAAATTATTAACAATTTTTGACTCAACGTGAAACAAATCGTTCGTTTGAACGATTGTGTCCTTATGAATATAAGGATAACAAGACGCTAACTGAGGTGAAACAAGAGAATTCTGGCCAACACCGCTATCAAAGTGATACTAAAGGAAAAATTTTTAATTGTATATATACTTTTAAGAGAATTAAACTACAATCTGTGACACAAAAGAAACCACCTGCCTTTGCAGAGATGTATAACGTAACCCACTTTACGACAAAAATTGAGTTTTACACCACATTAAAGGCTATTTTTTTCTTTGAAAGGGTTCGAATAAAATCGAAAAAGTGGTCTAATAAAATCTGCAGGAAATACCATAGATTACTTATAAACATTGAATTATTATTTTTAGCTTGTTAACTCTTTGATGCAGATTTGATACTCCATACCTTCTGTAAGACAGTATATACAAAAATCAGCATTAATGTATGGTTTAAAAACAAAATTTCTTTTACCACTAAAGCTTTAATTTTATTAAAGCTTAACTGGTAAAAGAAACCTTTTATTTGTGTGACCAGATTCCAAATGTCAGCATTTTGAAAACTTTTTATGTTATATTGACCTATAACGAAGATAGAAAATAACTTTTCCCCATAATACTGCAATAATTTATTATCAAAAATATAACTTCATCACTAAATGTAAAATTTCTTTTAGTTATAATTAATTTTATAATTGTTTAGAACAGGCAAAAGTGTTTTCTTTTGTGGCACACACTGCTGACTAATACATTTCGTACTATCGTAAAACCTTTGTACAAAACTATATATACAAAGTTTTGAATGACCGCAATTTAAGCTTGCAAGCTAGTAAGTTAGTAAGTTAGCTAGTAAGTAAGCAATTTAAGCTTGCAAGTCTTAAGTTAGATGTAAAGTTATGTAGTTTTTGCATTTGACCTCTTGCATGCATCATACATTAGTTGACAACGTAACACCACAAATATCAATTACAATTTCTTCTACAAATTTATCAATTTCTCAATTATTTTTAAAACAATAAAATTATACACTTCTCGTTACAAACTTTTATACTAGTTAAATTTACTACAATTCAAAAATAGTAAAAAAATTTACCAAAGTTCAACAGAAACATCTTATATACTAACATTAAGTTCTTTTTAAAAAAATCATGTATTTTAAAATTTTATGTCAATGTTGTTTAAATAAAATTAGCATTTAAAAATTCTTGAAAAAATGTAATTTATGCTAAGGTATTGTGAAGTCCGCTCACTGTAGACACACAATTTCAAAAACTGCACGCAGACGTTTCAACAAACTTATTGTAATCTGGTTGAATGAAATGAATCTGACAGAAATGAATAATATATCTATATATAAGTATTAAATGTACGGAATGTTCTAATTATATCTTATGAGCACAAGATTAAAAATATATTATGTACTACAGTTATTTTATATTTTTATAGTTTTTGTGTGTTTATTTTTGTGTAATAGTTATGTACGTTATTAAACTTTTTAATCAATCTTCACACAGGTTCATATATATGTAGGTCCCTATTAATATATCCTGTAATTAGTAACTAATCAATTATTTCTGTAGTATCCTCATGCTGACAATAAATATTGTCAAAACGTCGTCACAAGTATTTTATAACTGTGTGTAGTAAACGATCAAACCTCACAAAACCTTTCACTATTTGTTAGTTAACTGTCACACCTAAGCGAAGGATAGCTTGCAGTCTTGATGGACTTATTGCCCTCTCTCCACAAGGCTATTGTTATTAACTGACAAACCAAAATAGAGTTTGTATAAAAATAACCAGACTTTTAAAGTAAACCGCTATCTGTGTTTGCTGTACAAATACTGTTCTTGAATGAAAAATTGTATTTCAAATAAACTAAAATAGATTATTTATTTTTTAATAAAAGTTTCTAGTCAAAACAAAATAATTTATAATCAGATATTCGAGTAATATTTTGAATATAATACTATAATTTTCAAGTACAATTTCCCTGTTTGATCTCGGAGCTATTCAGACAAACAAGGGTTACAATGAGAGCGTTTGATTTTCTGTCAATACACGCTATTACAACATACTGTTTCACTGATATAATCGATAATACTGTATGTACTTAAACATGTCATCAAAAACATATGTAGTAAGATCGAGCGTTCAAATTCTAACCGTTCTGAATACACAGATTACAACTAGTGTAGGCTTATATCGTAACCGGAAAAGACTTGTCCAATTTTTCCGCTGTAAACAGTTCAACCTTAGCGACAGTGTCCGTTGTTTTACCAGTGAACAATGAAATGAAAATCGCTAGAAAGTTGCTGTTGGTCACATATTAAGGTCAAAACAAAGTTTCCCATCTGTTAAACCGTAATAAGACCTAAATCAATCAACAGATGTAAAACACAGATCTTGACTAACAATCCTATTATTATTATTTGAGGGGAAAATGTTGAGAAGAGTCCCAATTTAGCCTGGTTTCCGACATTGCTATGCTGACGCATATCTTTCACTCCTGTCATCTCCATTTCAGTAAAAGTTTACATCACACCAACAAAAATATCTTCCCAAAACCATAGCTTCCTAACGATATCAATTTTATATCACCTCAACCACTGACATTGCCAAAAGTTTAATATAATTCAGTTCTATATGAAATATTTGTTCTACGAGTCTTAAATTTCTCTGCTTATTCAGTGCCTGCCAGCGATTAAAAAGCAATATTTCGCACGGGTCTAGCATTTAACAGGCTATGACATCCCGGTTGTTATAGCAACACAAAACTACAAATAGATCACATGTGAACTAAACATCACCAAACAGGTTTTTCGGTAAAACAAAATCGCTTTTTATGCTTGAATATGATACGGAAAATCGTGATATAGGTCAACAACACCGAATATTGTTAAAGCTATTGTTCAAACGTACGCAATACGTATTTTCATATTTTGTTAAAGTGTTCAAATTCATAAGGAAATTATGTTTACTAATTATTGTAATGTTAATACTGTTGATAAATAAAATAAAATTAACAAGTTTTACTTTTCACTGAATTGAGCGAAGCGAGTTCTCAGTTTTAACTCGATCGTTTAGCATTTGTCTGTTTGGGGTATTTCTCATGTAACTTTTGAACCCGTAAACCGATTCTCGTAAAACTTGGCATGCGAGTCCATACTTTTGCCCTACAAGACTCTGTTGTTTTTTAGATGGATCCTTCAAAAAGGATGGGGGCGATAGGTAAAAAATGAGGTGTCAAGATTGTGAAAAAATCGCAAAAGCCTTTGTGGGGTATCAAATTAAAGAGAATTTTATCCACAATCTTAATACAGTGTTAATTTTTAAACTTTTAACATTTTAGGACGTCAGGACCTAACATGCGGGTGAAACATTTCATAAAATTGCATAAATTCATGTTGCATATCAAATTAAAAGGAATTTTATCGAAATCTGAATTTTGTGTTAGGTTTAGGAAACTTTAAAATTTTATGATCCCAGAGCTCAAAAAGAGATCAAAAATGTATAAGAAATTGTAAAAATACAGCAAATTGTTAGAATAAATATAGTGTAACCTAAATGAAAATATGTCAATTTGTCATTGTTTATTGCATGATTGTGTTTTCTTAAATTGTTGTATTGTTACTAATTGAGTACCAGAATCGATATTTTTGTAATTTTTCCCTTAATTGAAAAAATATCTAATATCAAATTTTTAATAATAACTGTACTTCATTTGAAATATTGAGTGAGTTCTGTAGCTCAAGAAGCTACTAGTATATTGTAGAAAAAATATAGTAAAATTTGGTCGGAGTGACTTGTATGGCAAACACCGGATCGTGCCGCAAAACTCTCATACTCATGGAAAATGGATACCATTCTATGCTCGTTATATAATGTGCTATTAAGAGTGTTTTTGTGATTGTGTGCAATAACTCTACCAGCACGTTGGACTTGCTCAAAATTAGAGAAGGCTGGTTAAGTTTCTAAAATATTTAGTCAGTTCTATAATTTTTTACCAAACCAGTACACGCATGTTCGAAGTATTGCCACGTGTGATATTAAGCAAAAACTAGATACTTACTAACCCTGAACTCTGGAGAATTGTTTCTCTGACAGAGCACAAAGTACATGCAAACGAAGGTTTAAGGAATTCTTGATATGGTCACGTGATTCAAAATTTACATTTGTGATAAGTTCTGCTCTTGAGTTAGGAGTATATGAGACTATGACAGTTTCATCACATGAAACCTTTTCAAGTATGAAATTTTAAAAAGAATAGCCGTTAGCCATTGACCTTTGCGTAAACTGTATAACAATGGTAAAAAACCAAATTAAATAGGAATTCAGGAAACTTAAAAAAAGTCTTAGTAACAAAAAAATAAGGTCTCCTAAATACATTAAATAAAAAACATGTATCAAAGGCGTCAACAAATTAGACACTTCTGCTGGGATCTACTGGCGTAATGAATAGGCGTACTGAAAAACGCGCCTAGAACTTGGCACGTATGTTAAAAGTATTTCCTAAATAAAGCTTCACTTTTTTGGTAACCTCAAGACATTGGCTCTACCTTCATCATTCTTTTTGTGTTATTTTCTAATATTTGAATATGTAATTCTGTAAAATTTCTCTTCCTCAGAAACTTTTACAAGCTTTTTATGTTTTTACAGTTATTTCTAGAGGTAAATTAGAATATTCATAAAATTTAAATTTCAAGATATTTAAAAAAATAACAACGTTAAAAATGTTTACAAAATGATATTCTGCATTAAACAAAAATTATGTTGATATCATTTGTGGCTTCCGAAAAAACTGGTGAAGAGGTTAATGAATTTTAGAAGGCTATTATCTAAGAGAGCAAGGACTCTCTAATCATCCTGATGATTTACAAATAGTAGTGTTCTAAGAAACTCTCCTTGGGAGAGAGAGATTCTAACTGCCGAAAATCTTTTCTTACTGTTAAAATAAGTAATCGGACTGTATAAGTTATTTTCTTATTTTTAAGATAAAGTAGGAAAACCATAAAATTTGAATTCCACTATATTTGTAAAAACACCCGTAGCAAAATTTTTATAAAGTTGTACTTTATAACTAAAAATTTAATTATGTTGGTATCGTATGCGGCATTTGAGAAAAATGTACCTTACATTGCAAAAATTAATCTGAGTAATACGGGATCGTTAGGCTACCTCTTGAGATTGTTCATTCGTGACTTAACATTTTTCTGTCCCGTCTTTATTTTATAATTTTAAAATCTCAAACGCCTTTATTGTATCAGCAAATTTTCTATTGGATATTTTAATTTATTAAGTATATAACAAAAACGTATTTGTATCAAACCAAAAAGCGTCGTGAAGGTTGAACCTTTTCCAGCGGAATATAGACTAACATTACCAAAAGAATTACCTTGGAGAAGTTTTATCGGAGAGTGTAATCCCAGATAATAATAATGTTGCGTTTGTGCTAGATACTTACGCAAGAAGACTGGAACGTGGTACTCTTCAACGGAATGGAGAAGACCAGCCACTGGGCGGCGCTCTACTTCGTAGCTCTGATGACGTTCGGCAACTACGTACTGTTCAACCTGCTGGTGGCCATTCTCGTGGAAGGCTTCTCCTCAGAGGTACGTATAAACCGGAATTGCTCCTCTTAAAATGGAATAAAAAATAATCGCAAAGAACTTTTTAAATTTAATTTTGTTTCATTATCGCCGGCTGAATTAATCCGTTCGATTCGTACGACACGACGACGAAATACGAGTATAATTAATTATCAAATGAACCGTGCCAATGGAAAAATTCGTTTCACTTTTAATTAACATTTGTGCCCCAGAAATTTTTAAATTATAACTTACCGGTCGAAAGTTGACTTCAACGTTTCTCGATAAATATTTAATCTACACGCTTGGATGCAGATTAAACAATAACAACGAATGCTAAACGTTTTATGATTAGCGATCATTAATCCCGAAAAAGAAAAAACGATATTAAGATCAGTGGAAATTTAAAAAAAAAAGACTAATTTCTTCTGCTTACACCGACTTTCCGTTTTCATCGCATCGTCTGTACTGTAAATCAGTTTGGTTTCATTCTCGATACTATTCACTGTGGGTCACACCGCAGTCCAATATATGGTAAACTTGGGTAAACACGTGATAAAGTATATATAAAATACCAATTGTGTCAACCAAAAAATTTTTAATTCTTTTTTTCTTCTTGGATTTCGTTGTCCATGACGTGTCCGTTACTTAACTAAATATCACTATAATATTGACGACTCGGAACACTAAGTTTTTTATAAGTAAAAACGTAAAGTTTTACCTTACAGCCTTTTTTTACGATTTATGATTAGCGATCATTAATCCCGAAAAAGAAAAAACGATATTAAGATCGGTGGAAATTTAAAAAAAAGACTAATTTCTTCTGCTTACACCGACTTTCCGTTTTCATCGCATCGTCTGTACTGTAAATCAGTTTGGTTTCATTCTCGATACTATTCACTGTGGGTCACACCGCAGTCCAATATATGGTAAACTTGGGTAAACACGTGATAAAGTATATATAAAATACCAATTGTGTCAACCAAAAAATCTTTTTTCTGTCTTAATCGTTGGAAAGAATGTTTTCTAAAGACTTTATAGCACTAAAATATTTTTGGATAACACAACATATTATATTTACTTTAACTACATTTTGAAACAATGTTTTCGCTTGGTAATCTCGTGATATTCCAGGCAATCTCGTGACTACACTTCGCTATATTCGTGTTATCACGACTTTACCTGAATTGAGGCAATCTCGTGATAAGTCCGGATATAATCATAACCGGATCAGGAATTCAATTCATTTAACATTCAGTTTCTTTAAAAGCTAAAACCATACGGTCAAAAAAACATGAAAATTAAAAACTCCATTAATATTAAAATGTACGGAAAATCCAATCCTGGAAATAAAAACTATCGGAAATTTTAGTAGAAAACAATTTAGAAGATTTATATTCAATGAAGATCTTTTACAGAAGTAAATTTCAAAATTGAAATAAATTTTCACGTTACTAGGAAGCAGCTTTACTTGGAAAACAACACAAAATTTAAGAAACTACGATCCGGAGATAAGCTCCTACAACGTATACGCCGTCCATAACCTATATGTACCATCGTATTCAGTATGTACGAAGGGTAAGTCAAAAAGTAAAGGCAAATTTTTAAAAAGGAACTTTTTATTGTGAAAACAAGATGACAAGTAACATCATTTCTCTACATAATCTCCCTCAACTTCTATGCACTTGGTCCATCTCTTGACAAGCTTCGTAATTCCGTCCTGGAAGAAGATTTGTGGCATCGTGCACAGCCACTCGCGCACCACCTCCACAACCTCGTCATCCGACGAAAACTTGGATTCACGCAGGTGCTCCTTCATCGGACCAAAAAGGTGGAAATCACTTGGAGCTAGGTCAGGACTGTACGGCGGATGCTCCACCAGCTCAAAACCAAGATCTTGAATGCACTGGATCGTTTTCCCCGCAGTATGAGGACGGGCATTGTCCTGAAGCAAAAGCACACCTTTTGAAAGTTTTCCTCGCCTCTTTGTTTTGATTTTGGGATTTTGGGACAGCTCACAGTAGCTGTCACTATTCACTGTTTGACCTTTAGGAGTGTAATGAATTAGAAGTGGACCTTTCATATCCCAAAACACTGTCAACATCAACTTTCCTGCAGAAACTTGTCTTTTGAACTTTTTTGCTGTAGGCGAGGATGGATGTTTCCACACCATACTCTGCCGCTTACTCTGTGGTTCGAAGTGATGGTCCCACGTCTCATCAACGGTTACTATGCGACTGAGAAACTCTTCTCCTTCCTCTTCTAAACGCCTTAAATGTGATTTCGAAATTTCCAAACGTTTCTGTTTGTGCTGGTCTGTCAGTCGATGTGGTACCCAACGAGCACACACTTTGCGATAATTTAGTGATTCGTGGATGATTGCAACTGCTGAACCGTGGCTAATGTTCAACGCATGCGCAATATCATCAATTTTGACACGACGATCATCATGAATCATTCGCTCAACTGTTTCGATGTTCTTGTCCGTCTTCGAAGTGGATGGCCTACCTGAACGGTCTTCATCGCAGATAGATACACGACCATTTTTAAAGCGATTTATCCACTCATAAATTTTGCGTTCATTAAGACAGCTCTCACCGTACTGCTGCTGCATTCTGCGAATAATCTCCGCAGGTTTAGTCCCTTCAGAGTGCAGAAAACCTACCACTCCCCTCATTTCTTCCTTGGTGCACACGGACAACGCGGCACTCATAATAAAATGCCCTGAAATCACTACGAATGGAGCTGAGCACTGAAACAACACAGCTAAAGCTTTGAGGTTATGATATGTCATTGTTCAGTCAGTGCTGCCATCCATTGCAGCAGGGAAAATAAAATTTGCCTTTACTTTTTGACTTACCCTCAACCGACAATTTATGACTAAATTTGATGCTTAATATAGTGAATTACAATTATGGTAGAATCAAAATGCACGTCCTACTAAAAGACCTATAACAGACCTATAAGAAATATTCCTTACCTTTCACTTCAAAACGTTGCAAACAATAAACACGTGTCGCACTGGCGCCTATAATATCTCAAATTGAACGTTATAATGTGTTTCACTCAACTGAAGACACTAGGCATTTGTGGGAGCATTGGATAACAAGCATCACAAACAGTATCACGAGATTACACGAGTTCACCATACAATCTGCAGTCGTGCAACTGTGGGTATGTCCACAAGGGTCAGCCGTTGGTTAAGAGAAGATGTTCACACCGCTGTTGCTTGGAAATGGTTTATTTACACTTGTCTTAACACACAGATTTTGTTAATTGTATTGCATTGAAAACAAACTAACTAATCTTTATCTCTGACCCCAAGTCTGCCTTTCAGACCCCCTGCGAGAAAGTGTGTCTACGTGAGCGTGGAGATGTTGCAATGTTGTCATATTTGCACTGCTGTCCAGGTGTCGGAAGAATGTGAAACACTTTGGATATCAATAGACAAGATGATTTTGGTTTCAATGATTCTAGATTTAATTAATAAAGTTGTTGTGTTGTTTATTATAATCACAAACAGAAGTTACGCTGTTGCACGCTAATATGTGAAAATTCCCGATTTTCTCAACTCATCGTCACCCGATTTTCTAGTACACGATTTCTTCATCGCGTATTACGTTATTTTTTAATTATGTTCCTTTCGACAATATTTTGGGTATTCATTAATTCAGCTAAACCATACTCTCTTAAAATTCATTTCCGGGCTGTTTGGCCGTCGTCAAATGTTTTCTACAAAAACAGACGTTTCGCCAGTGCCATCGACTTCCATCATCAGTGTAAAATCGATTTACGCTAACGTAAGGTGATAGACGTTAGTAACCACAGTGCTGTGGTTAAGATCAACTAGATTTTACACTGACGATGGTAGTCGGTGGCACTGCCGAAACGTCTGTTTTTATAGAAAACATTGGACGACGGCCAAACAGCCGGGAATGAATTTTGACAAAATTGACTCCGGCCGTATAAGTCTACGAAGTACGTACTCTCTTAATTCCAATACTTATAAATTCCATCGTATTTCCGATCTGATGATGAGTTGAGAGGCTCACTACCTATATTGAGTCGGGAATTTATTATATAGTTGTGTGTAATAGCGTAACTTCTGTTTGAGTCTTGATTTGTTTGTCGACTACAACGAGCATCGATGACTTTTGTCTTCTGTCCGACAGTGAAAGTCACTTGTCGGCACCTGCTTACAAACCGCCTATTGTTAAGAGACTATAACAGCTGTTTCTTTGTGTGTGTGTGTGGGGGGGGGGCGCGTAGGAGAAAAAATTACTAGGAGCCAGTTTGTTTGTGTTGACACTATACCGCACATCCACGTGACTGTCGACAATTCCTTTTCTTCTTCGCCTATTTTTGTACCACCTTAAACAAATGTACCGTAATTCTATAAATTTTTATACTAGGAAAACCCGGCAAATAAGATGAGTCAGTACCCTTGCTGTTCCAATGGCTATTTAAATGGGAAAATTGCGTAACTTTAGGTACCAAAGTACCAATCTCAAAAAGTACTAAGCACTGTTTGCTGTAGCATATTTACTAAAATACCTGATCCGGTTACTAAGCAAAAACAAACTTTTTCAATTTTGTGTCCTAAAATTTTACTTTTAAAATGTTTCATTAAACGTTACAATAATATGGTAAGTTCAATGCATCCTTAATTTAAGACTTGAAAGTTTTTCATAAAAATACACCTCAAGTTGAAAAATAATAGTTTTGGAAAAGCTGAATAAAAATAATGTTTTTCTAATTTCTACGTCTAAAATATACTAAACGTTCACCTCCACTTTCTTCACTCCTCTCCTTTGTTAACTATCTTCTCTACCTTTTTTTTTGTTCTTGACATTAAAAAACCAAAAACTGGTCTCGTGTATACATTATGAATTTGTTTAGACTATCCGCCGACAATGTTTTAGAATTGATGTGAATACTTTAAAGGACAATCATACTTTCAATAAAATCTTCCTGGAAATAAAACCTACCTGGATCTGTGACCTCCCCCCCCCCCAGTTTTTTAAGAGTTTGCAACCCAAAAATAGTTTTGAGAGTCTTTGCCAGATAGAACTAAAGAATATTTGTTTAGGTTCTGGGTTTTTGCATAAAGAATGTTTGGTAGTAATCAATTTTAAGGAAACAACACACACAGACAGAAACGAAGGATTTTTCGGCATATGTGTATTGTGGCCATTTTTTCTTCAGTTTAATGTATAGAATGATTTTCCAAAGGTTGGTACCAGTACCATTTTATGGAAACACTCTGTATGCATGTATAATGTGTATAGGAAATACTTCTCTCACGTGGCACACCCACTTTTCACAGTCACAAAACGACTTCACAGTCATCACCCGAAAACGTTGACCACCGCTGCATAAGACGAAATTGCGAATGTGAATACAAAACAGGAGAATTCAATTAACAGCCTACACAGTGTGTGTATGATACCGCTTCAGTCAGCAGTATGTAGTTTAATTCGTATCGGCTGTGTTGTTGACTCAGCGCTTCAGTATCAACACGCGTACAAACACATTATATAATCCGTGTAAGCAATATAACATTATTACGTGTTGTAAGTATCGGCTGCTCATAAAGTTACGCAAAAAGATTGATTTGTTTATTAACAGTTTAATTTTGAGTTGAACAGTCTTCTTCTTTTTCTCCTTCTTTTTCTTCTTCTTTTTCTTCTTCTTTTCCTCTTTGCTTCTTCTTCTTCTTCTTCTTCTTCTTCTTCTTCTTCTTCTTCTTCTTCTTCTTCTTCTTCTTCTTCTGCTTCTGCTTCTTCATCTTCCTATGCTTCTTCTGCTTCTTCTTTTCCTCTCCTTCTTCTTCTTCTTCTTCTTCTTCTTCTTCTTCTTCTTCTTCTTCCTCTGCTTCTTCTTTTTCTCGTCGTCTTCTTCTTCTGCTTCTTCTTTTCCTCTTCTTCTCCTCCTTCTTCTTCTTCTTCTTCTTCTTCTTCTTCTTCTTCTTCTTCTTCAGAGAATAGGCGAATCACCCAAACGTAATACCTCCTTATCACCGACGCTTCCTAGGTCTTCCTAATACTTCTTTGTCCAATACTCTTGTGTTGCCAAACTTCCTTAGGCAACCTATTTAAATCAACAAGCCTTTTACTTTTAAAATGCTTCATTAAACGTTACAATAATATGGTAAGTTCTCTTTGTTTTCTGTAATAGGCACTTGGATATAAAAAATTTCCAACTTTTTGCGTATGTTTTTTCTGAGATTTATGAAACACCGAAAGCCCAGTCTGTTGAGACAGTCTCCTCGGTTAAGATTTTTGAAGAAGTCAACAGCGACTGATAATAATTATTCTGCAAAGTGGTGTCGTGTCAAACCGACAGACTGCCACTAGCAGACGACTCTGTATCTGATTCAGGTTAAGTTAGATTAGGTTAGGTTACGACACCACAACATGGCGGTTAAAATTTTTAGTTTTAAACATGATAATGTTTTTAGGCTGGGGGTAATTCCACAAAAACGTCATCGAATAACGTGACGCTTCCACAGTTTCGATTCCCCACAGTATAGAAACCTTTTGTTTACAAAACATTATCATGCTTCGATGTTTCGGTTTCGTCGAAATTCTTTATGCGCGCGCGCGCGTGTGTGTGTGTAGGGGGAGAGAAAGAGAGAGAGAGATTTAATTTAGGTTCTTAAACGCATTTCACTTTTAATAATAGCCTAGTTTTTCTTACTTTTTACCGCTTTCATTGTCAATTACATGGTCATTAATTACAAATAAACAAATTATACGTAATGTTTGCGGTATCAAAGACAAATTTAACGTTTTATCTTGACGTTATTTGCCTTATTTGAGTATTAATTTTTTTCTGAAATATGGCGCCACCGATTTGTTCCACTCTGTTTCTGTATTACTGTAATTACCCGTCTATGACGTGATACTGAAATAACAGTTATGCCTACTTTTTAGCAATCGATATTGTTAGACAGTCACGCATAGCTTTAACTACCCTTAAAGCTGACGTGCTACCCTACCGTGTGCTACTTTTCCACATGTCACTCAAACCACATATTCGTTACAATAATCCCTAAAGTACTAAACCATGACCAACAAACTTTAATAAATAAGTTTCTCTTATATTGAGATAAGATTCTCCCTAAAGAAGCTTTAAAAAAATTCAACTTCAAACAGATAAAAAAAAGGGGAATGAAAACCAATAAACCAAGAGTCTCCTTCTTTCAGTAACGTATATGTGTTTTCCAATTCTCTTTCATTCCAAGTTGCCAAGTAACTGAAATTCGGAATACTGTGTACATTTTTCAGTAGAAACTTGAACAGAAAAAAGTCGAAAATATGCTTAAAATGTAACTCTGAAATAACTAATTACTGCGGGTACTCCTACTACTTTGTTGAAGAAACAACAAAATACAACAAACCAATTGCTAACTTAATTATAGCAACAACGATACAGGATATGAACATGTTCGATATAAATATTTGAATCTTATAAATCAGTTAATTGTTGAAATTTTATTTTGTTAGTACCAAAGGATGCTAATATTATTTAATTTAATATTCTTCTTCTTCTTCTTCTTCTTCTTCTTCTTCTTCTTCTTCTTCTTCTTCTTCTTCTTTTTCTTCTTCTACTACTACTACTACTTCTTCTTCTTCTTTTTCTTCTTCTTCTTCCACTGGTTCTACAGCTACAATCCTTCTCCACTCGCCTCTATCATTCGCCAATCCTTTCCAGCCTTTAATACTCACCGTTTCGTCTAAATACAACGTCAATTCATCTTTCGCAGGTCGACCCTACTTCTTCTTCCATATAATCTCCCCCTTCAGACACCCTTGAACCACTCTTATTCCATTCTTTCAATGTGACACAGCCAACTTATTCTTTGTGCTCTGATTAATCTTACTATATCTTTCCTTTCAATAAGAGCGTTCAATTCTTTAATTTTCTTTTTCTTCCAGTATCTCTTTCTTTAATTGCACCACATATCCTTCTCATCAAGGCACTAAACGGTTTTAAAAAATAAATTTCTTATTATAGTGTTATTTTAATTGCTATTTTTTTTTTTTTAATACCTTTTCTGCTATTAATAATTCAAATTAACAAATTAGAGAGTTAGCTAATTATGATTTGAAATAATAATAATTATTAAAAATTTTACTTACGAGAAACTGTAAAGTCAATTGTAAGCTGGATACAATGTAAACTTAAACTGTAAAAGTCAATTGTAAGCTGGATACAATGTAAACTTAAACTGTAAAAATCAATTGTAAGCTGGATACAATGTAAACTTAAACTGTAAAAGTCAATTGTAAGCGAGATACAATGTAAACTTAAACTGTAAAAGTCAATTGTAAGCGGGATACAATGTAAACTTAAACTGTAAAAGACAATTGTAAACGGGATAAAATGTAAACTTAAACTGTAAAAGTCAATTGTAAGCAGGATACAATGTAAACTTAAACTGTAAAAGACAATTGTAAACGGGATACAATGTAAACTTAAACTGTAAAAGTCAATTGTAAGCGGGATACAATGTAAACTTAAATTCAGTTGGAGTGAAACACAACGTTCTCGTAAAGTCGTAATATTGAATATTTTTAATTCGTTAATACTGTAATTATACATTGATATGGCTTGGCAGTAACGTATTAGAAATCTGATAAGGTTGCTGCTTTAGTTTTTCTACTTTAAAAAAGTAGGATTGAAAAACGTGGAACGTGGCACATCACATTGTTTGCCCGTGTGAAGGACACGTAACTGAGCTAGATAACCATACCGGATATACGCTATTGTCACTTGTGTTTTAGTTATTTTTGACTGACAACATTTAAATCTAAAGTAGAAATATTTTATGATTGCAGAGAAACGAGCGGAGAGAGCGAGAACAAAGAGAACTGGCCAAACGACGACAGGAGGAGAGGCGGAAATACTCGGAATGTTTTAGCGACGAAATCTACAGCTCGTGTTCTGCGTCAGAGAGCGACAGTCTGGCTCAGGTATGTCTGACCAAATATTCTCAGTTGTCTTTATGTAAGTCAGACAACGAAAACACTTGAATTTAGAGATCAATTCTATAATTGATAGAGCAAATCTGTAAATATAATTTGCCTACACTTAGTCTATACAGTGCCGGCCCGTTCTTAGGTTGCACAACTCCCATTAAATCCCATTTTATTATGAACAAAACAATAACTAATAATAGTATTTTCAAGCTAAATCATCGTAATTAATCATCTGCCGATTGAAAAGCGCAGAGCAATACTAAAAACCGTACACGCTCTTGCCGCGGTGTACCCACCAACTGTAACGCGCTTTGTATATGGGGAAATACAATGGAGTAGTGCTGTGGCTGGCTAGACTCGGGTATTCCTATTGCAACGATATGGCTCGCTTGGTGTGATTAGGGATTGCAAACCTCGCTTGTACGTCACGGCGACACCAGTCTGTTTGTTGGTAAATAACACGCGGTGCGCCAGGGTAGGAATTTGTAAGTTTATGTAGTTATGTTACTTGAGTTAGTTAGTGTCGGTCGAATTGTTTGTGAATTTCGTTGTTAGTGTCAGTTAAGTGTCAGTTCAATTCATCGTAAATGTAAATAATAGTATATATAAAGGATTAAGGTATCATAGTGTAAGATATTTATTATATTTAACTGGTTGGACGCAATGAATTCTGTCGTAAACTTAACGAAAACGCTGTTCAGTTTACGTCCTATTGAGGAAAAAATTAAACTTACGAGAATAGATAGCCCTACACTAGACCTTTCAAATTTAATCAAAATGTAAAATCAGTTAACAGAATATTTAATCGTAAATTTAAAAAAAATTTATACAATAAATATTCGTGGTTATGTGGGTGACACTAAAATTGCATTATTTTGTTTCCTTGTATATTCTTTGGAGGGGAGGAGACTTGGACATTTCCTGTTCAGAGAATAAAACAATTTAATACCATCCAACCCGACTGCAACCCCCAAATTTTTCAACCACCAGCCGCCACTGAGCTGTAATATAGACGCTGTATTCACATGATAATACAGAGTGATCCTGAAGTTGACAACAAAGTAGTATAACTAACACTAGACGTTACCCTTAGCGTAGTAGTGATTGTGCATTAATAGATTATTAAATGTTATATAAAGTTAGGTAGATAACTAGATACAATTTTACAACATTCAAATTTACTAAGTACAGTAGAGTCTCGATAGTTCGAGGTAACTGGGACCAAACCAACCTAGAACTACCGAAAACTGGAACTACGCAAAATGCCGGTATTGTCTGCCGGCGCGCTGAGCACCCCGCTCTGTGCTTTCTAATGTGGAGCGTTTCTGCTGGATAATGTAAAGTGTATGCTGGAAATTTATCTAAAAGAAATGTTATACAAAATCTGTAAACTGGTGTGCTGTGTATGTGGGTTTTGTTTACTAATTTGGCGAGCTTTCAAGAACATTCGCGTGCGAAAAGAAAATGAAAAATCGACGACGAATCGTCATTCGTTTAATTAGGTTATTTTCATGAGGATTAAATAAAAATTCAACAAGTTTTTCGTTAACACTCACAAATCTATTTGTTAAATGCACACACTAAAATTTAAAATGACATACAGTAATATTAAAAACTGTACAGAATGTATATTTGAAAACAAAGTACTTTGCATGAAACTTACTTTAAAAAAAATGAATCAAGAGCTTTTTTATTTTTGAGTTGACGATCTTATTCTGGTACTAATACCCCACCATTTTCGGAGTACATATTATTTTTCTAGCGGGGTACCTCAAACTATCGAGACTTTACTGTAATGGATTTAATAAGTAACACTTCTATCATTCAGTCCAAATAATCAAACCTCCAACTATGTCCTCTAGATAAAATGAAATTGATAGCTGGTTACGTTTGAAACACACGCACAAGCATTCGCGTATGTGTATTTAAAGGTCATATCCGCTCACAGCAGAGTGTGTTGTGCGGTGTGTATCTTGTCCGTGTTGTTTTAATATGATCCGTATGTTGTACCTGTGTGAAGAGTGTTGTTTTTAATCAGCCGCTTGTCCGAGTTTGTCTTGTTAAGTCAAACAGGGACGACTTAGACAAACAATACACTTATCATACTGCACACCGCTGAGGGACAACAAGTTTCTGTACCAATTTCGTTCGAGTTGACTTCACCGGCTTGTTGTAGTTTGTATCAACTCGTAACGAACTCGTATTAATAATAATTTCTACGTGTATTTTATTATCTTGTGACATGTTTGCAAACATTAATTGGAAACGAAAATAATGCTTTTAAAAACGTAGTTTTGTTCGCAGACTTGCGTTGTCGAAACAACACTCTTTCAATTCACAAATAGGTTTTACTGACAATAATGTCAATGTTATTAATAGTAATATCAATAGATACAGTACCGGTAAAATCAGTAAATATTGATATGGAGAACCATACATGACTTCCATGTTCTAAGATTTATATTTAAAAATCATTTACTTGAATTCGGTTCGATAATTTCAAGAAAAATGTAGCACACCCTCAAACTATTTTCACTATTCATAGATATTTTTGTGTTATAATGGGGTAGTCGTTTAATATAATATTATTTTCGAGTCACTTTAGCTATAAAAATTTTACCCATTTTTGAAGTTTAGATCATAAACAAATTTTTAATAAAAACATACTCTTGAACACATTCGAGTACGTCTCATATTTCGCTGGATGGCAGTGTTTAAATTATAATTTCTACTACAACAGACAATAAATTTTCTGTCTTACATCATACATAATAATGTATACATCAAGTATAATCATAATAATAATATAACCATACAATAATATAATAATATTATAATATAATACAATAAACACAATAATATAATACACAATAATCATACAATAATACGCATACATCAAGTATAATTTTTTTCTTCCTTTAACTGTAGTCTGTCGTATAATCCTTAGAAATATCGGTATGGAGAACCATACATGACATCCATATTCTAAGATTTATAATTAAAATTATTTACTTGATCTCGGTTCGATAATTTCTAAAAAATATCCCCCGCCCTTAAACTATTTTCACTATTTATAGATATTTTTGGTAATGTAGGTTAGTCGTTTAATATAATGTTATTTTTGAGTCACTTTATCTATAAAAATTAGGTACTTTATTGTCATAAAGAAACTGAACAACGCAAATAATCATCCCTCCTCCTTAATCGATCCCCACCATTAATGATATTTACACATTCATAGAGTAATAGTTTTAACATATGTAATTTCGTAATTAAATATTAAAAATTAAATATTCCTACTTTACTTGATTTCAGCACAGAATTTTTTTTTTAATCACCCCCTCCCCATTAACTACCCACTCCATTTATAATTGTCTCATTTACCACTTTACAGTGGATTAATATGACTTTATTTTCGGGGCACTTATTTATTAAAATTAAGTACTTTACTCTTGTTAAAACACAAAACAATGCAGGTAAACTACCCTTCCCTCCTAACCGAACAACCTGGTTGCCTGGCAACAAAATTATTTTATTTTTAACAATTACCATTGTTTGAAAAAGTTTAAATGAATTTTTTTAAGTACTTTACTCTTGTTAAAACGAACATCGTTGCAGGTAAACTACCCCTCCCCCTTAACCGATCTTCACCAAAATCAATAGGCCTCGAGTACTCTACAACTCGGGCACATATGCAAAGATTCTGTTTGAATTTGTGGTAGTTATCGTTCGCCATAGAAAAAATTCTACACACAGACACAAACACAAACACTTTTTGGAAAATGACGTTTCTTCATGTTTTGATGGTAGTACAATCAGAATCAGCCCTTATCTCGAACACGATTTTTTTGCGATCACCATACTTTCATTTCCTTACGGAACATGGAAGTAATAAAGAGTGTAAAACAGCATAGAGGAACACAACTATTATCAATTTCTACCAAAATCAATTGTATACAATTCGTATTTACAACCAATTTCATCGCGTGTCTATGAGGATGACATTGCACTGACAGCAACAAACATCTAAACGATGGACTATTCCCATCATAACAAAATTATAGGGAGCGACGTTTCGTCCACTTTAACAATCGACAGTCGTTTGCAAACTAACTATAAACTAATACGTAATGAAACGTAACACATAATACTGTATCAACGAAGCATCGAGAAAATATAATAAATGTTTACACAGCACATGATCAAAAGACTGAATAATAGAAATAAATACTTACTAGGAAAAAAACACACAACACTCACAGAACAGAACAGTGCTGTCAACAAAACGCCGTAATGGGGGTCAACAAACCCAGCCCTTATATAGTAAAAGTGAAAAAAGGTGGCAAACAACCACTAATGCCGCCCAACATCCTAAAGTGCTTTACGAATGGAAAGAAGAAAGAAAAAAGAAATGGAAAGAAATGTTTGGAATTTCGCTGCTAAGCTGACTTTATTATTATTACTTGAAATAACAAAAGCGGCCTCGTTAAATCTTCGTTTAAATAATTTCTTTTCTTTAATACACAAACATCAATTTCGCATAATCACGATAACGCCAATACGCTGGCGGATACGTCAATAACAATAAACAAGGAACACCTTAACTACACCTTAATAATATGAACATTTTAAAATCATGATACATAAAGATGGAAGGAGACAGGAAGACATTTAAAATTGCTTAAGTAAAGCTAATAAATTATGGTAGCATACAAATAACGAAAGATAAATTTGTATAAAAACCGAAAATCATATAGCAAACAACTCTATTATTCGGGGAACAGTCTTTGACAGGCAGACAAGTTCGAATCAAAAATAACATCAATTGATGAAATAACTGACAGGCGTGGTTAGTAAAACTCGAAGGGATAGAATGCGAAACCAAAGTATAAACAACCAACTGGCGACTGTATAGAAATAAACCAACTGGCATGAAAGTGAAATGTATACAGAAGATGACTCAGCACCTCTTTTCCCTCTTAAGTTATAAATTCGAAAAGAGAAAAAGAGGAAAGAAGAAGATATAAATGAAGTTAATTGTTGTTAACGGGAAGGCTTTGTCATTTCAGTAATCTACATTCTATTGGACTGGATGTATTTTTGTAAAAATTCTCATCATAGATACCTATAGCTTCTTCCTGGTAGTCAGTTCTCGTTCTTCCGGTTATGCGCCAGCTTCTATTGTCTTTAATCTTAATCGAATCCTTCATTCTGCATCACCTTTAGCAAACAGTCTCACCTCGTCCAGATCTCCAGCCAAATTATTATACTTCCCTCTCACTCTTTTGAGCATCCGTTTTTCCTCACGTATCCTATGCAGTACTTGTCCATTCCTTACTTTATCGCCCAACCGAATTCTCTCCGTTCTCCGTCGTATACACGTCTCTAAAGTGCTTCCAATCTTCTCACGTACTCCCTATTCGATGTTTCAGTACCGTACAACGCTGGCCTAATTCTTCAAACTTTATTCGATGTCCGTAGAACAACCTTCGGTTTCTATTAAAGCTTGCAGTGCTAAACCAGTACTAAACACCATAAAAAAATTTTAGTTGCGTATATTGTTAGCACTGATTGTAATGGAGTCTAAGTACATCATCGCCTAGTGTTACACAGTTTATCGAAACACCAGTTATGGTGTTTTAATGTTATTCTTCGCTCGTGTTCTCACGGTCAGTGTAATGTTTCAGGAATTAAAAAACGAGTGGGAGCTGGAAACTACGAGAAAAGTGAAAGACAACGGGCACAGGGAGAAAGAGAACAGCTGGAAGCTGAAGCAGAGGCTCAACGGTGCTGGTCACTGTGAGACTAAATGCAACATTCAGAAAGGTAGGTCGATCTCTTCTTTATTTTCTTATTCTTTTTTGTGTATTTTCTTTATTCGTGTTTTTTTATTCTTTTCTTATTTCGTATTTCCTTTCTATTTTTTCTTGATATTTTCTGTCATTTTTGCGCTCTATTTTTTAAAAGTTGTTTTTAAACTGTATATAATTTTTTACTTCTATTTTTTATTTGAGTTGTTCTTTTTTTCTTTTCCTTCGTGACTACCTTGTTGAATCGTTTTATTCAGCATCGCTCTTTTTCTCTCTATTGTATGCTTTCCGTTCTTTCTCTTATAATCGTTCATTAACAAAGACGAATATGTATTTTAATAGTTAGTGGATTTTCTGTATAACATACTTATAAAGAAATTATAAAATATTGTCGACTTTTCTGTTGTTGGGTGTCTCCTTTGGGCAACATGTTTCGGCTACGACTGCGGAAGTCTTTCTGCACTGCCTGTCTTTATTAGCTTTGTACCAATATACCCTACAGTGAGGCAGTAGTTTTGGCCAATCACTTGATATCATGTACTGTTACAATGAACCTACAATACATACATTGTTGTGTGTATGTTTATTATGTGTGTGATGGAAGAGAGTGAGGCAGAGAAGAGAAGGCGAAAAAGGAGAGTCAAAGAGTTGAGAGAGAGAGAGAGAGAGGGGGGGGGGGAGATAGAGAGAGAGGGAGAGAGAGAGAGAGAGAGAGAGAGAGAGAGAGAGAGAGAGAGAGAGAGAGAGAGAGAGAGAGAGAGAGAGAGAGAGAGAGAGAGAGATTATGCAGCTTCTTAAAGTATTCAAAAAAAAATTCGACGAAACCGAAACATCGAAGCATGATAATGTTTTTAGGCTTAAAAATAAGATTTCTAGACTGTGGGAAATCGAAAGTGTGGAAAAAATATAGTGTTAACATCACCTGGAGCGTTACATTTTTCGATGACGTTACACATTTTGCATCACGCATTTTGTCGAATGACCACCAGCCTAAAAACATTATCATGTTAAGATATGGGTTGTCAGATCACACATAGGCAACTATGGCCATATTACTGTTTTATACAACATGGGTTGTTTGCTATGCGCTAACTTGTATTCAGAAACTTTAAAATATTCTTAGTATAAATAAAATGAAGAACATGGCCAATTGTCGGCTCATATCATTTGTTGTAATTTAATGTAATGTTACATAATAAATGACCAAAAACATAATAAACGCGTCAATTATAACTCACTAAACACAATTCAATTCAAATTACTTACGTCTTGTTAATTAATCTATCGTCATTTACAGTTATAAAGCAGTCTTGGTCGTCGGCATTGTGAATCACCGCGTACAAGTCTTTGCAGACACTAATTTATTAGACTTTGTATTGCATAGCGGCATGCTAAACTCAGTAGCTGCAGTTTGAAACAACTTAATATTGTACAGGATATGAAACTTCAGGTTACTTGCTGTGCAGCAATTGTTAGTCGTTGTTGTTCACGTACCTCCTCGCTACTTCTTTACTTGTCACGTGCCTCTTTGGTGTTCAGTTGTTAATGTTACAAGGTATTGTGTGGGGGAGGGCGGAGGTAGCAAAACACATCGGCACAACGAAGACAAGAGAGCAAAATGAAGAACGCGAGAGAGAGAGAGAGAGAGAGAGAGAGAGAGAGTAATCAATAAACTTGTATTCAAGCAGGTGCAGAGTACAACTATTAACTTCTTGCTTCACAATGCACTGCACAGTATCGCCATCTCCCCATAACCAGTAATGAACCAGCCGACAGTCGTCCCAGTGAATAGAATACTACGTTACTACATTGCTATTCCTTGCGATTGTTACACCTGCAGCTGGTTTTATTTATTACTTACCTAGTACATTAGTTAGTTTCACAACTTTTAATGTTTTTTTTAATTATAATTTGTAATATTCAGTTTTGTTTACCGATGCTTATGAATATTTAACTAACATATTTTACGACGGTCTGTTGCCTCAAACTCTTGAAGACTCTCCCCGGAACGTTGTCGTCTTGTTCTTAACTTCTCTGTCCAATTATTTTCACACGCAGCAGCTTCAAATTGGCATAGATACGTCGCCCAGTGACTCCTTCCATAAAAGGTTGGAGCCTTAACATGAACTGTCCCTGCTGCAGGCAAAGTGACTTTCTCTATTGTCTTATTTTCTATCTTTTTCTGTCTTTATCATTGGTACAGTCTGTTCAGAAATTTGTTCTGGTTGTGTCTTCATGAATTGCTCGACTTTATTTTTAATTTGTTCTCTTATGTTTGTAATTGAGTCTTCTACTGCAGATATTTTATTTGACATGGATTCTTCTATGACAGATATTTTTGTAGACATCGATTCTTCAATACTCGAGACATATTTTTCTACTTCAGCTATTTTTAATGTCATTGATTCTTGTACCTCCGAAATTTTAGTAACTAGTTTAGTAAGCTCAACTCGTAGAAGACCCAATTTGCGGTACTATGTTCTTGCATATGATTCTGCTCCTGTATTAATGCTTTGATGTCTTCTGATTCACGCTTCCGTTCCTCTGTCTCCTGCTTACGTTTCTCATCCTGTCGTTTTTCTGCTTCTTCCGCCTCTTCTCGGCGTCTTTTCTCTGTGTGCAACAGCAGCGCCTGAAAATTTTCCATCATCTAACTGGCATCCATTGTTTACCGATTAATTACAAATTACACTAGTGTTGTACAAAGTGTCCACTGTTTCCACTTTCAACGGTTCTGTCGCACTTCTGACCCACCGTTACGACGACCCAGTGATGATCGTATGGTACAGTGGAAAACAAAATACAAGACACCAATTAAGTCACTAATCAACAGCTTTAATTATCACAATTAAACAGTTTGTAATCAACAAGATAGTCTCTCACAACAAATCAAGTAAAAATTGTTCATACGCAATAATAATGTCAACTACTATAAAACACAATTGTATTACAATTATCCCGCACAATTATAAAACACATAACACTGTATATCAGTCTCGGGCGTGTGACAAGTGTCACTTAATTGTCCTTCATCCCAGTAGCAGCAATACACACATTACAGCTGGAAGAGCCGCTAAACACGTAGGATGTAGTGTAAGTTCGTAACAATATTCAACAGAGAAGATATATTCGCTTGACAAGAAATCCGTTTTTTGATAATTTCTAGTGAAGAAAGGTTTTGTGAGGTTCGGCCATTAAGTAACCCAATTCTGATAGGAATACTTCTTTTTTTTCTTCTGCACCTCACAGAGTAGGCACTTTGCCCGTTCCGTCTCACAGAGTCTTCATCACATTCACGGTCTTCCATATGAAACGCAACTTTAGGTAGTCGTCCATCCTCCATTCTGCCCAGATACTGTAACCATTCCATGAAATATGTCTGGATTTTATCATTTATGGAGAATACATGCAGTTCTTCTCTAATATCATCATTGCGCAAACGATCCTGTCTCAAGTAATCCTTTGTTCTTCTCAGTAACTTCATTTCCAAATTTGTAGGGAGCCATGTTTCACATCCATATAGTGAAACAAGCACTGTCATTGTTTTATAAAATTTAAGCCTTGTCTCTGTCCTTGTCTTTTTCATCAACGTTCTATGTACGACGCCACACATCATCTGAAACCTCGATATTGTTGTAGCGATATCTCGCCCTGTGTCATTCCCAATACTGATAATGCAACCCAGGTAACTGAAGTCAGAGACTTGTTCCCTCAAGAACAATTCTTTATCTCACTGGATACTTCCCCCAGAAAGCCATAGGAATACTAGTAACCCAATAACAGGAATAATTAATACACATATACATTAGAATAGACATATAGGTATTAGAATACTAGTACGTGCATCACATCTTGTTATATAAAATCAGTTATAAATGCGCAATTGTTTTTGTTGCTCTTTATGAGCACATTAACACACATTCACACATAAACACTCGTTCTATGTGTAGGCCTACTAATTATTTATGTATTAGTCGTATACAGGTCCTGTTGACGGCGATGAACTTTGTCGAACGTCGATTCCACAAACGTCTTAATTGTGTCTAGTTAACAGCGTAAACAAAATCTCACAAGAAATAAATAGAAGAATCATGCCTAGCAATAGAGCATATTATCCAAATCTTAGTCTTCTTAAGTCCAAGCTTCTGTCTCGTAAACCAAAATGAAAATCTACATAGCTTGATCATACCAGTCGTGACTTACGGAGCTCAAGTATGATCACTCACGGCTTTATCAATAAATTCGTTGAATCTATTTGAAAACAAAATAGTGAGAAAGATATACGGCCCAATAATGGAAGCAGGAGAGTCGAGATGGCTTCGAAATAGTGAAATTGATTGATTGGTAAATATACAAGATTCTCAAGGAGCAGTTTTCTCATGTCGCCTTTTGCTTGACTCACGATCTCAGTTACATTTCATGACTGAATCTCTGGCCACATCGTTAGGATTAAAACGTCATAACTCCACTATGTTAGTGACTGGAATAAATACAAAGACTACTGCAATACGACATACTGTTCGTACAGTCATTAAATCAAGATATAATTGGCTTCCAACAAGAATTGGAATTCTCCGTCATACCACGAATTACAGACGAATTGCCAACAGCCCACACAGATCGCAATTTGTTACATATACCTAAAAACATTAACCTTGCGGATCCACAATTCCACGTACCGCACAGGGTGGATGGACTACTTGGAGCTAATATTTTCTTCAGTCTGTTGTGTATTGCACAGATTAAACACGATAATCAACCTACCTTACAAAAAACAGTGTTAGGTTGGATCGTGTGTGGGAGAACAAACAATCAAAATAGCAACCATATTAAAAAACAAACGGTTTGTAATTTCAGTCACAATTTAAATCTTGAAGTACTTATGTCAGCAATTTGTGAAGTTGAGAACTGTGAAAACAACACCCTTTATCGAAACAAGAACAAAAATGTGAAGAGCATTATATGTCTCATGTCAGCAGAACCGTTACTGGGCGCATTATGGTTCAATTGCAATTCTCAAGGGAAATCAGTCAACTTGGTTCATCTCGTGAACAAGCTGAAACCGGACTCAAGACCTTAGAACAGCGACTGTCAAGGCGTGCATCATTAACAGAGTCGTATGTTGCCTTTATGGATGAATATCACAAATCTAATCACATGGAACTAGTCGAAGAAGAGCGTGAACCTGAGGATCACTACTACATGCCACATCACCCTGTCATAAAGAACTCAAGTTTGAATACAAGAGTTCGAGTCGTTTTTGACGCATCGTCAAGGACGTCAACAGGAATATCTCTGAACCAAGCATTGATGGTGGGTCCAACCATACAACGTGATCTAATTGATATTTTGTTGTCGTTCCGCCTCCCCAGATATGTTTTTTGCGCCGACATTAAACAAATGTATCGACAAGTTCTAATGCATCCAATTCACAGAGATTTCCAGCGTATCGTCTGGCGAAGGGACTCAGATCAACCTATCCAAATAACTTATACAAATTGAACACTGTCACATACGGCACATCCGCTGCTCCGTATCTTGCGATAAAATCTCTTCACTATCTAGCAGACTTGGAATCAGTGGAATTTCCTCTTGCTTCAAGATGCATCAAGAATGATTTTTACGTAGATGATGTTCTTACTGGTTGCAATTCCATGGAAACAGTACAACGGCTACAGAGAGAATTAGTGCTTTTACTTAAACGAGGTGGTTTCGAACTTCATAAATGGTGTTCTAATAATCCACAGTTATTAGAATTTATAGATTCAGACAACATAGAGGGTGAATACCTTATACAAGGAGGACATGATACAAAAAAGACTCTGGGAGTGCGTTGGAAACCTGATACAGACACTTTTCATTATAAGACAACACCATACACATCAATTGGTCCTGTAACAAAGAGGTCAATACTATCAAAAATATGCAGATTGTTTTTAACGTACCATTAGGTCTTATATCTCCAGTGCTAGTAAAGGCTAAGGTCCTAATGCAGACTTTATGGGGACCTATCATGGTATGAAACGGTTCCAACACATATTTACAACACTTGGACTCAATATAAGAAACAACTTGAGGAGTTAAACAATTTGTCATCAATCGTCACATAACCTCCCTTCTTGATGTTTCCACAATAGAATTTCATGGATTTTGTTATGCATCAGAGATGCTTTGGTGCCTGAATATATCTACGATGTACAGACGTCAATGGTAATACTTCAACATATCTTTTGTGCGAAAAATCACGAGTCGCCCCTATAAAAAACATTTCTCTCCCTCCATTGGAACTTTGTGGAGCAGTACTATTAGTTCGTCTTACCCAGAAGATCTCAAATATGTTGGGCAGCAACATTAACTCATACACATTTTGGACTGACTCTACAATACTACTGGATTTTGGCTTACAGCATACTACAGTATTTTGGCTTCGCCTCCAAATACATGAAAAACCTTCGTCGGTAATAGAGTCTCTGAAATTCAGACAGCAACTAAACATGGAACTTGGTATCATATTAAGTCTCAACAAAACCCGGGGCACATTTTGTCACGAGGTGCCTTCCCAAAGGAGTTGATTAACTGTACCTTATGGTGGACGGGACCTGCATGATTAGCAGAAGAAAGAGAATGCTGCCAAGGCTATAGAGCTAGAAGAGAGAAAGACGACCATCGCACATACGTCCATAATTTCAACCTTTGAACTGGACACAAAATACTCATGTTGGGCTAAACTTCTGCGTATAACAGCTTATTGCAAACGTTTTATTCGCAATCTGAAGACTCCTGCAAGTAATATAAAATGTGGTCCACTCATGGTAGAAGAAATTCAAAACGCAAAGGTATTTTGGATTAGACAAATTCAACTATTGCATTTTAGTGAAGAAATCCACGATCTCAATTACACCGGCCAGATCAAGAAGCGAAATACGTTCTCTAGCCCCCTTCGTATATTCAAACGGAATTATCATGGTGGGCGGTAGATTGACGCAAGCAAAAATTCACTATGATCAGAAACATCTAATTTTACTTCCTGAAAAGGACTATATAACAGAATTGATTATAAGAAAAGAACACGTAGTGACCAAGCGAATAATCAAGAAATGTGTAACCTGCTCAATAAATAATCCAAATGTTATATTTCAACCAATGGGAAACTTACCGGCGTGCCGTGTTATTCCTGACCGACCATTCATAAACTGTGGTATTGATTATTGTGGCCCAATATTTATCAAACGAGTTATGCAACGAAAATCAGCTCCATACAAGGCTTACATTTGACTTCTTATCTGCATGGCCACCAAGAGTATCCACATTGAAATCGTTACAAGTCTCACAACATCAGCCTTTCTAGCTGCATTAAGACGCTTTATGTCCAGACGAGGAAGGGTCACAAACATATACAGCGACACTGCAACAAATTTTGTAGGAGCAAGAAATGAATTACAAGAATTAAGGAAATTCATAAGGGAAAATAAGGAGTCGTTAATACAATCCTTAGCGGAAGAAAATATAAATTGGCACTTCATTCCAGCGAATTCACCACATTTTGGTGGCTTGTGGGAGGCAGGCGTCAAAACTGTAAAACATCACATAAAACGAGTTGTTGGGAATATCCAATTAACATTCGAAGAATTTAACACGTTGTTATGTCAGATTGAAGCCTGTGTCAATTCACGCCTCCTTACCCCACTTTCTTCCGATCCCAACGATCTTCAGCCGTTAACCCCAGGACATTTTCTTATTAGTTCCCCAATTACTTCCTTCCCTGAACCTGACTTATCTGTAACCCCGTTCAACCGAATTAACCGCTGGCAACGAGTTCAATAACTGATGCAATTCTTCTGAAAACGATGGTTCACAGAGTACCTGTCTACACTGCAACAGCGCACGAAATGGGCTTCTTCCGCAACACCAATACAAGTGGGATCCTTGGTCCTCATCAAGAAGGAGTTCAGACCACCCCTCATTAGGAACCTGGGACGTATTAGAGAGCTGCATGCTGGTCAAGATGGAGTTCCTCGTATCGCCACAGTGCAAACCTCACATGGACTCCTGCGGAGGGCGATTAGTCAGTTAGTTACGAGTTGGCCTCGAACCGAGATAGACACAAGAGCGCAATAAAAATTCAGATTCATGTATCATTCAAATTTAGTGTGTTTATAATAAATCTACTTCAGTGAAAAATTACCGAGTTTTATTCTCGGCGAACAGTCGCCAAAGCAAAATATGGGAGGATACTGTCGCCACAGATGCGAGGAAGAAGTGCCACGATGGAAGTCCCAGTGTAAGGTAGATGAGGCCAAGGCTCGAGCGTCATAGAAATTGGAGGCGGAGGAGAAGGAGTAAGAGATATCTGGACATCGGCAATCTCGTCTTCAACCGAGTATACAGTGTCCATTATGCATAATCACTTGGAATATCTGGTTTACATTTTCTAGTCACAATTTACATACACTTCATTGAAGCAAATAACTTACTTCTTTAATTAACAGACTGCACTACGGAAATAATTGTCGACTTAGATTTTATAGCAGGGTTTACTGCACCCCGGACGAATTTATTTCCATCAGGCTGCTGCAGAAGTATGAGTTAAAAATACTTAACCTCATCAAATATCACAGAAACAAACGAGCAGGACTCAACAGTCTCGTACTCGGAACTTTTAGTCCTACTCTAACGCTGTCAGGCAAGCCCCCGCACGTTGCTGCTAGAAATAAAACTTCCATAAAAACCAGAGAGAGAAATGTGTCGGAATTTAACGACAGTGAAACAACACATAAGAGACAGTTCAGGATACTGAAAGTGAAAAACTAGTCTTAGACAAATACGTTAATGTATTCGTGTATACACGTATGTGTATGCAGTTCAAATCCCTACTACCATAAAACAGTGCAGAATTAAATTTGTAAATTTTAGTTGATCGGACTCTTTGGGTTGTCTCATGTTTTATTTTTGTTTCTAGAATCATTGCAACTACTTTATACAGTATTTATCGTATGTTTTTTTTCTCAATCTTTGTGTGTCTTTGTGCTTCCCATCCAGTGCCGGATTTACCACAAGGGCGATAAGGCCGCTCGCTCACAATGGGCCGCAAACTACAGATATTTTTTTCTTAACAGAAGTGTTTTTATAAAGGCAGGAGGCACTTTGATTTATTTAAGTATGATTTTTTGAAATTAAATGATCAATTTTGTTAATAATACAAATGGAAGATAGTTCTTATTTAAATATTGCTCGCTTATTTTTAAGACGTTGGCATCCTTGAAAACTAATCTGCGCATGCGAATTTTGAACGTCCGCTACACTGCTCCCTAATTTACACGACCGTGGTACCACCCTTGTTTGTTATCACTCATTGTTTATCTGCGTTGTGACTGAACAGTTTGCGATTTCAGGTTACGTTTTTATTTTGTTTTGTAGGGGGGGGGCCGCTCAGACAATTTGGCCTAGGGCCTCAAAAACCTTAAATCCGGCATTGTTCTCATCACATGGTCGTCACCACAACACGGCACAGGCAAGGTGCTGCCTGCTTCGCCTTCCTGGGTCTACCCACACACCTGTGTCCTATTGGTTTCTGCTTCCAGACTTGTTTGGCCACTCTGGCATCATCTGACATTCTTTCCACCGTTGTTTGTAATTTTTTAATTTTTCATCCAAGTTAAAAACTTGTAACTCTTCTCTTATGGCCTCATTTCTTATACGGTCAAGTTTAGAACACCTTTTAACTCCTCTTAAGAATGCCATTTGCGAGCCCTATCTTGTTTCTTGGTTGTTGTCCATAATTCACGTCCACAGAAAACAGTAGAGGGGCTGTCGTAACTTTGTAAAACTTTAATTTTGTATCTTGACGAACCTTGTTTATAAAAATACGGTTGATTGTCCCACACATCGTCTGAAATTTACCTAACTTGACATCAATGTCATAATTTCTATTATAACCAATATCATTTCCCAAATAATTAAAGTGCCTCACCTGTTCTAGAATTCTATCACTAATCATTATTTTTGTTCTTATTGGCTCCTTACCTCGAAATGCCATTAGCTTTCTTTCAATAGCGAAAATTTCATATTGTATTGTTTGCAAATCTGATGAAGCAAACAATTGTGCTTCCCGTATTTGTTTTAATTAGACTTCTCTCTTCTACTTGCTGTTTTTCGCCAACTTACTGGGTTTCCTTCTATTACAATTGTGGTTTGTGCTTCAAAGTATCCATTGAGTCGATCTGCAAGGATTTCGAATTACAGACCTCCACAGAAGACCAAAGCGATGGCTTTTCACGGAGATGATCCCCATACGAGTAAAAATGATTGTAGATGATACTGTTCAGGAACAGGTCGGTCATTTTGAATATGTGGCTGTAATGTTGTTTACATTACCACTCTCACTTGTTTATCTCTGTTGGCACTATACACACCCATACGACGTGTTGGCTAGTGCTGGGAACAACTACGCACAACTGTTTAAAAAAACAGTTTCCTGGAAAAAAAACGAACTGTTCTTTTCCGCGGAGACAAACTACTCTCCGTTTTAAAAACGAACGTGTCGTTGACAACAGTATTGACAACTGTTCTCTGTTCGAAGTAAACCGTTTGTTTTCATTGGAACTTTCGTTGAGCTGTTTGGTGTAAATCGTTTTCATTGAACTGTTAGGAGTAAAGTGTTCGTTTTCATTGCAACATTTGTTGAGCTGTTACGAGTAAACTGTTTGTTTTCATTCCAACGTTTGATGAACTGTTACGAGTAAAGTTTTCGTTTTTACCGCAACGTTCGTTGACTTGCGTTCGATTATTGTACTGGTCTCGTTCTGTTTAGCGCAGAATTAGGCTATATTCAGTTTTATTTCAGTTACTATAAAAATGTTATTCAGATATTCACCATGAGTTTTGATGAAACAATTTAAAACAAAAAATGCCTTTTATGATACTGATAAATAATAGAAATATTGACTTAATGTTTAAGTTATAACCATCAATTTAAGAAAAATACTAAAATGAACAGTTATTTGAAATGCTCAAAACAAAACGTTTTAACAATATAATGGTAAAATCAGTATATGTAAATAGCAACAGTTCGTTAATTCAACCTGTTTTTAACATGATAATGTTTTTAGGCTGGGGGTCATTCCACAAAATGCGTGATGCAAAATGTGTAACGTCATCGAAAAATGTAACATATATATTAACACTATATTTTTTCCACACTTTCGATTCCCCACAGTCTACAAATCTTATTTTTAAAGCCTAAAATATTATCATGCTTTGATGTTTCGGTTTCGTCGAAATTCTTCTTTTTCCAACTGTTTTTACAAAAAAAATTAATTCGAATTTTTTCTTGTACCAAGTGTTTCTTTTTATAGCATTTTCTATCATTCGCTGGAAGAAGAGAAGAGGGTCCCGGTTCAACGGGATCTGACTCTTATTATACTTACACAGAATAAATCAGAACACAAATAATTAAATTAAAAATAATAAAGACAAACAGAGAAACGCATGACTAAAACAACAAAACACAAATAGGTACGTAGTATCTGCTGCACGTCAGTTCCGAAAACGAACAGAGCTACCAACTGAGCGTTTTACCGGTTTATACAACGGCAACACATTGGACGGACGAGCGTGTCCCCCTATAACGGTACCTACGTTATAATACCGGGAACCTGTGCTTCATTGGCTCTGGTCAATTACACAGGCTGCCATAGACTTAATCAACTTCTAATTAAACACATATAATTTTAGTAAATGTCTATACATAATATATGATCCCTAGAACTGAAGGAAAATGGACATGGGTTCCTGCTGATGTATTCACTCAATTTTGTGTGTTATATAATGACATCTCTTTATTATTCTATAACCTTAAAATCTCTACATAAGGTTTTCAACATAGTTGATTCTTAATTTACAGATTATAGTTTACAACATATATTTCAGAAGGGCCCTTTAAATAAGGAAGTTTATGTGTTTGAATTCTCCACGGATCCGGGATTTAAACTTGTTTGTTAATAATGCTCATTTACTCATATACTATCTTTCAATTTAGGCCATTTGAAGAATGGACTTTATTTAAACTTTAGAAACAGAGACGCTCCATAATTTAAGCGTTACTTTCTACTACACATATTTTTTAAGCATATTACATACTAAGGGTTACAATTAGTGACCACTCTTAAAAGTCTTGAAGTGTTATTTAAATTGTCTTTGGTACATTTTTATTTGAATATTACTTAATCACGGAAGACTGGCTTCCGCGTCACCTTATGGTATCCTGATGTTGATTCAGATTAGGCTCCTCGGTCCTTTGGGGTGTCTACTGATGGTCTGTCGTTATTGTAGTTTCCGTTGACGTTGAGGTTCCTGAAGTGAGTTCGGTGATTCTGAGGCTGGTACTCTCTTCTCGGATGTCTGGTAGAAAACCTCGTTAGTAGTATAACTCATGTTAATGTTTGTTCCACAGATATGCACTTTACATAATTATTGATAAGGGGTTTTCACCTTAGGTACCTAGTACCTATTTTATTTTAAATACATTGTTCTCTTACAAATTAGTATGTAGAGATGTCATCGCCCACACTTATTCATTCTTTTTTCTTTTATATTACATGTTTATATAGGACTCACTATTTACCGCTACATTACGTTGCACACTGTTCTTAGTTGAACTTAAAAGAAACAAAATATTGTTTTGCTTTGTGGCATCGTTCGGATGCGACCAGTTTACTGCGTGAGCGCTCCATCACTAGTACTGTACGTTTATTTTGGGAGAGGTAAAGTAACTTCGCGGAGTTTACGCTTTACCACAAAAATAGTTCCGCCTTTTAATCGATATTTATCGTTTTAATCTTTGACACATTTATTATCCAAAGATATCCTTTACTTCAGAAATGATTATTGTATACAACTGTTTTTTCCTTGTTTATTTTTATTGAGTTGCACTTTACTCATATTATTAGTTTTGTTTATGGGTTAAAATGCGTGTTGATGCTGGTTACCGCCTGTCAATGCATGGTTAATTATTTAGGGTGTTTCCTTACTTTTATACTCGCATTCCTTTCGGTTTTTAAATCTCTTTATTAAGTCTTATTTCTGCGTTATTTTAGGGATTTAAAGTTGGTTTAAAATGTGCAATTTTATTTAAATCTAAATTTTCTCCTCTTCTTTATTTTTTTTTATTTATTATATTTTTATTATTAATGAAATCGTCACATACTCCGCCGCTTAAAGAAGACACAGGGTGGTAATATAAGAGGTGATTTCTATGGGTTGTTTGGTCAGCAATGAACTGGGAGTATGCTTGGCCTTTCTGTGTGAAATTTCTCTCACCCTTTTCTCTTTTCAATTTCTTTAAGAGGTGCATGAGTCACTCTCAACTTACTTCTTACTATTATCAAGATATACACCGCCTTACAACCTAATGCTTAGAATACATAAAATTCAAACTTCATGAAATATATTTAAGACACACAAAATTCTTCTTAATACTACTACTTAAGACTACTACCGGTTTTTTCTTTTAGTTGTGAGTTACTCTTATTATAGACTTACTCTGCTATAGAATTACTCGTTAAGTAATCATTACTTAATTATTACTTTTATTCGGTGTCAGCTGACTTCTCACTTTTTTAACAGGATCTAAGGTTGATCAGGCCTCATTCCTATTTATACGATTAGGTAATTAAGTGGTGACTCAATTACTCTGTAGCAGGTATACCTTTTAATAGCTTTTTGTTTGCTTGCTCTCTAGCATTTCTTTTTCCGTGATAATACTTTATCTGTGTTCTACGTACGTAATATGTGTTCTACGTACGTATTTTTGCGTAGTGGGTTCGTACAGGGCTACTGTTACTGGAGTTAAGTATTTGTAAATTTGGTAAGGACCACACCATCGGTATGATAGTTTGGAGGTGGTCTTATCAATTGCACGGGTGTGTTCTATACATTACTAAGTCGCCGACTTGGTACTTTACTACTTTATTATTATTCCGCTCGTGATATTTTCGAGATTTTCGTAAGTTCGCTCTTAAATTAGCGCGAGCTTCATTCCAGATTTTCTTTATATTCTTATCCCTAATTTCGTGGGGTAGTAACTCATGTATTTTCCACTTAGTGGATAATGGGTGGTTAGGTTTGTATTTATACAATAATTCAAAGGGTGTCGATTTATGTCCTTCATGATAGGCTGAATTGAAGGCGAATTGTATCCAGGATAGGTTCTGGTCCCAAGACGTATGGTCGTTTGCATGGTAGGCTATTAAAGCAGATTTTAGGTTTCGCAAATACCTTTCAGCTATATTACCTTGCCGGACGATACTCAGTAGTGGTAATGTGGTCTATACCTAGTTTGAAACACATGTTCTTGAATTCCTTGGACTTAAACTGTGGTCCGTTATCTGACACTAGATATACTGGTGTACCGAAATCTTTAAATAATCTATCCTGCAAAATCTTCACGGTGGTCGATGCTAATGCTCGCCGCATGGGATACATCCAGACAAATTTGGTGAATGAGTCTACACAAATGAGTAGCATGGTATTTCCTGATTTAGAACGAGGGTAGGGGCATGAAAATTCTAAATAAATTTTAGAGAACAGGGTAGTAGGAGTTTCCGAGATTAATTGACTTATTTGGCTGTTTCTTGCTGGCTTGCTTAGTGCACACAACTTACACCTTTTTACGAAACCAGCCATCTCGCTGTTCATATTTTCCCAATGATATTCTTTTCGAATGCGATGTATCGTTTTATTTATTCCCATATGAGCTCCAATGGTGGAAGAATGGTAGTATTCCATCAGCATAGGTTTAATAATATCAGGGGCAATTATTCTTAAATATTTTCCATTTGCTATTCTATAACATAATACTCTCTTACCCAATATATATTTTTCTGACTTATTTCCTTTATCTAGCTGTTCTACAATTGGCCTTAAATGCGGGTCTTGTTGTTGGTAATGAGCTATATTCGTAAATGCAAGGGGAAATTCAGTAATTAACGTATTAATAATTGGAGTTTCTCTACTCTCCTTACTTTCGGATGTTTTAATAGGCGGCTGGAACATACGGGACAGTGTATCAGCAACTACATTTTGGGTACCTCGAATATGTTGTACTTTAAATTTGTAACAATTTAACCTTAATACCCATCTTCCAATACGATCTAGCTGTTTAGGGTGATTTAATAACCAAGATAATGCTTGATTATCCGTTTCCAACAGGAACTCTTTATGTTCTAAAAAGGGTTTGAATTTCTCAAATGCGAAAACTATAGCCAAACATTCTAATTCGTATGCGGAGTATTTCTTTTCTTGGTCAGTCAGAGTTCGTGAAGCGTAACTAATCGGTAATCTAGAGTTATCTACTTCCTGATATATTACTGCACCTAGGGCTACACTTGAACTGTCTGTCTGCACTACGAACGGTTTAGTAAAATTGGCTAATTGTAATACTGGGGGTGATATTATGCTTTCTTTTAGTTTTTCGAATGCAGCTTGGTGTTGTAGACTCCATTTAAATTTCGCTCCCTTTTTTCTTAAGGCATTCAGTGGTGCTGCTATATCGGCTAGATGAGGGATATACTTGTGGAAGTAATTTATCATTCCCAAAAATCGGGCTATTCCTTTCGCATCCCGCGGTGGTAAAAATTCTCTGATCGCACGGGTTCGTTCGGGGTCTATGCTTACCTTTCCGCTGGCCTTTACTATGTGACCTAAAAATGAAAATTGTGTAACGGCAAAATTTACTTTACTGGGATTTACTGTTAATCCGGCTTTCTTTAATCGGGATAGTACTTCACGTAGATGTTTAATATGATGGTCCATTGATTCGCTGTAGATAACAATATCATCTAGGTAGTGTTACACATATTTAAATTTTATATCGTGGAATAATTTCTCTAATAATCGGCTACATACAGAACTTCCTTGGGATATTCCAAAGGGTACTCTCTTAAATTGGTACAGGTTGAATGGGACGGCAAATGCGGTTAGACGTTTGGATTCTTCCGATAGGGGTATTTGATGAAATGCCTGATTTAGATCCATAATAGTGAAAACTTTCACTTTCGTAAAATAATGAAAAGCACTGTGGATGTCGGGAAGTGGTATAGACTCGAATTCTATGTTTTTATTTAATTGCCTGTAGTCCACAACTAGTCTATGTTTATCATGGCCTTTAGGTACTAAAAACGCAGGTGATGAATAAGGGGAAGTAGAGGGTTCGATGACTTCTTGTTCTAATAATTTATTGATTTGATTCCTCATTATTTCCATTTTTGGCGGCGATAATTTGTATGCGTGTAGACGTATCACTTTATTGTCGCTCAAATTGATCTTATACTCAATCAGGTTAGTTAATCCTAACTTCGGAGTGAGGACGGTTGCGAATTCGTTTATTAGTTTCTCTATTTTCAGTCTATCTTTACTTTCTAGATGGGTTAATTCAGACTCGTGGTGTTCTAGATGTGTAGCAGCTGTTCCGTTATTTTTACTGTTATTTGTTTCACAATCAAAACTATATTTTTGTGTACGATCGAATCCAAAATAATACTTCTTATCGTGAATGTCAAGAATTATACCTGTTTTACTGATAAAGTCAGCTCCCAATATTAAGTCGGGTCCTAATTCGTCGCATACCAACATTGGAAAATACCACGTTAGATTTTTTATTTTTAGTTTAATCGTGATGCTGAGTTTTATCATTAAATTTTGTTTGTTAGCTGTAGCGCATTTAATATTCACAGTTTGACTGCGTTTAACTAGGTTATGTTCAAATAAATTATCGGCTAGCTGTTGACTGATTAAGCTTCGAGTTAATCCGGAATCAATTAATCCGAGTGTGGATGTAACACCGAGTCTACTTGTATATATGGTAATTGACACTTACTGATTTCACATTTAGTAATAGTATTACATTTATCAATAAACTTCTTAACATAGGGGTCTAATTTTCTTTGGTTATTTTTATTGTTTAATTCGTTGACTTTTCGGGATTTACCTGTTTTCATGATGCTGCGGAAGACACAGGATTTCGGATCTCCCTGCCTCACATGTTTTTTGAATAAGGGGGTTTCTGATAGTGCTCTTTCTGTTTACAGTTTCTACTGAGGTGTCCAAATTTCCCGCAGTTATAACATTTTCTTTCTCTACGAGCTGTATCACTTGCATCCTGTTGAGGTCGTGGGTCACTCGATTTACCATGGTTGTGAAAGTTTGTAGGTCTTCGAAATGGTCGTCTTTCACGCTGGGTTCTTGCATCTGTTCCCAGGGCTTGCGTTTCATTCCTACGTTGTACAGTGGAGAGTAACGCATGTCTGTTCTGATCTGAGTACCATACGTTTGACGAGTATTACTGCTCTGTTCTAGATCAGCGAAATAGTTGGGCCTATTTATTAATGCTAAATGAGATCTATCTTCCGGAGATAATCCTACTAAGATTGTATCAACCAACTGTTTTTCGCTCCAGTTGACTTGCAGTAGTCGAGAAGATTCTCTAATATCAGCAATATAGTGGGCCAGTCTCTCATGGGCTCCTTGTACTCGAAGTACGGTGTTGCGTTTGAGCTCCTCATAAATTCCAGTGGGAATAACGTGTTTTATTAAGGTAGTATGAAGTTCTTCTACTGGAAGTTGCGAGCTTAATGACTCCAGTACACGATCTTTTAACGGTGGTTTACATTTGGGTAGAAGGACTTGTAAGATTTGCCAATCGTTTAGTTGCTGTAAATCTTTTATCTGTAGGAGGTATTTGATGAAGTTTAATAGTTTGGTAATACTCAAGCCATCCGTGTAAGGAATTTCTGTTATAATTTTTTCTACTGGATGCGTGATCTTTCCGTAGAGGTCCGCACTAAGATTTACGTGAGGTATAGTTCTAGGAGGACCAGATGCTCGGTTAGTCATCGTAAAAGCATACTTATTGGTGCGGTTATGGAGACCACTAGGAGGTGGGGCTTCTGATATCGTTAGGGTATTTACGTCTCTATCTAGTAGCTGTTCATGACTTAGTTGTACTCTCGATACAGTGGATGATTCGTGATTCGCGGTGGTGGGCGGGTGTTCTAAAATAGGAGATTGAACTGGGGAGATATTTAATTTCTTCAGATATTGTTCTATTTCTTCCATTCTAAGTGAGTCGGACTTTCTTCGCAATTCATTGATTATTGTGGGTAATTGCTGTAATGCCTCATCCGCAAATTTTTGCACATCGGGTGGGATTACAGTAACGTTGGGCCAGTTTAATAAATTCTTCATCCGACGGGTTAAATGCTCTATTCTCTGCGTGGTACGCAATATTACTGCAGGTGATTTTTCGTCGTGTAGTGTTTGAGATAATAACGTCAATTCCCGGTACTTCGCATAACACGTTTCTCTTTCGCTCTCATAATCTAGTTCGCTTAATCTACTTAACTGCGCGGGTGTATCTGATCTACTTTCGCGTAATGTTTTGCGTAATTCTGCGACTGTTACGTTCGCGTGAGGTAAACCGCGTAAAAGTGCTTCGTAGCACAGTTCGTCATTTAATAACAAATCAGGGTTAAATAAAGCCATGTTTCCTTGATGTTAAGTACTATGAGTACTTACTCTACTAATACTAAATTCTATATACTAAATACTACTATCTTTTGTTTACTAAAATAAACAATTTTAATTAGCTGTGGAATATTTACATAGTTCATACGAGAATTGAATCTCGTCTCAGAGAAAGAGAAATCTCACACAGACGTCATTTAATTTAAAACATATGGTGGAAGTATGTTGTTACTATGCACGGAAAGTCGCACGCTTTGAATAACAATAGGGGGAGGGACGGACAATAGTTTAACTCGCGGTGACAATAGGGTGACAAGGTACCGTTTTATGCAAGAGAGAACAAGATATCTACCGGTCTGGGATTGTTGTCAAATCGACACGTTGGTGACTGAAATTTTCAGACAAGCACGTACATGGGCTTACACATTTAAAATTCACAATTATCTTTACCTATATTATATTATATTCTAATTATTTCTTTAATTTTTTTTTTTTTTGACTCTTATTTATTATTTTTGTAAGTTACTGGAATATGTTAAAGTAACTGAGTGAATAGATCTACAGAGTGGCACATTTTATCTGTGTCACGATGTACGCAAACATTTTATATAAAAGCAGAGTGGCGCATTTTATAACGTACCTATGTTATAATACCGGGAACCTGTGCTTCATTGGCTCTGGTCAATTACACAGGCTGCCATAGACTTAACCAACTTCTAATTAAACACATATAATTTTAGTAAATATCTATACATAATATATGATCCCCAGAATTGAAGGAAAATGGACTCAGTTTTGTGTGTTATATAATGACATCTCTTTATTATTCTATAACCTTAAAATCTCTACATAAGGTTTTCAACATAGCTGATTCTTAATTTACAGATTACAGTTTACAACATATATTTCAGAAGGGCCCTTTAAATAAGGAAGTTTATGTGTTTGAATTCTCCACGGATCCGGGATTTAAACTTGTTTGTTAATAATGCTCATTTACTCATATACTATCTTTCAACTTAGGCCATTTGAAGAATGGACTTCATTTAAACTTTAGAAACAGAGACGCTCCATAATTTAAGCGTTACTTTCTACTACACATATTTTTTAAGCATATTACATTCTAAGGGTTACAATTAGTGACCACTCTTAAAAGTCTTGAAGTGTTATTTAAATTGTCTTTGGTACATTTTTATTTGAATATTACTTAATCACGGAAGACTGGCTTCCGCGTCACCTTATGGTATCCTGATGTTGATTCAGATTAGGCTCCTCGGTTCTTTGGGGTGTCTACTGATGGTCTGTCGTTATTGTAGTTTCCGTTGACGTTGAGGTTCCTGAAGCGAGTTCGGTGATTCTGAGGCTGGTACTCTCTTCTCGGATGTCTGGTAGAAAACCTCGTTAGTAGTATAACTCATGTTAATGTTTGTTCCACAGATATGCACTTTACATAATTATTGATAAGGGGTTTTCACCTTAGATACCTAGTACCTATTTTATTTTAAATACATTGTTCTCTTACAAATTAGTATGTAGAGATGTCATCGCCCACACTTATTCATTCTTTTTTCTTTTATATTACATGTTTATATAGGACTCACTATTTACCGCTACATTACGTTGCACACTGTTCTTAGTTGAACTTAAAAGAAACAAAATATTGTTTTGCTTTGTGGCATCGTTCGGATGCGACCAGTTTACTGCGTGAGCGCTCCATCACTAGTACTGTACGTTTATTTTGGGAGAGGTAAAGTAACTTCGCGGAGTTTACGCTTTACCAGAAAAATAGTTCGGCATTTTAATCGATATTTATCGTTTTATCTAAAGATATCCTTTACTTCAGAAATGATTATTGTATACAACTGTATTTTTCTTGTTTATTTTTATTGAGTTGCACTTTACTCATATTATTAGTTTTGTTTATGGGTTAAAATGCGTGTTGATGCTGGTTACCGCCTGTCAATGCATGGTTAATTATTTAGGGTGTTTCCTTATTTTTATACTCGCATTCCTTTCGGTTTTTAAATCTCTTTATTAAGTCTTATTTCTGCGTTATTTTAGGGATTTAAAGTTGGTTTAAAATGTGCGATTTTATTTAAATCTAAATTTTCTCCTCTTCTTTATTTTTTTTTATTTATTATATTTTTATTATTAATGAAATCGTCACACCCCCTCCACAGTTTGTACAGTGACAACAACTGCGAGGTCAATGACCGTACGCAGTAAAACGTTGCCGATGTCTGAGCCGGCAACACAAGACGGTGCAAGTGCGAAAGCAATGGTACGCTTTTCAAGTGTCCCTACGAATATTGTTCCCATTTCAAATTATTCAATAACCAAAATATTCATTCTGTGATATAATTAATATTATTTTCTCTTATTTCCAGTGCTGTTGCCGGCGGCATCAGCAGTTGCATGGACGCCACGCTACTGAACCAGCCTATATTATCTGTCATAGTATAAATTATAAATAAAACACTGCCATCCAGCTAAATATGAGGCGCACTCGAATGTGTTCAAGAATATGCTTTTATTAAAGTTTTGTCTATGATCTAAACTTCAAAAATGGTTAAAATATGCACTTATATATTGTCTGGCCACGATTCGATGATCGAGCATTGTGTAAGGTGGGAGAAGCACTACGGTAGGCTAAGTGGGGGTAAATCAAACGGCTATAAGTATATAGTATATACATAGTACATACTATATTTCACCCTACCTCGTTTACAAGCGGCCGGGTGGTGGGGGAGAGCAGCTTCAATCATCCAGTCGCGGCCAGACAGTAGTTTACATCGTGAGTCCAAGCCTCGCCCAAAAATTTGTACAGCTTAATTTTGTATTTCTGTTTGCAGAAAGTCAAATGATGTGTCAAGCTCCGATCATAACGCACACTGCCGCTACACCCCAAGACTCACCCAACACCACGATCGATCATTCCAATCGAGAATTCAACAATCGACTCACGTCAGCGATGGCACTCTACTCCAGTTCTCTATCCATCGACTCCATAGACTGCTCTATGGTAAGTAGTTGACAACGTTTCTAAAGCCTCTAGCATCTTTGTAAACAGAAGTAAAATCACCGAATGTGTTCAGGTACAGAACCAAACTTATTTATTACGTAAATCGAAGAAAGTTACGTAGGAGATTGTAAAGGACGTTTGGAAAATGCAAACAGTTTTTTAAAGCATTTTTAAAACTTTTCCCCTTTTTAAGTTTACGCGCCCCGATAAGAAGAGCTTTTACCCCTGTTTTATCAATATTTATTGTTATCCATTTTTAATTTATTAAAATTTTATTTCCTAACTTTAGATTGAATTTCCTATTAAATTTCCACCCCGGTCTGCAATATATTCTTTGTTATCTGTCTCCTGTGGACTACAATTACTTGGTATTTTATTTTATTAGTTATTTATTCATTGGTTTATTTAGTCACAATACAATAATAATGATCACGAATTATAAATCAGTTGTTCTTGAAAAATTATACATACATTAATACAAAACGCTTATTAAAAATTGTAATAAAATTCTGTTGAGAGCAATAATCAAAATAATAATTAGGTTATTAAAAAGTAAATTACGAAAACAAATAAACAAACAGTACCCCTATTTCTACGTTACAACAGTACTATATATAAAGAATGTTGTAATAACAAATAATAGAAATTTTCTAAAACTTGAACTACAGAGGACAACAGTCGAATAGAAAAGACATATTGGTAAATGTAGAAACCGTTGAACTCATAAGAGACAAAGTAGTCTAAAGAAAACTATGAAACTACAAAACAATTTCGGAGTCGGCACAAGACAAAATAAGGTAGAAAAAAAGGAGAAAAATATCTTTATTTATTAATGTCAATAGGTAGTCCAATTAACTTACAAAATTGTGTTAATTCTGTGTCGGAAGTCAGGAAGAAGTTCCTGAAGTTATACGTTTGAACCGTCATTGCGAAACGTATACGGATGCAAAATGTGGACAATAAGGAAAGCTGACATGCGAACTTTAGAAGCGTTTGAAATATACTGCTAGACGAGAATGTTAAAAATAATGTGGATAGATGTAAAAAATAAAATAAAATCAAATGAATTCTGCAAACAATGGGAGAAAGGAGGAGTTTGTGGATAATTTACAACAAGAAAAGAGACAGGTTGGTTGGAGTCTCATAAGAATTGCTGGAGTGATGCAGAGTGCAGTGAATAATAGATGGAACTGCAGATAAATGCAGAGACTGAAATGCCTGAGGCAGATTCGGAGATGAAGAGACTGGGTCAAGATGACAGTTTGGCGAATGACAGATCTAGAGAGGAAAGAGATAGAGTGTGTGTGACTAGTTCTAGTCTATCTGTTTGGGACCGGAAGAAACCATTTTTGTTGTTATAATTATCGCTTGCCGGGCTTAAAGTCCAAAGTTGTCAAACGCAGACGTTTCGCCCGTACCTTCAGTGCAGAAAGGCTGCAACCCACTGACTACGGTGGGCACTGACTACGAAACCTCGGACAGTGTGTTGCAGCCTTTCTGCACTGAAGGTACGGGCGAAACGTCTACGTTTGACAACTTTGGACTTTAAGCCCGGCAAGCGGTAATTCTAACAACAGAAATGGTTTCTTCCGGTCCCAAACAGATAGACTAGAGCTAGTCACTCCAACCCTTCTTCGAACACCTCACACCTTTTTGTCATTTTGGCTTATTACATAGTTGTTTGAGGATGCGACAATCTTCCATTCGGTCAAGATGTTCCAACCATTTTTGACGATATTGAGCAATCCTATAAAGTCATCATCATCACCATTCCAAGGACTAGGCCTTAGACCTTTTCCTGAACCCATTTCCTCCTTGGTCTACCGACATCTCTCTTACCAGTAGGGTGATAACCCAAGGCAGCCAACAGGTAGACGGATATCAGGCATGCGATTCAAGTGTTCACACCATCTCCTTCTGTGGTCATCAATCTTCTGGTCCAATGACACAATGTTTAAATTGCGTCTAACATACTCGCTCCTTCTCCGATCCAAGAGAGAGCAACCTTGTGTCCCTCTTAGAAATTTCATTTCGGCTGCCTGAATCCTCTGCACGTCCCTTTTACTAAGAGTCCAAGTGTCACTAGCATACAGGAATGTGGGGACAGCCACAGTTTTATAAAATTTAATTCGGGTATTCTTCCGTGTTTTATTTTTTATGAATCGTTCAACAGATGCGTCTAAATTTTGTTAGCTTACTATCCCAGTCAATACCAGTTCAATATGAGATATTACAACCCAGGTAATTAAGGGTGACACGGAAAGCAAAAATGTTTTTTCAAATTTTCGTTTTTAGCGCCAATTAACAGCTGAGGGTTTTCTGAATGCACTGATGTGCGACACTTGTTGTTTTTAACAAAAATCCTCATCAAAATATGCTTTTGAAAAATATATTACACCTTTTGACAGCTGCCGTCAATTAAAACTTTTATATTCAAACACGCATAACTTTTGAATCAATCCATCAAATTTCATGATTCTTTTTTCAAAACTTACCACATTTCATGCGCAAAGGTTGGCATCACTCAGCTGTTCTACTGCATTCAGATGGCAATTGTAATAAAGTGTCTCCATGGAAACATTCAAAACTCAACTTTCACATGTTTTCAGTTTTTTTCTCGATTATCGAAAGTATGGTTTTTTAATGCATAAGGAACATTTTCTCACCAACCGCTGAAGCAATCATTGTGAAATTCTCACACAATATTCACAGTATGTGAGTATTTATACTGCGTTTTTTCTGTCATGGTAAATGCAAATTTACATATTACAAAAAACCGTTTTCATAAAAATTTATCAACTTTCAAAAGTTAAATGGGAAACTTTTTTTTCATTTTCTGTGATATATTTTTTAGCAAAAAAACTCAGCTCTTGTGAAAATGTTTACAGAAATAGCTGTGAAAATTTCAAACAGTTTGGTTTAGTAGTTTTTTAGAAAATGTTCCTTATGTTAATATGGTGGAAGATAGGGATTCCGTGTCCCTTTAAAATGACTAACCTAACCCAAAATCTGATTATTCACGAATACCTTAGTTCTTACACCTATCCCATCAAGTATATCATACAATTCAATTCCTGCCTTTGACAGAAGGTAGAAAGCAAGCAGTGGGTAGAAAAGTAGGCAGTGTAGTATAAATGTAGAAATAGAAGGCAGAAGACTAACAGAGACACAGTGAAGGAGGAAGACGTACAACTTATAAACTCATATTTCTGTGCACAAACTCGTTATATTTATTTGAATCGCTAGGCATGAACGGCATTACGGTTGAAACTTTTCAATAGACATGATAAAAACTGCGATTGAAATGGTAAAAATTTCATTTTATTGAACTGAAACGTTTTATTGAATAACTTAAAGTACCGTGAGGCAGCACTGGAACTTTGTGTGCGTCGTCGTTTTCCAATACGAGAGTGGAGCGATCGCGTTTTAAAAGTTCGCATGAAATTCTGATATTAAACTTTTTGTTTAATATGGAAGTTGTTGCGCCGCCCCGGTCCCTGCTTGCGGTAGTCGAGTTTCTCGTTTTACATACGTTATGTGTTTTACAAAACTGCTTTGAATGAAGTGTGCTTCCTGTGGAATACTACTTTATACCTCTGCGCAAGTTCTCACCACAGCTTTGATGTTTCAGTTTCGTCATAGATAAGATCGTCGTCCTCATCGTCATTTGCTTCACTTTCTCTTCTTCTTTTCTTCTCTTTATCTTCTTCTCCACCTTCACAACACTTCATTGATAAGGTAGATTGTCTGCTACAGTATCCATCACAATTCTGTCCCGTTAGGTTTATCGAAACTAAATAAGATTATTCAAAAGCTACTGTTACCATGACCTTTGATGGTAAATATTAAGTGAAGTTTAAGATAGTTATAAACGACTGCCGTGACAAGCTTTATAAACGACAGCGTTAAAGCTTACAAACTTCTTGTTCTTGTTGAGAGCATGGAAATCCAGAGTGACTTCGGGAATACAGTCTAACAAATCAATTTGGATGGGTTCCCTGCTATATGCGGATGACAGTTCTTATTCAAGAAAACGAGGACGATTGACAAAGAGCTATGTTTCAATTACAAGAAGTGGCAAGAGAGTACTCACTGACAATTTCAGTAAGAAAGACCAAAACCATGGCCTTTAAAGGTAAATATCCAGTGAGGACTAAGATAGTTATAAACAACAGCCGTTTAGAACAAGTGAGCCGTTTCAAACATCTCCGCTGTGCAGTAAGCTATGAACCTGAATATGATACTCGTATAAGAGAGAAGATAAATAAATTTAGAAATATTTGTGTTACAATTCATAGAAATCTTAGAAATAAAATAAGACGTAGCACAAGGGTTAAGTTTTATAAGACAATTGCAATACCGTACCTATGTTGATTTATGCGAGTGAGGCGTGGGTCATGACTAAAGCCCGGATTTTCGTGCAGTAAAAATTTTAGATTGTAAAAAATAAAATTCAAATCATAAAATTGAGTTAAACTAACATGAAATTATGTCCCACGTCCTTAAAAATATGGAAATAATAGTTTTCATCTTAAAACTTACTGATTCAGACCATAGTAAGAGGAGAATAATTTTGTCTAAAAAACAACAAATACCAATCGTTACCACTTACCACTTTGTTAGGTATATATTCTCAGATTTTACTTTTATTCCTGTTTATAACAGGTGGCTGTACAATTAAAGTTTACTAAACTTCGTTTGTTCAAAAGTCCAAATAAAGTTACTAAAAATATTTTTAATAAACACGAATTTACATTTTTAACTTACTTACTATTAAGTTTATATTCAGGCTTTTTAGCTTAACATTTTGTTAAAATTAACAATAATGTATTTTTCAAAATTATCTTCTGAAAAGCTAAATCGTCGGTCACTTAAAACATATTTGAGTTGAGAAAATACACGCTCGACATCAACACTTGTCATTGGACATAGCTTGAAACAGCTTAGGATTTTTGGATCTATTTCTAATGAAACATCTATTCCATTAAGAGAGTTGTTATATTTTGTTAAAGTATTGTAATCCGGATTTTTTCAATTACATTTTTGAATTTATTGTAAATTAGTAAACCTTTTTCATTATTTATTATTTTAAGCTGGTTTTCTGTTTTTTCTATAATTCTATTTGTGAACTTAATGAATGATTTCTTTCATCAAGTTTCTTAATTGAATCTGAAAGCGTGGAATAGTGAGCACGAATAAACGCTATATTGGAAGTAATGGAAGTTGTTTTTAAAATGGCCTTTACTTTTGTGACAGATTGAGCATCTTCCTCAACTTCAGCAATAACTTCCTTATATTTTGAAAAATTATCGGAATAAAACAACGCGGCTTCCAACCATGTCCCCCACCTAGTAATAACAGGTTCTGGTGGAAGAGGACAATCCATTTTATCTCGATACACTGATACACGATGGGAAGCTTTAAGGAAAATATTTTTCCATTATTTATCAATTTATTTACGTCAGGAAATACTTCACGAATTTTCTCAGCTACACGATTTAAGGCATGTGCCATGCACGTTAAATGAATCATTTTTGAATAAAACACTTTTAATGTGGTTCCAGTTTTTACCATGTAATGAGCAGCATCAGTAATGAAGAGCAAAATTTTATCTTGAAATGTAGTTTCTTCAAATAAATTAATTAAAGTATCGTTAATAAAACGGGAAGCAGTTTCATGATTTTTCACGAGTTCTTTAACTGAAATTAGAAATGGGGTTGGTAGAACTTCTGGGTGCAGAATGCCAATTACTAAACTACAAATATATTTACCCCTAGGAACAATAGTTTCATCAACCATTATGTAAATAAAATGACCTTGGATTTTCTTTCTTATTTCTGACATAGTTGAATTGAAACATATATTTAAATAGTTCTTTCTGAGTGTGCTCTCATCAGGAATTTTTTTGTTTGTGTACTTTTCCACAAACAATTTAAAAGGTGTTGACTGCAACTTATGGAACGGGATATTAGGAGCACCCATCCCGTAGCACAATTCCATAATGAATTCTTCTCGGCTATCGGTACGGCGGGAGCACTCTGCCAGTAAAGATTGCACGGGGCCACTCTTTCGTATTTTAGACTCTTTCAACTGTATGTGTCAACCTGTAGTTAAAAACCAGAATTAAAAATGAAAACGTACAGTTGAATGAACCAGAATCTTTTTAGCTCTAAAACACGAGGAGAGAAAAATTAAAAGCATTACCTTACTCGAATTGCAGTGAGCATCAACTTGTGATTTTCTCTCGCTGCCTACAGCCTTATCACAGGGCACACAGTAGATCGTCTTCCCATCAGCTTTCAGCTCCGGATATTTTTCAATCCATCCTCTTATCTTGGAGCTCAGACTGCTTGCCGTTTTAGGCATATTAATAGATTCACACAAAACGAAAAAACACGTACTGTTCCGGAGGCAGACAACTGAAAACTAAACAAAACATCGCTCCGAGAAGAGAACAGTGAGAAGGGGAAATAGAGTAATTCAAAAATTCTTGAAAGAATAAACCCGGCTCCTGCTTGCTCTGGGTCAAAATTCTTGGAACGAACGAGCCAGTTGAGCCATCTTTACTATCAACCGAGCGAGTGAAAATTTTTGTCTATTTCCTTCGGCTGTTGCATGTGTACATCATTTGATGTTCCACGAATTTCTTCGTGCTGATTTTGTTCTCGACTTTGTTTACGATCTGCGTGTATGTTTCGCGCTTGGTTATCGCGCAGCTGATTTTCGAGAAACAGGTAAATGTGCAATTTTCTGCATTAAAACTACAGAATGTGCAATTTTATGCTAAATAAAATTTATGTTAAAATGACCTACACATCCCGATTCGGATAAATAACTTGTCACTGGCCGTTTACGAACTAGCAAAAAAAAAAATGCAATTGCACGTGAATCCGGGCTTTAGTCATGCCAGATAAAGGAAAGAGGCAAGATTCAGAGTGCTGAAATGCAGTTTCTTCGAAATACTTTAAATTATACATTGCAAGATAGAATAAGGAATGAAGATATCACAGCAAAACTCGAAGTAAAGGACATAAATAAAATTATTTCAATTTACAGAAAACAATGGTGGGATCATCTGCAAATGATGACAGGACCGATTGCCGAAAGCGGCACTGAACTATAATGCCATTGATAGAAGAGACGTGGGTCGTCTGATGATGAGATGAGTGCCGCAACAGGTTTATATAACCTAATCCTTGAAGAAGAAGAAGAAGAAGAAGAAGAAGAAGAAGAAGAAGAAGAAGAAGAAGAAGAAGAAGAAGAAGAAGAAGAAGAAGAAGAAGAAGAAGAAGAAGAAGAAGAAGAAGAAGAAGAAGAAGAAGAAGAAGAAGAAGAAGAAGAAGAAGAAGAAGAAGAAGAAGAAGAAGAAGAAGAAGAAGAAGAAGAAGAAGAAGAAGAAGAAGAAGAAGAAGAAGAAGAAGAAGAAGCTACTGTTACTAGTCGAATTGCCTAAACTGGCTTGACACTTTGATTTCGGGGAGTTCATACCATCGGAACCGGCATCCCTGATAAGCGCTTCTTGCCCCCCCACGTTTACGAGGTTTCTTTTAACATTGACGATGATGTGATTAAACAGGATTCACTGAGTAGGCCTATTTGTAAACAACACTAGGAAAGAACTTCTAAGGCGTCAAAACTGTTGATATTATTATCCGCCCGGCTATTAGGCCTTAGGCCGTAGTCTACTACTGACATAGATTACAGACGTATTGGTCCCACCATTGGAGCCCAATCGTAATTTAGTACAGACATTCGGATACGGATGGATAACGAAAGATTAACTCTTGCAACCAGATTATACGTATACACCCACTGGTTACCCGCGTAAGCTGAGTTCGTTTTGTACAATAACGTATGTTTAAAAACAGGTTATAAAGTAAATAGTACAGTTTTGATTAATATTCTACTTAAATTTAAACAATAATTGTGGCATAAAAGAGGTCTTACTGTTTAGAGAAGCAGCGTTAACTGTTTTAAAGGCTCTCGTCTGTACGGAATGTTGTAGACCATATAGTCAACCGTCTCAGTCTGAAAAAACTCATTTTTGGCTTAAACACAAAGTGAAAAAATTCTGTGGTTTTCTATCAATAATGTCGTCTTTAAAACTTTGGAATGTGTTTATTAAATATTAGCATTTAATTATTATACCGCTATTGCTTATCAAATATCTGAAATTCTCTAAAAACTTGTTTACTACGTAGGAGCCAGTTTCAAAACAATTTTTTTAATAAGAAAAATAAACTCATTGTTGTTATTATTATTATTATTATTATTATTATAGGTGTTTATTATAGTAATAGTACCTAATTATAGGTACCACAGGTACCTGAAAAATAAAACATGGAAGGATATCCGAATTAATTTTATAAAACTGTGGCGCATATCATTTCCTTTTCTTCTCCTGCCAGAAGGCCCTCATTCGCACACTATGCGCCCCCTTCCTTTCCACTGTACACACCTTTCTCGTCTTCTTCTCACCGCGGAGAACCTCAAGATTTTGAATTTTGTTTTTGTATATATTTCTATCCAAAGAGATACCCATTTTCATTATTTCCTCCTTGAATTGTTTGGTATATCCATTTAGACTCGAAAGTTGCCAAATATAGTTGAAAATTTGTTTTTTTTTTTATCTGGACCGATCCATCCGAGCCATATGTCCAAAGAATCTCAGTCTTTTCCTTCGGAATGCCGTTTTCAGATCTTCCAGACTCCTGTGTGTAGGGTTTTATTTTAAATATTTTATTTTAAATAATTTAATGTCAGCAACACAATTGCACTTTCAGCACAATGCAATAATAAATTTATTAATTAAAATATTATATTAATTTCATAATAAAATTACTTAAAAACGTACACAGTGCATTTTATGAAATAAATAGCATATGTCGTTTTAAATTAGTATGTATTTAGTAAAATTGTTCTAAGGCTTTCACGTCCGGTGTCAGTTGTACTGAAATTGTTTACCGGGCTGTTTGGCCGTGGTCTACGGTTTAAAGACAAACCAAACGTTTCGACCACCACTGGCTGCCATCATCAGTAGAATTCAAATAATTTGAGACTACCTGAACGCAGGTTGTTAACGTCAGCCTTTACCACAGTTCTTTGAATTCCACTGATGATGGCAGCCAGTGGTGCTGTCGAAACGTTGGTTTGTCTGTAAACCGTAGACAACGGCCGAACAGCCCGGTAAACACTTTTAATACAACCCGTATGTATTTAGTATTTATATAAGTTTAAATTTAAGAGATTTAGTGTGTTTGTGTAAGTATGAGGAAAGTTGTAAAGCAAAGAAGAAGTGTTCCAATAATAATAATTTTGCAGTCTTCACAGGCGAGCATCCCGGGCCTGCTGAAACCGCCGCAGCTCACGGTAAACAACCTGAACCCGTCTCACCAGCAGGTCTCCAGAAGGGTCAGCTTGGTCAACCAACCGCCTGGCAAGAAGGAGCAGCTACCGCCTCTGTAAGTATTACGCTGTACGCACACAAAGATATTCCTTCTAAAGTGGTACGAAGGCTTACACGCCCGGTGTCGTTTTCATTAAAATTACTTCCCTGGCTGTTTGGCCGTGGTCCAAAATTTATGACAAAACCAGACGTGTCGGCAGTGCCACCGATTGCGATCTCCAGTGGAAACGAGTAAACGAGCAGCCGGAGAAGTCTGCCGTGGCGAAGCACGCACGAGCTCGCCAATGCCGACAATCGGATCCTCTTCGATGTGATGAACTTTTTGTCGCCGGGGAGTGCGTACTTCCCTCGCCTTCATATGGAGTCCGTCCAGATTCAGAAACATGCTGCGATCGCTATGAATCGGCGGGACGCTGCCAGAGCTGTAGGGATGCGCGTCGCGAGACGCCCCTATGGTTCCTAGTTCCGAGCTTCCGGAAGGAGCTCCTGCCTAATGGTGGTGTCCAGACGGAATATTTTAATTTAGAATTTAGTGGCCGTTACAACGCCATGCTCGTACTAGATCGTTCTAGTACAGTAATTGTCCAAGAATCACCTGGACGTAGTCGATACTTGCCAAGGCCGACTATGAGAGGGTTTGCTTGGGCCCTTGCAGCTCGGACGTAAATTTACGTGCAACGCCGCACGGTGTCATCCAAGGAGCGGACACCGAGTCCACTTCTCAAAAGTCGAGAAGGGAACCGATAGGGGGTTTTGGCCGCTAGCCGAAGACCCTATCATAATCGAGAACGCTTTGCAACTTTCTTTTATGAACAGCTGCAAGGTAACCCCAGACTGGAATGGCATAGTTGATGATCGGCAACAGGTATGCGTTGACGATCAACTTACCTAGCTTGCGAGTCATAGCCTTGTTAACAAGTATTGGAAACAGAGACGCCAGACTAGCAGACGCTCTATGAATCGGCGGACAAGTGCAGTGTCTCGAGTCTCAATTAGGACTCCTGCCACTGGGTTGTTTTGAGTTATTTATATATTATTTTCTATTCAATGGACGGCCTGAAGCGACCCTCGATGATGGATTATACCACCGGGGCTAGTATATGGGGTCGCTTCCAAGACTCACCTGGTCTCGGAGTATAGTTACCAAGTCCGGCAATGAGGGAATTGTGGATCGCACGTGCTGACCGAACATAGAATCTACGCGCCAGGCGTCTCACGGTGTCATCAAAAGAGCGGACACCGAGTCCTCTCCTCAAAAGACGAGAAGAGTACCTCCGGGGGACTTTACACGCGAGTTTAAGTCCCCGGTCGAGACAGCGCTGGAGCGCTGATCTATGACATCGAGCAAGGTATCCCCAAACAGGACAGGCATAGGTAATCACGGTACACGTACGAGTTGACTATGAGCTTACCAAGCCGGAGGGTCATTTCCGGATTAGATAGCACGGGCCAGAGTCTACTGAGTTGACGGATGTATGACCGAAGCGCGTTAACGGATGTATTGTGTATGGATTCGCCAGGTGAGTCGGGAGTCCACGTGGAGCCCGAGGTACTTGACGCTATTGGTCCAGGGCACCTCGACGGGGCCTACTTTAAGCGGCCGATGCCGCTTGCGTCTGCGCGAGAATATTACCTCGGCACTCTTGGAAGCGTTAACGGCAACTCTCCAGTTATCGGCCCACCCGACATACGCGCCGAGTTGGCGCTGGAGCTTGATTGCCGCATAACTTGCGTTCGGCTCTGAGGAAAAAGCCGCAGTGTCGTCCGCGAACTGTGACAATCTTACTCCAGGAAATCGGGGCGTGTCGTTGACAAACAGCGAAAACAGGAGAGGCCAAACTATGAATTGGCGGCCAGGTCAGAGCTGTTGGGTTGTGCGTCGTGAGACGACCCAATGGGTTCCTAGTACCGAGCCTCCGGTAGGGGCTCCTGCCTAGTGGTCCTGTCCAGACGGAATATATTTATTTAATTTTTAATGGTCGCTACAACGACATGCTCGTACTAGGTCGACTAGTACAGTATTTGTCGAGGCCGTTTCCAAGATTCACCTGGACGTGTTCGGTACCTGCCAAGGCCAGCTATGAGTGGGTTTGTCTGGATCCTCGCAGCTCGGACGTAAAATTTACGTGCAAGTCGCCTTGCAGTGTCATCCAAGGAGCGGACACCAAGCCCTCTTCTCAGGAGACGAGAAGAAAACCGATAGGGGACTTTGGCCGCTAGCCGAAGACCTCTATCGAGAACGCTTTGCAACTTTCTTTTATGAACGGTTGCGAGGTAACCCCAGACGGGAAGAGTGTAGGTAATGATCGGCAACAGATACCCAGCTTGCGGGTCATAGCCTTGTTGACAAGTATCGGAAACAGTTGCGCGAGACGAGCGGACGCTTTCTTTCGCATCGTCTCAGCGTGGGCACGCCAGGTGAGCCGACGATCAAGGTGGACACCGAGGTACTTTACTTCTCTCGACCAGGGCAAGTACGTTCTACCGAGTCTCACTCGGCCTCGTGGTTCTTTCCGGCGCTTTGTGAATAGCACCGCGGAGCTCTTGGTTTCGTTGACGGCAACTTTTCAGCTTTCCGTCCACGTCGAATACGCATCGAGTGCGCGCTGGAGTCGTGGGATAGCAAAGTCTGCGTTCCGATCGGCGGTATAGACCGCCGATGGTACAGAGCCATCTGGACTCCAGGCTCTCTGGGTGCGTCGTTGACATACACGGAGAACAGGAGAGGCCCTAGCACGCTACCTTGAGGTACCCCGGCTGTAATGCGTCTCTCGGAAGAGACATGGTCGTCTATTCGCACGCAGAAAGTCCTCTCCGTCAGAAAGCTAGCAATCAAGCGAAGGTAGCAATCTGGGAGCTGGATTTCCGGGAGCTTTAACAAGAGCCCGTCATGCCAGACACTATCAAAGGCCTTTTCCACATCTAGGAAACAGGCGACAGTCTGCTCTTTCCGACACCCGGCGTCCGTGATGTATTCCACCAGTCTCATCAGCTGATGAGTGGTGGAATGCCCCACACGGAAGCCGAACTGTTCGGGGACCAGTACATCGAAATTTCTTAGATGATCTAGTACTCTCCGTTGTATGAGACGTTCGAGAACCTTTGACGTGGCTGACAGTAGACTAATGGGCCGGAGGTTGTCGGGACGGGAAGCGTCCTTTCCCTGCTTCGGGATCACTATGACCGTCGCCTTACGCCATTTCTGGGGAAAATAGGCCAGTCTAAGACACGCGTTGAACAGCGCGACCAAGAAAAGTACTCCTTGCTCCGGGAGTCGAGTAAGAGCGGCGTTCGAGACGCCGTCCGGGCCAGGACCCTTTCTCGGCACGAGTTCATATGAATTGGCGGGGTGAAAACCTGTCATTAAGTACTTTTTGGCAGGGCGCGTTGCGAGCCTCTCATACTCCTTCTTCTTTCTGATTGGCTGGTGGTTGATTTATTACCATATCGTGACACTTCGGAAATTTATAAGTAGAAGTGGCGTTCACATGACATCTCCACCCTTAACCACAGTTCTGTGGTCCTAACGTATACGTTAGCGCTTACTCGTTTCCACTGAAGATGGCAGTCGGTGGCACTGCCGAAACGTCAGGTTTTGTCATAAACTTTGGACCACGACCAAACAGCCCGGGAAGTAATTTTAATCAAACCCATACAAATATTTGAGCCACACATTCACAACCAAAGTTACCCATACTGTATCTTAAGATTCTGTCAAAATGGAGTTTAAAGTTTTTTCATTTAAATCATTCGCCGCATGAAAATTAACTGCTCTATGATGGGAGCTGCTACAATTGACTTTATGTGCTATGTCAGTAGATAATATGGGATCTTGTGGACATAAACACAACATCACACAATTAGCACATCTGGTCCACTTTTGTTCTGAGAATACATTTTTATTCCTATTTTAACATTGCATTGCGGTTTCACACAATCATTTTCTCCATCACCAGAGACTCGATGTACTTATAATTTTGATTTAAATTATTTCATAATCAGCTGTTTTAGTCTGTTACATTGAAACCGTAGATGAATATATTTTTACTTGTTAGAATTATTACAAATAATAACTGAAATTTTAAACGAATCATATTGTTTAGTTTTTACTGATCTTTAATTAGTGTGTTGTTGTTATTGTAATTATATAATAAATAAATTTTCATTTGTAACTTTTTCACATTTTTAATTAACTTAACGTTATGAATACCTGGAAATTGATTTTGTTGTCTGTGAGCGTGTGGTTAAAATTAGGTTTATTGCTGTGGAACTTCAAATTACCATTTCCGTGTTGAATAACTCTACCGTATACATTTTGTAGTCTGTCCTACATAAAATTACATAAATTCAATTTTTGTTCCGGTTTTACGTGAATATTGTGGGTATCGACAACTTCATATACGAAATAATTTTAGATCTCTATAATTTAACAGCTTCATTTCACGCAAAGTCTGTTACGGGACAACCTTATGACAGGGCGATTTCAGCCGGTAACTTCAACCATGAACTTTACTTTATCTGAGAACGACGAAACGCCACATAAGAGTTTCAAGAGTTCTTGGACCTGTTACATTTTCACGTCATTTATGAAAAGCCACGTCCCATCACGCTAATCACAATCACCGAATACGACAAATTATCTTCCAGATTGTCTGAATATATGTTCTAACTACTAAAAGAGAACTGAAGAACTTATTTGAACGTGTCCGGGACCTGCCCCCCAAATGAAAAGCTTCGTTATCTTAGTCTCACCTTTCATGGTACCCCTCTTTTAAAAATGTGCTGTCGTAAAATGTTTAAAATCAATACCGATCAACATTTAGCGACTATAGTGTCAAAGAAGTGTCCAGGACTTTACTATCAGGATTGACCATTTTTAAAATTTCTAGTTGTAATCCACTTAGAAGTCATCAAGCCATTTAACGAAGATATCCTTAAATCAACGTTTTGATATTTAAGTGCGGTACCATCGATTGCAAGATCATTGGACGACTTTCTCTTCTTCTCCTCCTCAACCCAGAGCTTGGTGGGCTTGAAATTTCTTCCCTTCTCTTAATCACCATATACCTTCTTCCTCCTTTTTCCTTATCCACGTACTCTCTTTTCCCTGGGCCTTCCTCTTTCACTACGCCCCTCGATCAGGGTTGTGAACCAGCTGACCAACCACATTGCTTCTCCTTTCCGCAATGGTTCAATCAGCGTCCTTCATTCATCGACTCTCTTCCACACCTCTCATCAGCAAATGTTCACATCCTCCAAAATGAAACTGTTTATAAATTTCTTCTCGGTTTCCAGGGACACGTTTCTGGACGTCACAAGAAATCTCTTCTGAAAAAAATGCTCTTCTTGTTTGTCCAATTCTCCTTTTTACGTCACAGTATGACCCTCTTTCATCTGATGTAATACAAGATCCCAACATATTTACAGGTATCCGTTTCCTACCGTCTAGACTTTTGTTTTTTCCTCGTTTATCAACATGTCGCAATTGTCTTTGAGGATCGAGTTCATTTGGTGAAGTGCATTCTATAGCTCTTCCTCGTTGTTTTCAGAAAGGGAACGTCCATTCTACTATATTGGACGTTTATTCTACTAATTTTATCATTTCCTGTTCATTTAAAAACAAATTTTTAAAGCCATTATTACAAGAATAAGACAAGTAGTAACAAGACAAGTACCAAAATGATGACGATGATGATGATGACGACTAACAAGCGGTCGAACTGTGTGCAGGGCGCCGAGGTTCCAGAGAGTCTGCTCGTGGAAACTATCAAGGCCGTCGCTGAAGAGGAAGTCGTCCAGGTGTCCTTCGGAAACTGAAGAAGACCAGGATGTTGTGCTCAACAATAACAACCATTTGCTGGCCAGTCCGATGTAAGTGTCAAACGAACATGACGATACAAACAGGTTTATGTTGGTGTCGACTACAGCATATAAAACTAATGGACCCATACAAACAATTCCTGTACAAACAACTCAACCATTATGCTACACTTCACTGTACCAAACACATTACTACACATACACAAGGAGACGTTTCTTCTTCTTCTTCTTCTTCTTCTTCTTCTTCTTCTTCTTCTTCTTCTTCTTCTTCTTCTTCTTCTTCTTCTCCTTCTTCTTCTCCTCCTCCTTCTTCTTCTTCTTCATCCACTTCTTCTTCTTTCTCTTCTTACTCCTCTTCTTCTTATTCTTATCGTTATATTTCTCCTCCTTCTTTTCGAATGTTTCTTCTTTTTCGAATTTAAGCCTACGGATGGTTCATGAAACCAAATGACAGCTTTCTTCCCATTTTGTCCTGGGTCGACCGACTTGATTCTTGCCTCCTGGTTTTTGTTCCTGCAGATTTCACCACACTCTTATCCTCTATTCTGTCATTTCGTGCATTCCATTCATCTCTTCCTCTTTTAACGTTGTCCACTTTGTATCTTTCTCTGGTGATCCAATCTCGTATCGTGTTCTCTCCTGTCTTCAATTCTCATACCTCTGTTGCTAGTTTCGTCACCGGCGTCTCACTTGTCGTCTCTGTATCACACTATATTTGAATCTGAATTTAACAGATGAAGTTTTGCCATCACTGAAAAAATATAAATGCGACGTTTTGGCCATATCGGCAGCTGTCTTCAGGTTAATTATAAACTAATACATGTAATGAAGTAAATAATACTCTATCAAACAGTGATTCAGAGTCAACAAAATAATAATAACAAAACTTGACGTAATGTATAATCAAAAGATAAAATAATCCAAATGAATACTTACTACGAAAAAATACACAGCACTCACAAGAACACAAGCACGATGTAAACGAACACTTGCACGCCAACAAGGACAACAAAACGCTACGACGTTGACCTTTACACTGTTGACCTTGTTGGTGTGCAAGTGTTCGTGAGCGTTGCGCTTGTGTTTCGTGAGTGTTGTGCGTTTTTTCATAGTAAGTATTCATCTTGATTGTTTTATCTTTTGAAGATGTATTGTGTGAAGTATTGTTATCACCATTTTGTTGACTCTCTATCACTGTTTGATACAGTATTATTCATTTCTTTACACCATTAGTTTATACTTAGTCTGAAGACGGCTGCTCATTGTTCGGGTGCCGAAAAGTTGCAATTATATTTTTTCTGTGAGAGCAAAAGTCGGTCAGTTAAATTCAAATGTTTACAATCCATAACAACCATTTTTTATAGAATTTATCACACTATATTATTGGTCTTATTAGTTACTTATATACGAGGTGTGATCCAAAAAAGCGACACACACGTTCACTTTACAGTATACTAATTACTTGGTATAAGTTTTATAATAACAGCTGATCTGGTTTGTTTACAAACGCCTATTGTTGTGTTGTGTGTTAATCTCATTTGGCGCGTTTACCATGTCAGAAAAAATTGATCAGAGAATTTGTATCAGACTTTGTCAAAAAGTTGAAAAGTTAAAAAGTTGTTAAAAAGTTGAAACATGTAAAGATACATATGAAAAGTTACAATAAGTTTATGGGGAACATTGTTTGAGTCGTACACAGGTTTATAAGTGGTTTAAGCATTTTTAAGATGGGCGTGAAAGTGTCGAGAGTGACGAGTGTTCAGAAAGGCCTTTAACCAGCAAGACTGACCACAACGTTGAGCCTGTGCGTGCTGCTATGCGAGAAAACCGCCGAATCACCACTCGTGAGCTAGCAAATGATTTAAATATTAGTTTCGAATCAGTTCAGTCTATTTTTATTGATCAGTTGGGAATTAGACGTGTTTCTGCAAAGTTTGTACCAAACGAGCTCACAGCTGAACAAAAAGATGCCCGTGTGTCAGTCGCTCAAGACCTGCTTGAATATGCTAAAAACGATGAGAACTTCATTAAATCAATCGTAACGGGTGATGAATCATGGGTTTATGGATACGATCCAGAAACTAAGAGCCAGTCTTCACGCCCAGTCAGAGAATTATCTGCAGCTATTCTAGTTTTGCCCTTCAAACATTCCTAAACACAAGACGATAGAATTTTACTTTAATGTTCTGACATATATTGGAAAAAAATAAATACGTCAGACGGAAACCTGAAAAGAATATTAAATCTATCTTCGTTGCGTACGCATGACAAATGTAGGTCACACGGTGTGAATAAGTGCAGAGTTTGCCGTCTGGACGTCCCCTGGCGCGCGCGGAGCAATTCCCCGTCTCAAGGCCGATGCGAAATATAAAATCTTTAGATCTTTAGTATAGAAACAAAAGAAACAAATGCACGTCGAGGAACAATATTGATGCTAAAGCTAGAAGAGAGATTATAAATTTTTGAAACTCGATATTTGAAGAATGATGGTCCGTATGCATATTTTTAAGTACACAATCCTTTTCTTGTCTTTTTCTTCACCTCTGGGTTTAGGCTTCAGTCTGTTGCATCTTCAGCTCTGACATCTTCTTCTGGGCCTACTTATATCTCTTCTTCCTTGGGGTCTATAATTGATTACGTGTTTTATTAGACAGTTATTAGACATCGTTTATCCTCTCTCTGTATGCTGTTTCCATTGCAGTGAGCACTGTCTCATCCTATCGTTCATGCTGTGTATACCCAACTAGGCCCTTTTATCTTCATTCCTAATTTGATCGCAAAGGGAACAACCTGTCATTTGTCTCAAGAACTTCGTTTCAGCGGCTTGCAAATACCCCAAACAGAAGGACAGACAAATGGCAAACGGTCGAGTTATAACTGAGATCTCGGTTCCCTCGTTCAATTACAATGTTTCCTTATGTCAGAAACGACCTGTTACAAAATGTGTAAATTCAGTCGCACTGCGTCCGAATTACAGTCAAATACAGTACCCCAGAAGCGTCCAGAGTATCTGCAGCCTTACATCGACTTGCACGAGATGTCTTTATTATACAGTAAAGTTCTCTTCTGGACTTCCTGGTTGCAATACACGTGGAGTAAAAGAAGTCATCAAACCGATTAACAAAGATCTCCTCTGTAAAGTTAGCAAAGTTAGTAGCCTTTCGACATTATACAAGAATTACTACAAGGAGACAATCTTGCACCCATTCTTCTTAACACTGTCCTGAACAAAATCGTAAAGAGTTGGGCAAGCAACCATACACACACTGCACATGTTATGTTAAAAATCAATGTGGAAAACTACGATGAAGGAAAGTCCAGAACAGGGACGAGGGCTAGGTCAGACCTGTAACATCAGAGAAAACACCACCGAGGTTGTCCAAGATTACTTAGGCAGTAAAGTAAACGCTAACAGGATAACAACAGTATGACGCAGAAGATAATAAATAGAATTATGAGGGTTAGCAGGACATTAGTAATAGTTTGGTATGTAAGATTTCGTTAGATTCGGTAAGAGGTCCAAAGTAACTTACAACGAACAAGAGATAATAGACCTATCATCCCATATGGATTGAAAAGTCGGACGCCTACAAACAGGAATGAAGAAATGCTGAGGCATATTTTTATGCAACCAAGTACTGAGAAAATTGTTCGCTCTAATAAGGGGAAAACGATGGGATGGTGTTCATGCTCGACCACGAACTGAGGCAACTGACAAAGAACCCGTCATTGTAGACTACATGTAGCTGCAATGTCTAAGATGGGCAGTGAATGAATGGTTATAAAGTAGCCATAGTCTTCTTCTTCTTCTTCTTCTTCTTCTTCTTCTTCTTCTTCTTCTTCTTCTTCTTCTTCTTCTTCTTCTTCTTCTTCTGCTTTTCCTTTCATGCTGGAGTAGGTGTAGCATCTGTTTCGGTTTCAGAAGCCTTATATACATTGTGAATTTAAACAGTCAGTTTAGAAATGTTTTAAGTTTAATTACAAACTGGACCATCGTTTTCTAGGTTTTTCTAAATTACGAACACCCCGTGGAGCGTATAAATATGCGACCTTTAGGGATAGAGTCTCTTTACATCCGAAGAACATATTCTTTCCGCCTATTCTTACATTCATCAACTTTTTCAATCGATGGGGGCACCTTAAACTCGCTCCGTATATCCTTATTACCAGCCTTATTACTATCCTTATTACCTTATTCTAAGCGCGAGTATCGTGCGACTGTTCATAAAAACCTCATTTCCGCTGCGATGATTTTATACACATCGGCCTTTTGCACAGTCCCTGACTCTGCACCATACAGCAGTGTGTATATACAGCCATAGCCTTATACAATTTAATTTTGGTTTCTGCTCTAACTTTAGTTTTTAATGTTCTTTGAATAGTCCCACAGATTGGTCTAAGATTACTCAACTTATTCTCCACAAGAAATATTACATCGCAGACACTATGAATCCCGTATCTGCTCCAAACAGTAGTCGTGTAAAACTACTTTGGATAAAAGCCAGGGAATGCCATAACTTTGGATTTTAGTTCAGCAATGGAATTCTCAAGTTATACTCCTGGCTCAGTCGGTGAAGTTGAAACACAGCTCGATGTAACTTTGTTAAATTGAATAGTCTAAAAAGAAAGTGAAGGGATAGACGATTAACAGCCTCCGAAAGAAAAGACCGCTGAGAGGGTAAGAAATTGGCAAGTGACTACAAGAGAACGGAGGTAAAACTTGAAGAAGGTAAAGCTGTGTTGCCGCGATGAGAAAGAAGATGAGAAACATGTAACATTTTTGATGATGTAATTTAGTAATGTACGTGTTATACTATGTGTTTGGTAATACAGTAATAGGTTTTGTTTTGTTGCCAGGCACGTGTCGGACCACTCGCACTGCAACGGCGGTCTGCTGGGGACGATACGCAACGACACGCAACGCGGCGTCAACAACAACAGACTCAGCCCGCACAGTTCCGTACAGAGTCGCTCCAGCAGCGGTCACGGCTGTTGCCACGTACCGCAGGTGAGTGCGCTACGACTTTCTTTGGGTTTCGCCTACTGCGGCAGCTATCCAATTATACAAACTGTGTTTCCAATAGATGGCGCCACTAAATGAGTCTACTCGTAAACTAAACGAAAAATGGCCAATAAACACAACTTGAAAATGCTTCGTTTTCCGTCTGTGTTTTTATTTTAAAAATTAATTACTACGGAACGTAATGACGTGTGCATTTGAAATTTGGTATACAAAGTAAGTAGACTATTTCTTCTTCTTCTTCTTCTTCTTCTTCTTCTTCTTCTCGTCGTCGTCGTCGTCGTCGTCGTTGTTGTTCTTCTTGTTCTTGTTGTTCTTGTTCTTGTTCTTCTTCTTCTTCTTCTTCTTCTTCTTCTTCTTCTTCTTCTTCATCTTGTTGTTGTTATTCTTCTTCTTCTTCGTCTTCTTCTTCTTCTTCTTCTTCTTCTTCTTCTTCTTCTTCTTCTTCTTCTTCTACACTTCAGGGATTAGGCAATATGTCTGTTCCGACTTCACATTATCAGATCCATTTGTTTCTTGGACTTCCTACCCATCCGTCTGGCTGATTTTTAATGTGAAGAATTCGAATTTGATATTTTTTCCCAGGACAGGGAACCAGCCTGTCGCCAGGAAAGTCTAATAAGTGGAGGAGCTCGTTCGTCACAGCCTTCAGACCTGCTGCCAATTATACTATCCCTAATTGGATGGTTTCTTCTTTCGCTGGTCTATTACTCCACCGCTGAGATCTTCACCCTGTTACCTTGGGTTGGGCCCTCCATATTTATATCCCCTGGAGCGAGGGTGTTTCAAGCCCTCCTGAAACTTGACTCCTTGTTGGTCCACGGGTCCTTATTAGTTAGTCGGACCACCCCACCACATCTGGTGGGATCCCCCATCCGCCACCCAGGGGACGCGCACGATAGAGGGTACAAGGTCCCCCAAGATTAAGAAATTAGAATGAAAAAGAAAGACACCCTAGACCTCGAGTACTCTAATAGCGTCGCGGTCAGAAAATAACAAGAGTCAGTCAAGAGAGACTAGACAGGAAAGATTAAAGCAAGAGATCTCACCCAAGACAAGTTAAAGCAAAGTGAGACTCCAGCTATGGCACATCGGGATTGCCAAACCTGTATCCATAAGATGTGGATCCCTGACAGAAGCGGCGTAAGGCGTGGGCGACGTGGGCCACCGCCTACGGCCTCGCGGTTCAAGGGGCCTCGCGCCTCGAAGGTTTATGCAGCTTTCTTTAACTCATGAAAAATATTTAGCTAGGACCATTAAAAGCCGTGACCGCGAGTAAAGATTTTACTCATCATAAAACGATAAATCCCACCGGCTAGCAAGCATCTGGCAATACTAACCAACTACATTCGTTTTTTAAAAATTTAGTCTAGCAACCAGTGTTGCCAAATTACGGGTAATTACCCGAACTGCGGGTAAATTTACCTTATGCGGGTAAGGTAGTGGGTATTTTCTATCATTGGTAACACTGCTAGCAACATTTGCTGGCGTTGCGGTGACTGTCGCGGGGAATCCCCGCCATAGAGGTATATAGAGGTGAACTGGCTGAGAAACCGTCCGGCTGGAAAAGAGATGGAATCACGCGAGTTCCACTCTCGCGCATGCGCCAGTAGACAAGGATAGAATTTTGTTAACAGTACCAGTAAGTACAGCCTCCGCTGAAAGGAGCTTTTAAAAATTAAAACTAATAAATTATTTAAGAAGTACAATGGGTCAGCAAAGACTTTCAGCTTTGGCAGTTTTATCTATTGAAGTAGATACAGCATCTAAGCTGGATTACGATACAGTTATTAAGGAGTTCAGTAAGGCTAAAAGCAGGAAATTTCTGTTTCTTTAATTCTTTACTATTAGTTATTACTTAATAATGTTAGTTAAAGTGAAGATGTTTGCATTTTTATGAATAAAAATTTGACAGTTTCAAAAAATTTTTTTCTCTATATAAAATCCGTCCTCTTGGGCCACCAGAGGGCCTCGCAAAATTTGTCTTGCCCACATCAAATTTAGGTCTTGCCCCGCCGCTGATCCCTGATGCCGCGTACTATCTCTTATAAGTACTACACAAACAAAATGTTATCTTAAAGTTGTTTCTAATGGCGGCTGATTGAAAGTATTAATTCTAAATTTCACAAAAATTAGTACTTACAACAACAAAATGTCTTATTATATATACAAAATTATCCCTTTTATTCGTAATCCGATAGTACCTTGTTTACGAAATTCGAATAGAAAATGAGGTATAGATATTAATATTTATTTTATAAGAAAACACTGGCTTATTTTCCTTATAGTTATTGTTTAGCCTGTTTTGTTATAAAAGAAATAATGTCTCCTTTAATTTCTTTCCAAATTTTGTAAGCAATGAACCACTGGATTACGAATAAAAGAAAATTACTTCGATTTGATTACTTGGATTACGAATAAAGGAATTATTTCATTATTTTTAATGAAATAAGACATTTTTTTAGAAGTATTGGTTTTTGTGAAATTTAGAATTAAAATTTTTGATTAGCCGCCATTTAAAAAAATTTTAAAGTAACGTTTTAGTTTGTTTGGTACATATAAAAAATGGTACAGGTACACTTTGTATACCAAACAACTCTACATCTCATTCCCTTCAGTAGTGATTAATTTTTTTATAAAAACACAGACAGACGTACAAACGGAAAACAAAGCATTTTTCATTGTATATTTATTGGACATTTTTCCTTCAGTTTAATCAGTAGAATCATTCCTGAAGTATGGCACTATCTTCTGGAAACAGCCTGTATATTTCAGCCCTTTCAGCATACCTTGCCGCATTAACCTCTCACAGAGCTGCCACACGTTCCAATGTTTTCTATGATGTTTCGCTTTTAGAAACAAAATAAGTCCCTATCGGGTCGTAATAAATCCCCTCGATTTTGAGGCAGCAAATAAACGCATTCTTCTTATTCTTCTTCTTCGTTTTCTTCTCCTTTTTCTTCTTCTTTTTCTACTTCTTTTTCTTCTTCCATAAGGGGAATCGTCTGTTCTAGTTTCAAGGGAATTATATTCACATCACCAACACTTTGAGCCTTTGGAATAGAAAAAGTTCCACTAATAACGGTACCAGCGTCCGGCAGAGTAAGGCAAGTGATAGGATCTTTGAGCCTCTGGTCCTGCTCTAGGTTTTATTCGGATATTCAGAGGCCTACTTTCTATGTTGTTGGCAAAACATCCTCTTCCGCAGTGAGAAGCGTTGACCACTTGACACCTTCAACTTTCCGGACCCTATTCAGTTAGCATGAATACTTCACAGTACAGATGAAATATGAGAAACGGAAGCTCCCTAGCCAAATAAACCTAGTTGCGTCATGGTAAAAAAAACAAGAGTCAGTCTAATAGTCAAATCGGCAATATTTGTATCCACTGATTTGGTTCCATTACAAATCACTATACAGATAAAAACAACTGTATAGTAATAATATCAAAAATGTAGATTCAAATAAATTGCCATACCAATTCTGATCCTATCCTGTTTTGTGGTTGCTTTAACGCTTCCGAGCAATTTTGATTCCGCCGGCTTCCAATTTGCTTTTCAATTGCTCTGTTAAAACCTAAATCTCACTTCTGTGTATTAAAATAACATCCTTAATTACTGTGAATTTATTCTGTACTGTATATTCTGTAAATTTATTCTGTACTGTATATTGTGTAATTAAAGAATAGTCAGTCGGTCAGTAATCTATATTAACTGAGCTTATAAAATTATTAAGTATTTTTATAAATTAAATCATTAATGAAATTATTTAAAATCTAAATTATGATTAAAATTACAAATAAGTTTGTAAAGAAAAAGTTTTCGATGTTTACAGTTTAAAAATTACACACCAGGTAGCAGCACGCTTCGGTTAGATATAAACTATAGCGTATTAAAGTTAACCGTCAATAGCAGATAGCAGATAGCAGCACAAGCTGCAATTTTGTAAATGGTCCTCAAATTTTTTACATGAATGTAATGTCAATCTATTTTTATGAGTATTATAGATGCACTCTTTTGAGTGACTTATCAAGTTATTTGTTACCGGTACATAAAATCGTTTCCATCCTAAGGAAATATATTATTTATTTAAGGAAATTTACTTTAAACAATTTTAAGGAACAACAATGGTAAAAAATGTACTTTATTTACCTTTGTTGACAAACCTATTGTAAATTGAAACAAAATGACATAAACCTTTTCTCTATTATTCTCAGAGTCAAGGGCATGTACAGAATTTTCTTTCAGTGAAAGGGTGGAGATAATAAAACTTTTATTATGTAATATTTTGTATATATTCATATTTTGATTATTTTATCCCTTCAAAGCTTCAGGGGGCTGGAGGCTGTTCAACTCCACCCTTAAATACACTTCTGTTAGAAGTTAAAATTATGGATGTTATTTTAATACACAGAAGTGAGATTTAGGTTTTAACAGAGCAATTGAAAAAAAAATTTGAAGCCGACAGAATCAAAATTGCTCGGAAGCGTTAAAGCAACCACAAAACAGGATAGGATCAGAAATGGTATGGCAAGAACGCAGCTACAGGTTGGACCCTGGGTCAAACGTATAGAGTAAGCAGTTGAAATGGTTTGGACATATGTGAGAGGTGCACAGAGGACACATCATACCTTACAACACATATTTAAAACACAGGCAGTCAGTTTAATAAGTTAATAATCTACAATTGTCCACATAAATTTGAGGTTCTTTCACTTTTAATAGAAGGAATTAGTGGTTCAAATTACGTATTTAGTTTAAGTTTACACACTAGACACATTTTAATTACTGAAGTGACAACAGACACAGGAGAAAGAGGTGAATTTATTAGTGCATGAGAATAAAAATTACACGTCTTTACATTATTATCCCATTTAAGGTTAAGAGTTTGGAGCGCTCAGTGAGAGGTAAGATGAACTACGTATTCAAGTTTCTGCCTTAATAAAGAGCTTCTTAAAGTTTTGTCCAAAAGCAAAGAAGACATAGCAAGTGAATTGACTTCAGAGCAGAACAAAGTGAAGACTAGGAAAAACGTGGAATTTTGTGGCAACACATTTAATAACAGGGTTTGGTGTTTCTGAAGTGAATGAACTAAAATAGTAATAATAGATAAGAAGAAATCGATAAAAGGGTATCCTGTATTAAGAGGGATCAAATTCCAAAATAAACTATATGGAATACTGTTTCTTGAGCCTAAACAAAAGGTAACCCATTGTCCATACTTCGGATTCTTCCCCCTCCTACCACCAGGGGATGAAAAACCCATTTTTTCATATTTCATTTTTTCTCCCGTTCTAGCCCCTAAAAATTATTTTTTTTTTAATCAGGTACATACTGGTACTTGATTAGAAGACCTTTTATGTGAATTTTTTTAAAGGTCCGTGGCTCTTATTTAGGCCTGTAAAAAAGTTAAAGAATCTTTAAAATCAAAAAATCTCTAAAAATAGTGCATGTAACAAAAGTTTTCTTTTTGTTATTTTATGAAACTTCCACTAATTTAACTCCATGAATTTGTTCAGATTTTTGGAATGGTGGTTCCTGGTCAAAAACACTTTTTTTGACATTTTTAGCTATTTTTACCAATTTTTTGCAAACAGTTAACGATTACTTTGACACAAACCCTTTTTTATTGAATATCGGTTAAAGGTTACTTAACAGTGTCATGAAACATCAATATTTTAGTTGAAAACGCCACAGAACCAGTTATTCACTTGTAGTTTTATAACTAATTCTCGAATTCGAAAAAAAGTAAAAGCCATTGTTTACAGATTAAATGTACTATGCACCTGTCTAGTTCTTTATTTTAATAAGTTATTTTTTCATCAAAATATTATGTACATAATAACTCCAAAAGTCGTTTTAACCTAAAAGTATTAATATTTGAAAATTTAATAGTTTTATTCATTAGATGAAGTGGTTTTAAGTTACTGATACTATATACATGAGATTGCAAAAATTGAAAATTTGATATCATTTATTGTTTTTAAAACATCAAGACTGTAAAAATCATGAAATCTTGATGTTCTTAAAATTTGCGTAAAATTCAAACTGAAGAATAATATAGAACAATGAGAATTCGTCCTAATTAAAATTTAGAACATGGAAGTCATGTATGGTTCTCCGTACTGATATTTTAAGTCATCCTATATATAAATTATTTTTTGACTTCAGTGTTTTTCATACAAGCAAGTAAGTGGCTAGCTGCTGCATCCTAGTCTAGTAACAGCACTGCTGACTTTAGCAACCATATCTGCCTTGACTAAGGTCGGTTGTGTATTGTTTTTTAAATTATACCACTCATACTTGGTTTGAAGAAGAATGTAGTAACAGAAAACAGAGACTCCTTGAATATTCTAACATTCAGATTCAGATCACAAAATCTAAAGTTGGTCAAGATTAAAGAGAAAGAACCTCACCCAAGACAAGTTGAATCAAAGTGACAGGCCAGCTACAGACTTCTGGCCTTGACATGTCTGTACCCATGAGAAAGAGAAATTAAATGAATTCCCAATGATTGTGTCTGATAGAGATGATTTTGGGATGATCTGTGGTGGAATCAAAATGGGCTTTGGATTTTAATGGATAAATTATTTCATAAAGATTTTGTACTTCAAATTAATATTAAAACTGTTAATATATTGTTATTGATATTTGACTGTCTTGCAAATAATTATTGTTTTTCTCTCTGCATCACAGGTGGCATGGGTAGGAGGAGGGAGCACCTCTCTCACCAGACAGAATTCCGTCAGTGGAGCCAGTTCCTGTAGCAATCCAAACATCCTTCCACCTTCTGCCCAGGCAGCACAGATACTGAAGGTTGTCTACATTAAAAATTTTTCAGACTTATTTTAGTGTTTGTTTGTTTGTTGTTTTTTAGTACACTATTGCTTATGTATACTTTACAAAATGCTGGATTAATGGCCAAATACCTTCTAAAAATAATTTCTTTCCTACACTGAAGAAAAATTGCTTCATAATTATTTCTGTTACTTAAAAGTTATTTCATAAATCTGACAGCTGTTATAAAATAGATGTGTTTAATCCAATGTTCTTTAATAATTACAAGTTGGGAATATCAAAGAAAAAGTTATGGCTGCTGGAATATGTCATGTGCACGCAACAATGTGTGTGTGTGTGTGTGGGGGGGGGTGAATGTTCTAACAATATTCCTTTAATATTTAAAAAAAAATCCTTAATCATGGTACTTCAAGCCCAAATTCGGTCTTCCTCAAAAAACATCTTAAATTTAAATATAAAAATCACAACCTTTACTACCTTACTGTAAAAAAAAAACACAATATGTTACAAAACCAAAACAATACAATTAGAATATGGTACAACTGAACACAGCGTACACAAACTCAGTCCACACTTTCCTGTTATTTCCCTGTCTTTAGCCTCTGTCCAAGTCACATGTCTCTTACCAGAATCATCACTACCTCATCATTACATATTTTCTTTGACCTTCCTCAGTCTTACCCTCATTGCACCCTTCCGTTCCAGATACACTTCACCTAAATGTCCAAACCACTTCAACTGTTGTTCTTCTATGATGTTTCCCATTACTGAACGACGCTAGATCTTTGCGAATTATGTCATTTTTAATTCTGTTTCTGCACATTATGCCTGTAATTCTTCTGATATACTTCAACCCCAATATTTGCAATTACTTACTTCTTTCTTCTGTATAAATGATCCACTCAAACAGTGGTACAACAAGTAAGCATTAGCAATTCTCCCCATACACTTCTTCACTCCCAAATAGTTATACACATCAACTTGTTCAATTTCATCCTCATATATTACTACAATAACATCCTTATCATCTTCTCTGTGTTTACAACTGCATTTCATTTCCTCAACCCTTTTCTCAACCTTACCTTTATAAGAAATTAAAAATTAATGCAGTATGCGTATGCATTACAGGTTGGGTCAGCACACAACTCGCACCTGAGTGTGTCGTGTAGCAGAGATCTCTCCATACACAACCTAGCTGAAGGTTACGCAAAGCCACTGAACAAACCAAATGACAGGGCTCCGTCACCTCTGCCAAAAGTTATAAAAGTTTCCACAGACGCAAATGAAAGGAGAGAATCTGCAACAGTGCCTGAAGAACCTAGTGCGGAAGACACTCCAGCTGAACCTGTCCAGAAAGTGTTTTTCTTTTTTGAGCCTACAGGTTGTTTCAAAGAAAGGGATGATTTTTCACTGTACATATTTCCACCAAATCATCCGTAAGTACTCTCACATGACACGTAAATTTTGAATAGCTGGTAAACAATGAATAAATTTATAGATAGATTTAAAAATTAACATAAAATATAAATATTACACCACACAAAAGATTTTAGTTCTAACACTATGCTATAGATGTTCCTTTGCGAACTTTTTATTTAACCCTTATCTGAGCAATTTTGACATAAATCACTCATTTTTCTGTCAATCCATAATATTAAAATATCTGTTGTAATTCTACTTTTTTCTATTATAATGCTTTAAATAAAATAAAACTCAAGTCTTGTGCTATGCTCTAGTTACATATTGAGTATAATAATAATTACCTACAAAAATCTTAAGGAAAAAGTAGCATTTAAACTTATCTTTCATTGGTAGTTCACAAAAAACATATCTGAGAACTTTAATCAATATCCCTCTTTAATAATCAATTTTGCACAAGCTGAACTGTATGACAAGTCATCATTACGTTATCAATTCTCAAATATACACACCAAAGGTAACGTGCAGCAAAGTAAAAAAAAATTTACAAAATGATCTAAAGAAATCAACCATTAATTGTTATACTGTACATTTTGTTTACATCATTATTTTATTTCATGTGTTAAGGTTAAGGATATATCCAACACAACATAAAATGTAACTATCCAGTTAAGTGAAAACATCAGTGAACACACCAAAGCAAACTAACTAAATAAGAAATATATAAATACTGTAAATATTCTTATAATACGTACATTGTTTCCATAAGTCATGCTATGGTTTTAATTATAAACATTTGGTAAACTAAAGAAATTAAATACATAAAATACAATGAAAGTTGGAGAACAACTCAGATTGTTTTTTTTTTCTGTGAATTCAATGCAGGTTCCACAGTTAGCTTTGCATACATACAATCAGTAATCAATATCCTGCTCTACTTGGCAAAGAACACCAGGAGTTATGGACACCGTTGTTTCTGTTATTCGCTGTTTTAGGTGTTGAATGCTACAAATTGGTTCAGTGCATATCTTCTACTTTACAAAAGCCTAAAAATTTCCAGAGACCATAGAGGTTTTGACTCCCCACTACCCCTCCTAATTCAGTAATGTAAAAGTATTTCAAATGAATTAATGTAAGACAAATATTATTTGGTTTAAGCTATTTTCCTTACCAGAAAAATATCATCAAACAAGTTAATGATAACAATGTGATCTTCCAGCAAGATGGTGTTCTTTTGGACCGTCAGTCCAACTGTTTTCCTTTGGAATTGTTCTCTGCTTGTTGCAAGCATTATGTCATTGACATACATTAGATCATACACTAACTGAATTTATGCTTAATTTCATTCTTGCATAGTTAGGATATACTGCCTGTGCTGCGTGTTTTAAGTTGACACTACAGTAAACATCAAAGTGTATAAGAAACCTGCATTAAGCTACAAGGGTAGAGCATTTAAATCAAATGAGTGACACTGATTTAAAAAATTTAAATTTAAATTTTAAAAATTTAAAAAGATTACTTAAAAAGAATATTTAAAATGATAGGCACCACACTTGTAGTTTGTTAACCATGATAAGGGGTTTTCTCTATGAAACATTTCCATATCACTTGATTGAGGAGGAGTGGATGGAAGCCATGACCTTCACATTGCCCAGACTTAATGCCTATGGATTTGTGTGTGTGTGTGTGTGTGTGTGTGTGTGTGTGTGTGTGTGTGTGTTTTGTTTAAGATAAGTGTGTAGGCTATACTGGGCCAATTTTAAGCATTCAAAACTAGTTCAGTTAACCAACTCTTTATCATATATAGCAGTAAATTGATTACAATTAGGTGCATACAGATACACCTTTGAAGCTAACAAAGAACTATATAAATCTGCAGAAAAATGTATCGAGTTGGTCTTCATCTTCTTGTGTGTGTGTGTGTGTGTGTGTGTGTGTGTGTGTGTGTGTGTGTGTGTGTGTGTGTGTGTGTGTGTGTGTGTGTGTGTGTGTGTGTGTGTGTGTGTGTGTGTGTGTGTGTGTGTGTGTGTGTGTGTGTGTGTGTGTGTGTGTGTGTGTGTGTGTGTGTGTGTGTGTGTGTGTGTGTGTGTGTGTGTGTGTGTGTGTGTGTGTGTGTGTGTGTGTGTGTGTGTGTGTGTGTGTGTGTGTGTGTGTGTGTGTGTGTGTGTGTGTGTGTGTGTGTGTGTGTGTGTGTGTGTGTGTGTGTGTGTGTGTGTGTGTGTGTGTGTGTGTGTGTGTGTGTGTGTGTGTGTGTGTGTGTGTGTGTGTGTGTGTGTGTGTGTGTGTGTGTGTGTGTGTGTGTGTGTGTGTGTGTGTGTGTGTGTGATTATTTGGTTTAATAAATGTTCCAAGTTAAAACTCTAGCATAACTTTTTATTAATTTTACATGTAAATAATTTTATAAGAATTAACCATTTCAAATTCCTTTTTTTATTCATTCACAAATTTTTCATTGTTTGGTGGTCTTTAACTTTCAGGTGTACACTAATAATATGAAACTTTTCTTTATTACAGATTTCGGTTGTCTTGTGAGAGGTTTGTTGAGAAGAAGTGGTTCGACAATGTAGTGTTAATGTTCATTGCCTTAAATTGTATAACGCTAGCTATGGAACGACCAAACATTCCTCCCGACAGCAAAGAAAGACTCTTCCTGTCTACGGCTAATTACGTTTTTACCGTTGTTTTTGCTATAGAAATGTTTGTTAAAGTAAGTGTAACAATTTAATATGGCTTTAATAATATAAAATCTGAGCTAGTAAAGTAAGTGAAGGCTTGAGAAAATATAGGTTGATTTTAAAATTTCTATTAACAGACAAAATTGATACAACACGTCTCAGTTTCTGCTTATATACCAGGAACAAAAACAATAGGTATTACCATCATTAGAAGTAAGAAGTCGTCATCAATTTTATTGTATATCTAACAGGTTCCAGCACCTTGTTAGTGGTCTGTCTTCCTATTTATACGAAAAGGGTGAACTGTATTTTCCATTTTTGCTCTACATTATTTCTTGCTTCACTGAATTTTTGGAATATTACTATAAATGTAAGTACAAACAATTCGTCTTCATCCCCAGTTAATATTAAAATGTGTGGATTAAAAAAATAAACATTTTATTCTCATCTTTTTGATACAAAGGTTTCAGGAAACTTAGTCTGGTATATTTTTTTTTTTTTATATAAGCATTTGTTAATAGACAACTTCTAAATTAACACATATTTCTGTAGTAAAAAATACATTACATGATTTAAAAAAAGAATATCCCAACTATATAATTAATGTTACCAACTGTTGAATATATAGCCATATAAATAAATAGATCCAGTGTGTTACCAGTTTCCCTACACATCCCTATTGTTGTGAAGAAAATTTTCAAATTCTGCATTGGGTGAGTTTTTGACCACTTGTTATACAGCTAGGTTATAAGACGACTAATAATTTGAATATATTTAAATCTGAATTCAGGTTTAAAATAATAAAAATGGAATGTTTATAAAGTTGGAAAAATAATATAGAAATTAAAAAAAAAATTTTACGAATGAGTCATTCTCAAATGGTAGATATGAGCCCATAGATGTTTAACAAACAAAAGAAATTTAGTAGCTATTGACAACTGAATTATCTAACATCACTTAGCTAAGGAGCAAAAGCAAGCAAACCTATTAATCAAAAAATTTGACTGGCTAATGGGTAGAACATCACATGTTCTATTATATTCACATTATATTCACATGTGGGCTATTATGTTTTTGTCACACAACAAAGATAATACAACAACTAACGGTATATACAAAATTGAATGCCAAGATTACAATAAATGTTACATAGGACAAACAAAAAAACAGCTGAAAAAACGTTATTTTGAACACCTAAACACATACAAAAAACCAGAAATATATAAATCCAATTTAGCCACACATGCAATAAACACAGGATATGAATTCCCAAACATAACCAATGCGACACTAATAAAACATATACCACACAAAGGCACCATAATGAACATTTGGGAAAATTTACAAATATACAAACATAAAACACAAAACAAACTAATACCTGAACAAATACAAAACATGACACAATACTCAAAGCACTTAACATCGAAAATACACAAAATACAAATACATATACCACAATCACACACAATAATACAACTTTAAAATACCAGAGACCAACAAGAAACCTTAACAGAATCCAGCCAACACACAAATACTTCACCAGACGCAAGATCGTGAAGGCTGAAGATGAGAGCACGGGAGCTCTCGAAACATGTTCCGAATAGGAAAAATATAACATCTTGAGGTAATATAAACATAAATTTTAAAATTACTTTATATATATCAAGAAACGAACTGTAGCAGAAAGTGATTGAATATATACATATATATGTATTAGAATGTAATGATGGCTGCTAGTATACAGTTGAAGTACCCAGCATTTACATGGTTGCTATAGATACACATTGCAACACAATATGGATTTTCCATATATATAAAGATGCATACACACATGTGTGCCCACACACATACACACACACAAATAAAACATCACATTCTTAAGAAGCCATTGAACAAAATGCAATCATGTAGAAATGCTGAGTCAGATTTACTACTTTCAAAGTAAATTTTTCTTCTTCTTCTCCTTCCTCTATCCCCTCATCCTCCTGAACTCTCTCTATCTCCTTTTCTTTCCCCTAATCCTCCTCCTCCTCTTCTTTCTTCCTTCTTTTTTCTTTTCTTCTTCACTCTATGGATTGGACTACAGCCAGTTCTGACTTCACATAGTATAGAATTATTATTTTGCCAAACATTATGCCACTGACTTGTTATAATATTATTATATACATACCACCAAAATCAGTAAAATTCCATTTTTTAAAATAATGTATAAGGTCTTTTCGAAATATTAAAATTTCATCATCAGTTCATACACTGTAATGTTCCTGTTATGATGTTTTTCTTTAAATGTATAACTGTTGTTAACTGTGTCTTCAGTGGAAAGTTCAAAATGAAGTACAGTAAGAGGTAGTAGACACAGTTAACAACAGTTATACATTTAAAGAAAAACATCATAACAGGAACATTACAGTGTATGAACTGATGATAAAATTTTAATATTTCGAAAAGGCCTTATTCATTATTTTAAAAAATGGAATTTTACTGATTTTGGTGGTATGTATATAATAATATAGAATTATTGTTACCTCAGACCACAACAACCCCTCTAACAATTTCAGCTGAGATCTTTATAAATGCACATGTCCAATATTCGTTCCAATAAGATGCTACTTTCTAATTTCTATCTATAATTAAAAATTTCAAGTTCGTCCATAATATTATCATTCCACATGGATCACTGACAGGACAGGTCATAAATATTTTACTTTAGAAAGCTGTATTAAACTTTAGTACAACCTTTTTCATATAGTACCACAGCCCAAATAATTAAATTTTAATCCTTGATCCACAATTTGACCATCTATCATGATTTCTGTTTGTACAGAAGCATCCCTAGGAAAACTATACTTTATTTTAAAACTTTTTAATTCTCTTTCTATACATACATTTCTGTAACTTGCCTCTTTTTTCTGCTACAATTATTTTGTCACCAGCACACAGCACCAAAGTATCTAACAGCATCATATATTAAGAATTTTATAAGGCTTCTGCCAACCTCATTTACATTAATTTCAACCAGTCAGAATTATTTTTCTTTATATAAATTTAATCTTAGCTTTCATTAAATAAACTATAGCTTATACCACACCTGTATTATAGCTTATACTATACTACAGCTTACACTGTGTGTGTTTACGTTTTAATTTCTGATATTTGTTACAGGTTGTAGCAGCAGGAATGTTATATGGCAAAGATGCATACTTTACCTCTGGCTGGAATATTATGGATGGTTCCCTTGTTATCATTTCCATTATTGATCTTCTTATGTCACTTATTTCTGAAAGTAGTCCTAAGATATTTGGTATACTCAGGGTAAATATCTATTCATATTGTTAGAAACTAATTAATAAATGTCAAATAATCCATATTACAAATGCTACTTAATTGTATGTAATCAAATTAATTATATACAAATTAATTAATCAAACCCTCATTCTAAAAAGGTCAGGACAATATTCAAATGGAGAAAATGTGTTAAGAAAAGACAAACCTTGAAACTTTAAAGACCATGTTTCGCTCCTTGAAACTTTATTTAAGTGTCAGTAGTTTCACCAACGTATGCAAGCTTATTCTATAAACATAAATAATTTAACTTACTTTTATATTAACTGTCTTCATGTACAGTGGTTTACTATATGAATTATTAACTAACTTCATCATCACTAATGATAATATACTTAGTTAGAAGACAGTCTAACTAAGCCAACTGGCCTTCTATTATTTTAATTCATTAAAGTGAGATATGTTCATATGGATTGAAAATATAAAAGCTTCTTAAATAATTGCTTTTACCTTTAACTTTATGCATGTCTGTTTTACTTTACAAACTTTGGTAAAGTAAAAAATATAGAAAATAAATGAATCCAGTAATTGTGACACACCTAATCAAACCTAACTGTAAGATTCAGTACAAGATTTTTCCATTATTTTCAGGTATTCAGATTACTTCGGTCATTGAGGCCACTCAGGGTAATCAACAGAGCACCAGGGCTTAAATTAGTTGTTCAGACACTGCTCTCTTCTCTTAGACCCATCGGAAATATAGTTCTTATATGTTGTACATTTTTTATTATTTTTGGAATTCTTGGTGTGCAGGTAAGATAGCAACTTATAGAAAATAAGCCTACATTAAATAGTAGAGTTAGTGATGCAGATAAATAGATAATTATCAGTAATAAATAATATTTTTATTTTCCAAAAGAATATATTTTTTATATAATTTGCCTTATACTGTTTCAACAGTACTTTTACTAACTTCTTCAGTTATCTTTACATGGCAATTATACAAAAAGTATATTCTTGTGGACAATAAAAAATATTATATATAATTAATAATTATAAAACAAAAATAATTATGAGGAAATATGAACAAATAGATATTGAGGTAATAAATAAATAAACAGGCAGATTGAGTGGTAGATAGGTACAGAGGAGGGAGGGATAGAGAGAGAGAGAGAGAGAGAGAGAGAGAGAGAGAGAGAGAGAGAGAGAGAGAGAGAGAGAGAGAGAGAGATATTTATTTCTAACCAGTGTTAAGTAAGTATATTATTCATTTTTTATTCGAATTGCTCACTATTACAGCGGCATTCACTGTTTCATCCAAGATGTAATCATAACAAATACATAAATAAAATATTAATTTAATTAGCTTATATTTTAAGCATATCTAATCTCATTAGCTAAAAAGTATTTTTTTTTAATTTGGTTACTAAAATAAATAATTTTTTTAATATAGCCTACATTTTTTTGGGTCAAAATAGATTATGAACACTTATTTTTAGTTATATGTTTGATTAAAATCAATATCTAATGCTACAATTTTTGGGTAATTATGACATTTCTAGCCAATGCTGGTATTGAAGTGAAATTTTTTTTTCTATTCTTCTATGTTATATAAACATGCGAAAAATAATTTTAAACGGCGGTCGAAGCAATTTACGAAGAAAAAAAAATTACTCCCATAAGCACGCATGGAAAGGTGAACGAGCGCCATATTACCGCCAACATTACTACTGCATTAGCCTCCGACGCCTTAAACTATACTCTCCGGTTATTAAACTATACATACCCCAAATAAAAACCATGTCGCAGCATGGAAATAGTTTACGACCTCGCTGGTAACTTCCCTCGGCCTTCGGCCTCGGATCTCATTTAACAATAAACATAGATTTATCATACATTATTATTACCTGTGCTTGAGAGAGAGAGAGAGAGAGAGAGAGAGAGAGAGAGAGAGAGAGAGAGAGAGAGAGAGAGAGTAAATGTCATTTGCCACAGTTAATATGGCGCTCATTCACCTTTCCATGCGTGCTTATGGAAGTATAATTTTATTTTTTCTTTCTTCGTAAATAGCTTTGACCGCCATTTAAAATTATTTTTCGCGTGTCTATATAACATAGAAGAATAGAAAAAAAATATTTCACTTCAATACCAGCATTGGCTAGAAATGTCATAATTATCAATTTTTGTAAGATATATTTATGGTATTACTTACCTGAGTTTTCTATTGAGTAAGTCCATTTTTTAAATCTGTATATACCCTTAACCTGTGCTTAACCCTTTAATATATGACTTGGTCTGATATCTTCCTAGTAAAATTCACTTTCATATTTACTTTTTTAATTATTAAGAAAGGCATTCACTCTTGGCTTTTGTTTCATACAAAAATGGTTTCGTCCCTTTATTCATCCAACTGATGCTTTCTGAATCACATGTCTGTAAACTAAATCACATAGATCTAATTATTATTCACCTCTTACATTTTTACGTAGTAATAAACATTAAATATGAAAAAAAATTTCATTTAATTTTTTATGCCAGTAACATAAACCATTGGATTTTACTATATTTAATTAATAAAGCACATATCATCATGTGTGGGAATCGAAATCTAGGCCTACTTGTAATACTCAATCGTTTCAGAGATTATTAAATTTCTGTAAACTTCCACAATAATAAACCCAAAACTATTCAGTTTGATCATTCATTAATTCAATAATATTCAGTAAAGCCAAATTTTAAATACCATAATAATAATTATATTTTCATTTACCATTTCATTTAAAACAAAACAACTACTTAAATTATTATTATTATTATTATTATTATTATTATTACATCAAGTCAGGCTGTATATGTGAACATTTTAATAAACAAATGTTGCATAATAATGACCTTCATTTACATATATTGTTGACATACTCTTTAATTTACATGTAGGCTACATTATGTTTTCTCAATGAATTTGTTCATTTACAATAATGTATAGTTTACATAAAACATTTAAAAATATATAAAAATGTATATAATTATATATAAAAATATCTAAATATATCAAATATAATATGTATATAAAACTATAGTTTATTTTTTTACATATAGAAAAATTCATAGTTTTCTAGTTACCAATATTATATATGGGACTGTTGCTTTCAACCAACAACTTATATTATGTAAAGTTTCCTTCTGCTCACAACTCCTGCATATTTAAAATGATACAAGACAGATACTAGGCTATATGTTTTTGTTATAAATTAGCTCCATGCATATTAACTTAAGTAACTATATAGTACTAGCCTATATTATTCAAACACTTTTTGCGACAGTCTATTTCTTGATGCATATATAATTTATTTACTATTTAGAATTTCTTTACCACTAGATGTTTTTTTCCTTATTTGGAACATGTTTTGGGAATCCTATTGTTCCCATCCACAGATATCTTAATTTTGTATCTCGTTGAGTTGAGTTACAAATATACAAACACAAAACACCAAACAAACTAATACCTGAACAAATACAAATCAATACAAAACATGCCACAATTTTCAAAGCACTCAACATAGAAAATACTCAAAAAACTAATATATACACCACAATCACACACAATAATACCAATTTAAAATACCAAAAACCAACAGGAAAACATAACAACAACCAACCAAAACACAAGTACTCAACAAGATACAAAATTAAGATGGCTGAGGATGGGAACAATAGGATTCCAAAAACATGTTCAAAATAAGTGAAAAAACATCTTGAGGTAAAGAAATTATAAATATTAAATAAATTACTGATATATTAATATTCATGTCTCCTTGATTTTTTTCTTTTTGTTTTCAGTTGTTTAAAGGGATGTTTTTTTATTGTGATGGTCCAAATATTAAAAACGTTCGTAACAAGACTGATTGCTTGGCTGACAGACGCAATGCTTGGGTGAACAGAAAGTACAACTTTGACGACCTCGGCAAGGCACTGATGTCACTGTTCGTCTTGTCATCAAGAGATGGCTGGGTCAACATTATGTACACTGGTCTCGATGCGGTTGGTGTTGATCAGCAGGTGACTACACTGCCTCTCTTAACCACAAATAAAGTAACACTTTAAACAAGTGTATTTTAGTAAAAGAAATCAATATTTACAGTGAACATGAATAGTATCGTATCACACATAATTTTATTTGCAGTATACTGTACATACAAACAATATGTTAACAAATAATTTTTTTCAGTGTAACAATATGATTTATGCAATATTTAGCTGAAAAGTAGAATGTGACAATTATTATATTTTTATATTATAATTATATATTATACTATTATATATTTATAATATATATTATATTATAATTAATGTACACATGCAGTAATTCAATTTCTTATAAATTATAAAATAGCTAAATTACCAATTCAAATTTTGAAACAAAAATACTTCCAGCCAAAGACAATATAAAAACCAGAATCAAACTCATAGATCAACATAAAAAGTAAACAAAGATACAAAATTATACTCTTTTGATATTTCAAACGTGTACCCAACCATTTTAATTGATGATACTATAGATATGATAATGATGATAATAAATAGGTGTCACTGATTTTTAATTGCTTTTATGAATTAAACAATTGGAAAATTGTGTAAATATATTAGGCTAATAAAGAACTGAGTACAAGAAAAGGATTTCACAAGTATTCAGCTCAGTGTTTAAACGTGTGAGTACATTTTCTTTTATCATAAATAAAATTATTTTTCATATTTACATTATTCTTGTAATAATATTTAAATGTTTAGAATATGCTCACATTGTTTAAAATATTATCTTTGCTTAAAGCACCAGTGCTGGATCTAGGTTTTTTCTTTGGGGGGGCAAAGATAAATTTTGCCGCCCTTTCCACCCTCTCCATATTTTGAACTGTTAAACGTTTAAAATTTGCGTTTCGAGTGAAAAGGGAAAAAATGATTTTTAATAAATAATATGTACAGAAATTTATTTACAGAATTTAAACATTGGGTTTATTAATTAAGTTTTAATTATTTTCCAATACTTTTTATAGAAAAATACATAACGTTGTATATTTTCAACAACTTTACCCTCTCTAGTTACATAGCCTAGTTAAATGATAATTTTCAAAATTCTGTGAGATATAAACATTATGAAATATAGCAATTCAGTATAAAAACACTCTTGAAAATAATTTCACTATGTTGTTTAAATTTAGTTTAGTTTATGTAACTGAACAGATTAAACAAATTTAATTTAATTTTGAGTTTTGATTTGTTTTAATAATATAAACTGTACACTTTTATTAGTACTAATTTAAAGTGGCACTTTTCTTGCTTTTCTTTCAGCAAATGAATTTATTGCATCTTCGTAATTAATTGAATTAGCAATATCACTTTCTATGGATAATATTGAAAGGTTAGATAGTCTCTCTTGACACATCGAAGATCTTAAATAGTTTTTTATCAATTTTAGTTTACTGAAGCTTCTTTCACAGCCAACAGATGTTGTTGGAAGGGTAGAATAAATCCTCAATGTAACACAAACATTGGGGAATGCATCGCAAAGATCCCTCTTTTGAATAAAATTAAGTAGGTCAAGTGCATTGAATTCTTTGGAGTCTGTTTCAGTTATGTGGTCTCGAAAAACCAATACCTCAATGGGAAATTCATCTTCGCTTAAGTCTTCTGGATATGCAATGGCCACATTTCTTGATCGAATTTTCAAGTCTTTGTCAGTGAGTTCCCACAGACCTCTCCCAGTCAGAAATGAAAAACTCTCGTTGAGGTTTTTGGCACTTCCCATCCAAGTTTTCAACTCAGTCGTTATTACATCGATTACTTCTTTTATAGAATGGAAAAATCTTTCTTCAGGGGAAAATGACCTCACCTGATCTTCCATAATTTCCCCTGGCAAGCGTTTCTTTTTAGGGTTCCTGTGTGATGTCAAAGTTGGCTCCACGCCGATATGTTCTGCAATTTCTTTAGCAGTTTGTAACCACAAATTTGGTTCTTTCCTCAAATGTTCCATCGTCTTTGTCAAGCCTTTTAGCATATCAAGTGACTTCAAAAGAATTACGTCATTTTTTTGAATTTCTTTATTAACTCTATTAACTTCTTTCAATAGTTCAGCCCATGCTACCAGATACAAGAGAAATCAGAAGTCGAGAACAGCATGTAAGAGGCTTTCTGCTTCTGACTTTGTTTCAGGTGGATTCTACCCCTCTTTCAGCACTTTTAGAGCCTCAATCACTCCATCAATGTTTTTAACAAGTGCATGAACAGCTTCAGACTTAGCGGACCATCTAATCTTGCTTGTACACCCTTGTAGACACCACTCATGTTTGAACTGTTGTCATACAATTGGCCACAGCAGTTTTTTATTTCTAATCCATCTTTTTTTAATTTACTAATACGAGTATCTGTCAAATATTCACCTGTTTTCCCACAAACTTCTAAAAAATCAATAAAGCTTTCTTTAACTTCATATTCATCTTGGTTGTTTTTCGTAACATAGCGAATGACCTGGCTCATTTGTTCTGTATGAGAAACGTCTGGGCTGCAGTCAAACATTATTGTATAATACTTAGCTTGCAAAACGTCGTTGAGTATTTTATTCCGGACACAGTCACCCAACATTTCAATTACTTCATTTTGTACTGTCTTGGAAAGGTAAGACACTTGCCCTTTTTTTCGTTCCTCCAATGCTGCCTTCAAAGTTGCGTTGTGTTTCGAGAGCAAAACAATCAGGTTCAAAAAATTGCCCTGCTCTTTAGAAGTAAACGAGATTGTCAGTTTACTTTGAGTTTCTATTTCTATTGTGCCTCTAAGTGTAAGAGAGTTACATGCCAGGTAGAGGATAGCATCAATAATTACACGTAAAATTTCCCTCCATTTTAATTTTTCACTTTCAATAGCATTTCCCAGTTGACTGCTAATGCCGAAATTTTCATTGTTCATTGATTTAATCAAGGTCTTCCATTTAACAAAATTTTCCTTGTGCAGTTTTGAAATTTCATGTTGGCAAAGCTTTTCTAACGCTTTTTTCCAATTCGTTAAACCGCTTGTTTGTAATGAGTACATTCCCGGTTTTAAAGTTTCAGGGCTCTTAAACAGCTTACATGGAATACAAAAAGTACGTTGTCCTTTTTAGAATACATTAACCAAGTCCTTTTAACTTTCTCGTTGTTGAGCAACTCTTTGTACCAAGCTGAATTTGTTAAGTGTCGACCTTCCCTTTCTGTTGACTGAAACTCGATGCATTTGGGAAAACTTGTTACCAATTTTGTCGTCTCAGCGCTTAAAAAACAACGAACACTGTCACTGATTTTGTCATGAGTAGGTCAAGTTCTTGGTTCAGACGGATCAATGTCATGTCAATGTCATGCTTGATACAGATTCTTCTGCAGTTGAACTATTAATATGGAGGTAGTTTTCAACTGGCCTGTCTTCCAAATTCGAACAGCTAGGCTTTGAAGAATGGAATAGGACCGCATCGATAGGTTCTGCAAGAGTCGTTTCAGTTAAAGGCTCTACGAAGCCTACGCTAGCTTCATCTTCACCTTGATAATCTGAATCAGACTGGTTTTCATGTTTTAATCCGTCAGGGTCAGCGTCCTCTGTAGACTTTTTTAGCCAACTAGACATCGCTTTAGCACTTTGTTTCGCTTTTTTAGCACGTAATTCAGCTCTCTTTCTATACTCTGCCCCGACAGCCGTTTTCGAGATAACATGATAATGATAATGATTGTAACGAATTGGATATATCTGAAATAAATTTATTTTCACTGGGTCACTAAACACGGGCTGCAATATTCAACTCACTAACTCGCATAAACAATTACACACACTTCCCGATCACTACTGACTGCAACTGCAGACTGACAGTGGCGTGATATTTTTGTTGTTTTGATGAAATGGGGAGCGGAAGAGGGGAAGAGGATGACTCACTCACATTTTGTTTGCATGAGAGTCCATGAGAGAAAACTTACAATTTCGTTACGCTACCGTTCGGGTTTACTCGGCTCTCGAGCCGAGACCGACATTCGGGTATACTCGGTGTCGAGGCCCGAATATACCAGAGACAGCTCTCTTTTCTTGTTTATAAGTGCAAGTAAATTAACCATATGACCGAATAATCGGAATATAAAACAGTTCTTAGTTAAATAGATGCATTTGTTTTTCAAATGCGTGTATAACTTCTAACGCGCGTTAATAGGTACACGCACCCAACTTTTTTTTATATTTATAATTTTTGAAGTTTTCACTTCTGTCGGCCAGTCCCCCGACTGCCAAATTTTTCTTTTACAAATTTCGGTGGCCTGTTATGACCGATTAAATTTTTTTATTTAATTTCAATCGGTGATTTTAAAATTTTCTTAGTTTTTTTTTTATTTTTACCTACAGCTTGTTTTGCCGCACCCCCCTAGACCCGGCACTGTAAAGCACACATATTTGTGGCAGTGGGGAAATTTTGGATTGCTATGTGGGGAAAAGACATTTGATTGATCGGGCAACACTGCTTTTTTGTTTCATCTATTTTGTTACGTGTTAAATCAGTTTACTGTCCTAAGAGTGCGAGTTGTACAGGAGTAAGCTGGGCACCATAGTGCCATATATGAAGTTCTCACTTCAATAACAACAATAATAGCTTAATATACAATATAAATTATTTCCTATGGCCTTAGTTGTTAAAAAACTGAGACACTAAAATCAGGACTATTTAAAATGAATTCGTCCATAAGCAGATGCTTGAGAGTGGTGTTTAAATGTAAGTTTTAGACATAACACTGAGCTCAACTATATCTATGGACACCCTGTTATTGTGAGATTCATTAAAATAAATTAACTGCAGCAGATGGGACACACAGAATGAATGGAAGAAAAAAGACAAAGCACATATTTTACTGAAAACTCGTGGGCAATAAATCCTGAGTAAGACTTAATCAGATTGAAGTGGAGGAAAACCTGGAAAGGCATAGTCTGTACACACAGAATGTTTCCAAAAAATTGTGCCAAACTTTAGGAAATGATTATACTTATTAAACTGAAAGAAAAGTGTGAAATAAACATATGCTTTATTTTCCATGTATGTAAGAAAAAAATAAATTACTGCCAAACAATATGAGATGTGTCAAGTTGAATTTTAGTAAACACAGAACATTTACCATTTCTTATAAATACAAAACAAATCAAAGTATCATCTTAAAAATTTTCAAAATGGTGGCTGATTGAAATTTTTAATTCTAAAATTTACAAAAGTTTTATTATAAAAAAAAATATCCCTTTTATTCATAATCCAATTGTGCCTTGTTCACGGAATTCAGATAAAAAATATATTATATTTCTTTTGTAACAAAGCATTTGGCCTGTTATTGTTTGGCCTGTTTTGTTATAAAAGAAATGTAACATCTCTGTTAAAGATTATAATAAAAAATAGGTGTCACTGACTTTTAATTGTTTTTATAAATTAAACAATTGGAAAATTTTGTAAATACATAAGGCTAATAAAGAACTAACTACAAGTAAAGAATTTCAAAAGTATTCAGCTCAATCTCTAAACATGTGAGTACATTTCCTTTTATCATAAATAAAATCATTTGTTATTCTTGTTTATTTGTATTTAAAATTCAGAATATGCTCACATTCTTTAAAATATTATCTTTATATCCCCACATTGGTTTTTATCTGTACCACAAGCAAAGTACTGTTGTATTATAGAATTTGTTTATGTAATAAGACATTTTTGTTATAAATATTGATTTTTGTGAAATTTAGAATTAAAGGTTTCAGGCAGCTGCCATAAACGTACTGTGTATATCAAAATTCAACTCTATATCAGATTTCATTCAGCAGTGATTAATTTTTTCCTTTAAAAAAGACAAAGAAGCATACAAACAGAAAACAAAGCCTTTTTTGACATATGTTTATTGGACATTTTCCTTCAGTTTAATGAGTAACACCATTTCCCAAAGTTTGACATCATCTTTTGGGAACATTGTCTATACAGATAAAGAATCTGTATAGTTATAAAGAATCCTTATACAGTTCTTCACTGACCTGTACAAAACAGTACAGTATATAGTTTGTGTGTGTGTGTTATAGTATGTTTATATATATATATATATATCAATATCAATAAATGGTTCCAATAAATGATTCATATCAATAAAACATTAACAACACTATTTAGGTATTTTTAACACTAATAAAAAGCTGGTCTTTCTACACCACTAATTAAGTAATTGTTTAACAGGATTCTTTGGTAACTCTAAATAATATTTGTTACAGCCAATTGAAAATTATTCAGAATGGAGACTTTTGTACTTCATATCATTCATACTGTTGGTTGGATTCTTTGTACTAAACATGTTTGTTGGAGTGGTGGTAGAGAACTTTCACAGATGTCGAGAGGAACAAGAAAAGGAAGAAAGAGTCAGGCGTATGGCAAAACGTGCTAAACAAATGGAAAAGAAACGCAGAAGTAAGTATGAAACCTATGCGTACATTCTGTATTGTTCTAATCTTCTTAATATAAACGATTTTCTTCTTATAAAGGAATATTATAGTAATGTATTAGGAACGTATTTATAGGGAGGGGACAAACAGGACTGGACCCCCTCCCTCCTAGAGGGTTGAAAAAGTTGATGTATTTTGTTAATCTCTTAATTTTTAGGCCGTTTTATTTTATTTTTGTTTAGCTGTCATTGAAGGGACCAAAAAAATAATGACATTATGTCCGAGTGACGTTATAAAAGAATCGTTATAAAAGACCCTTTTTAATCACTAGTAAGGAAGGAGAAATAAAAAAAAAAGATCTTTGCATTATTAACATTATTCGTGATATTTATTCTAAAGTTTACAAAGTGCATTTCATTTATACAAACAGCATGAAGAATATTTTAAAAGATCAAAAAGAAAGTACATGTAACTTACATTTAGGCTTACTGTCGAAAGTAATCCGTAATTTTTTTTTGAACGCTCCTTTCTGAAAAATAAATTCTTTTTGTTGTGCTGTGGAGATGGTGCGCTGCATTGAACGTGTCGTCAGACGTCTCTCTAAAGCAGTAAAATCGTGAAAGAGTTTCGGCGGCTCTCACTGCTTCCTGTACTGTCGGACAAACGATGTCGGCATCCTCCTCTTGCTCAGCATCTTCTTCAACACTATCTTCTGCTTCTATGTTTTTTACTTCCGCGATAATTTCTGCGTCACTCAACACTTGGAATGTTTCTACTTGGTCATCCACTGATGCATAGGAATCAAGTTCATTTCCAAATTTATTTACGTCGAATTTATTAATCCACTCCGAGAGCGGCAAGTCGTCGTCTTCGTCATCATCGGGTAAATTTTCATGTACGAGTACGCGCGCGCACATATATACGTTTATATGAAATTTAGAGTAAAATATCTGAGAAATTTTTGACGCTATAACAGAGTAGTACAATATTAGTGACGTTAAAACCGGGAATTTTTATAATGTTAAAGATATCAGTTTGACCGGACTTATGACAAAATAACGCTACACCCGAGTTGACGTAACAGCCGAGGCCGTAATAACCAAGTTCCACTGTATACACACAAGTTTATTACACAGCATTGGGGTACACGTTTGAAATTTAGGAAAATCAATTCTGTCAAGAAGTACCTTTTAACAATGTTTCAAAAACACATATTTTTATTATGTCAATACCGTTTACTTTAATGGGACTGATTTCAGGATGTTATCATGCATTCTTGAGCCACATTAAAGATAGTAAAGTTGACTAGTCTTAAATTGTTTTTTCTTGTGTATGAAGCCGACCTGACCCCCAAGCCAAATTCTATAATGTGTCAAAGTATTGTATTCTCTGGTGGCTTCTTAACAAGTTGAGTTTAAGAATTTCACATTCTGATCTTTCTGAAACATAATCTGAACAGTATAGCTATGGGCTATACCAGAACCTGTGATTAGCATTAAAAAGCAGACTGTACTTTAAGATGTTTCAAGATGGTTGTTTTTATGAATTTTTTTTGTAAATGACTTATTGAATTAATAAAATGTATATTGTAAAAAATAATTTAAAAATAACACTATGGCCCCATTGAGGAAAGTAAGGTTTACTTTGTAATTTTTAAGTCATGTAGAGAGTTCAGAAATTTGAAATACATGCCTGGATAGAGATGATATGTCTTTGAGTTGTCCTGCACGCTCGATAGTTTTTAAACTTAAATAACATGTATAGTAAAATACTGACCTATATTGACATTATTGACAATAATGTGTACATACACATTTAATAGTGAGTTTGAGGAAGAGCTCACCATTAGGCAATTTTTATCATTACATCCATTTTATAATAAGTTGTTGGATCCAGTGGTCTCCTGGGGGGGGGGGGGGGTATTAAACTAGGTTGAAGGTTGGACACCCTTTTATTTTATTAATAAAATATTTTAGTTCCTTTTTTTACACAACTGGCTTAGAAATAAGTGAACTAGAAATAAGTAGCTTAGAAATCACAACTGGTCCTATGTTAAGTGATTATGGCATTTTTATGAAATTCCTAATAGCTCTTGGGAGAGGTTGATCCCCTGATCCCCCTTCCCTCCGTTGATATGCCACTGGTTAGATCAACTCTTCTTCACCAACAATTTCACTTGATGCACTTCATATGTTTCTGCTTGTCATACAATTATCTGCTCAGTTTGCCTTGCATCTGTACTTTCTCTTTTAGTTGTTGCACACTCTACTCATTCCTGATGGTTTCAATTCTTCTCTCTCTTTTCTTGTATTTTTTAATTATGTGTGCAAAGTTTTTTATATCATATGACATTTCTCACTTCTATCACATATCTTTAACATCTATGTCCACCCCTACTCATTGCATATGTTGTCCAGTCTAGTGAGATCACAACACTGTTGCCAGTATTCCATCGCTCTGGCATTCAACCACATAGGATTTTGTCCATTAGTTCCCAAACATGTGTACCATACATAGTTATAGGTTTAATAATAGTTTTATGCAGTAATGTAATTGGTAATAATGCAATTTTCTAATAACGTTCACTGTATAATGTAATTTTTAATTGCTATTTTACCTTTATTTATTTATTATCTATTATCTATTTATTACATATTTATTTTACCTTTACATATTTATTTATTTATCTATAGTGCTTTATTATAACCTTTAATTCTGAGGAATGTCATCTGTGATGTTTAAAGTCTTTATTCCTTAGCTTTTGTTGATGTCCACATTCACTTCCATATAGACCACTGGGAGAGCCATTACTTAAGCATACTTGTTTCGCCAATCTGGTCCAATTGTAAACCAGCACTGGGCCAAATGTCCATATAGGGAAGCGCCTCTACCGGAAGGGTTATTGTTTACACCCTGCTGTGAACTGTATATGGATTTCATTATCACTATAGATGGCTACCATGGGTTTACTGGAACATTTTTCAGAGGATTTGAAAACAACCAACCATGGTCTACAAGCTCAGACTGTTTACAACTATCACCAATCTGGCTGTACTTTAAAATAGTTTTATGATTACTCCATACTTAGCTTGGTATTTGTTAATTTTCACATACAATGTTTTTACAAACTTTAATAAAAGGCTTTTTTTATCGTATTGACCATCTAAAGACCACATGCCAATTTCAATTCTTTACTCTTTGTTCTTTTCTTTTTTCCAATAATCTTTCATCTTCTCACTGTGTCTCTTCTTCCTGTCTTCAGTCCACTTTGAACCTGCATTTTTATCTCTCCTACCCTGGACTTCCTCCATTTTCAACACTTTTGCCCGAAAAACTTCTCCTTCAATTGCTTCTTCTGCGTGTATATTATCTTTTTCTAAATCCTTTTGGACTTCTTTAATCCAACTTGATGTTGACTTCTTCCTCCACAGATATCTGAAGATTTGCTTTGTTAACCTATTGTCGTCCATTCTATATAAATGTCCAAAAAATAATAGTCTTCTTTTTCTCATTGTTTCTGTTATATTTTCTATAGTTTGATATATTTCATCATTACTTCTTTTCCAACCTTCTGAAGTTTTTTGTGGGCCTAATATTTTCCTAATAATTCGTCTTTCAAATAAAAGGCATATTTATTAATTGTATAATTGATCTGCAGCAACCCTGGAACCAATTTTCTATATTCTTTAGGTGAAATTTGATCATTCGTCATTTTTGTATCCTCAATTTTATCCATGATGCCAAAAATTTTATCTGTGATGCCAAAAACAAGAAACAGTGAGAAACAGTATTTCTAGGCCTACGTTTATATAAATTTTTTTTATTACCATACTTTGATCACAGCATGATAGACAATTCATGAAACTCTGTATATAAGTAATCTTTGGACTTTATTCAACACAATACATTATAAATGTTTATCCATCACTTATATATAATTTTTATATTAAAATTTACAAATTTCATTGTATAATTATTACTTAATATTTATAATTGTGATTGTTAATTATTGTGTATAATTGTTAACTATTATTTGTACTGAATGATTTCCCACATTCCAGTCTAGATCTTTATTTGTACAATTTTATTACAGTGTACATAATTCTTGTATTAATAACCTGTTAATATGTTCTGTGTATAGAAATGCATGAGCCACCATACTATACAAATTACTCAAGGTCTCGACTCTTTGTCCACAACGTCGTTACGTCAAAGTACTTCGATCTCGCCATTGCTGCAGTGATAGGCCTTAATGTTATTACCATGGCAATGGAGTTTTACATGATGCCTAAAGTGAGTATTTACAATCACAGTCTGAAACAATTTTTTATGAGAATAATTCTGCCAATAGGTCTGACGAAACATTTAATGATCCTCAGAGCTGCATGACTTTATGACGTTTTAGCCTATCTACCACAAATTCTGGTTATACTTCTCTCTTTCTTGCCTCAGCTGTATAGCGTAAGATATAAAACCTCAACAAAAATCTACTAAGTTAAGTGACAAGCGGATAAAACTTTTAAAAGATGCTAGAAGGCCATTTTTCTCTACTTGTAAGAAAGTCAAAAATAGTTAGAATTTATAAGTCATTACTGAACTAAAACAAAACACCCTAACTAACTACACAAAATACCTAGTACAGTGTTATAGTAATTATATTAGTAATACTATTAGTAATTAGTAATTATTAACAGTAATATTTGTAGTGGTATTGTACAGTAATAACTTAATTATTACATTTTGTGTTGAATGCAATAATAAAAAGCATTACATTACTTTAATTATTTGGTACACTAAATGTTAGTCTGTTAATCACATTGTAACAATGAATGTCTAGTTCACTGACATTGGTTAAGTGGTTCTAAAGACACAGTGGTTTAAGTATACTGTATTTTCAATCAAAATCTAATTTGGTTTGTCATCATATTAAAAAATAAACTACAAAAAATGGCATCTTATATTTTTCGATATATTACACTATGCAACATGATTTTCTATGTTTCTGTACTCTTAGGTGTTCCTAAAGCATTTTTTTGCGCTGATTCCAGATCTGCAATCCGTTTCTTTCTATCACGTACAGTTTTTTTGCAAATCAAATGAACTCATCTTTTATTTACACGTAAGTTTCACAAGGGGAAATTTTATTGTGGGGGAGGCAAAGTTTATTTCGGTAAGAGGGATTAGTTGGCCACACTTGTTACACCCAGCTTGCTGTTAGGCGGGAAACAGTAGTTCATTGTTTACATGCTATAGTGCTGTGAGGTTATATTTGTGCTGTCGTATATATAATTTGTGAACTTTCTGTAGAAATGAGTTCCCGGAAGTGTTTGAATAACACAAACGTGTTCTGTTATATTTGTGGTAGCTACGTAATTGGTAAGCAAAGACAGGACATTAATAGTTTTGTGAGAAACGTGTATTACGCGTACTTCAGCATAAGGCTTGGTGATGAAGACAAAAGCTGGGCACCACACAAGGTATGTCGTACATGTGTTGAGGGACTGAGACTGTGGAAAAATGGTGCAAAAAAATCAATGCCTTTTGCAATCCCAATGGTTTGGAGGGAGCCACAAAATCATGTTAACGATTGCTATTTTTGTATGGTTAAAATTCAAGGTCATAACGCAAAAAGTAAGAAGGATATACAATATCCGAACATTCCTTCGGCCTTACGACCAGTTATGCATTGTAATTCTCTCCCTATCCCAGTTCCACCTCCCGTTCTTGAAGATGTACCACTGGCGAGCAGCTCAGAAAATGAAAGCGATAATGCTGATGATTACAACCCGGAAGAAGATTCTGCACTAAAATTATTCAGTCAAAATGAACTTAATGATATTACTCGTGACTTGAACCTGACAAAAGATGCCGCCCAATTGCTTGGGTCAATATTGAATGCAAAAAATCTTCTACTACCCGGAGTTACGTTCTCTTGGTATAGGTCCAGAGAAAAGGAATTAATGAAATTCTTTAAATAAGAAGACTCTCTGGTTTATTGTTGTGATATTGAGGGTTTATTGAATTTCTTTAACGTCACTTACAATCCAAGTGAGTGGAGGTTATTTATAGACTCGTCCAAAACTAGCCTCAAAGGTGTACTTTTACACAATGGAAATTTGTTTGGTTCAGTACCCATTGCACATTCAGTTCATCTCAAGGAGACGTATGTAAATCTCAAAGCTCTGCTAAAATACGTGAATTATGAAAAACATTCTTGGACAATTTGTGGGGATTTAAAAGTAGTAGGTATGTTACTTAGTCAACAATCCGGCTACACAAAAATGCCTTGTTTCATTTGTGAATGGGATAGTCGAGCCAGAGACAAACATTGGAAGAAGACAGACTGGCCCAAAAGAAAAACCCTCCAACCCGGTTCACAGAACATAATAAATGTACCACTTGTTCAACGAAGCAAGATACTATTACCTCCTCTGCACATCAAACTCGGATTAATGAAACAGTTCACTAAAGCTCTTCCAAAAGATGGTGACTGTTTCCAGTGTACTTGGTAACAAGATTTCCGAAAGTATCTTATGAGAAATTTAAAGAAGGGATCTTCGTGGGACCGCAGATAAGAAAGTTAATGAAAGACAATTTGTTTGAAAGTACAATGAATCCAGTGGAAAAAAGGGCCCGGGTTTCGTTTAAAGAAGTTGTTGTCAACTTTTTGGGCAACCATAAACATCCAGAGTACAAAACCATGGTTAAAAGAATGTTGCAGAGTTTCATGAAATTAGGATGTAACATGAGTGTAAAGCTTCACTTCCTACACTCACATGTTGACTTTTTCCCTGCGAACCTCGGCGATGTCAGTGAAGAACAAGGCGAACGTTTCCACCAGGATATAAAGGACATGGAAAAGAGATACCAGGGAAGGTGGAATACCAACATGATGGCCAACTACTGTTTTATGCTAAAAAGAGACGGCACTGGTGAAGGGAGACAATCACGGAAGAGAAGTTTCAACCCATGTCAGAAAGATCTTGAAGCAGTGAATTCAGGGAAGAAGAGGAATTAAATTGTCATATATGTGTTGTGTTTTCGTAATAATTATAACATTTTTAAGTGAGTGTATACCATTGTCTACTGCACCGCCATGTGTTGTGATTTTATGCAGGATTAAAACATAAACAATTTTGAAATCACAATAAAATAATAATAATTTTCCCTGTTCACAAAATTCGATTTTTTAAAACTTCGAAATTGAATTGTATAAAAACCTTACGTGATACAGAAAAATTAAAACCAGATTTGAAATCAGCATGAAAAATACTTTTAAAATCACCTTACAGTCTTAAAACATCATACCAAAAGTTTTAAAATGTTGCATAGTGTTATGTATACAGTTACATATCTATAAACATTATATCTAACATATTATTCCTGTGCCTAAATCATATCTATTAGGCTTTCTTATATAGTGTCTTTGTACCACTCAAAAAATTTTTAATATGTTTATTTATTTATATACATACAAATTTTTTTAGATTTTTAATATTACTAATACAGTCAATTTAACATTTATAAAATCTTTTAAAATATATAGGCCTACTTATATTAACTTTTTATTTTTTTAAATATAAATAAATAATTACATGTTATATATATTTATTCAAAAATATGTAATACTGTATATGTATTTTTATATATATCGTCTTATTCGTAAACAATATTTGATTCTTTCACATAGTACTTATTTATTTATTTATGGGTTAGTGTGTAGTTATAAAGGGTACTGCTGTGAGAGTAATAAATTTTTAATTTATTGCAGGCTTTGTCATATGCGCTGAAGATATTCAACTATTTTTTCACTGCTGTTTTTATACTGGAATCGATAATGAAATTAGTAGCTCTAGGTCTGCGGCTTTACTTAAAAGACAAGTAAGTAGACGCTTTAAATAAGAAAATTTGAATCTGGCTGCTGTAAAGATATTGTTATGTTTTAATAAGCATCACTTGTGAAGCATATTTCAAAAGAAAATTGAATATGCTATCTTTAACAACATAATAATAGCTGATACTGTTTATATGCACTGGCATTTATACTTCAAAGTCATTTGTACAATGAAACCTGACTTTCATCCTATTGATCATATTAGAAGTTTTGTATATCCCAGTGAAATGTGTACCACCTGAAACAAAAGATTTCAAAGGCAACCCCTATTGTCAAGTAAATTGTCTGTGACTTAATGATTGCCTTTCAAGATTAGGAACTTATAGTGACTTTACAAGTAGAGCTATAATGCCTTGTGTAGACTAACCAGCAGCTCAAAAGGGTAGGCGCACTACTATTCATTTTTTATGGCGTTTTGTGAACTAGCCTATCTTGAAAAAGTGTGCTAGTCTTCCCACACACCAAGTCCTAAATTTAAAAATCTGTTGTCTGACATCTTAAGTTTAAAAAAAAAAATTCAGGTAAACAACAGGATGTCAAATTTATGCCAGGTTACATTATGAGAGACATTGAATCAACAGTCTCATCTATAAATGTTTTTTAGAACAGAGTTTTGGGTTGACATGTACACCGCTTACCCCTGACTTCTCACTTCTCAGCTGCTATACAGAGTAAACTCCTGATTATCTGTGAGCTGTTTATCTGCATTGCAAATTATCTGCAAAAACCTGGGATAATACATCTTCTGTTCCACTAATCTTAATACTCCATTTTATTAACTACTGTTATCAATATTGTATCAACATTATTTAAGTCATGTAAAAGGCTTATCATGTAACAATATATCATTATCTCTGAGGGACACAAAGTGTTACCACTCACCGACAGGTACAGTATTGTTTGTCGCTCTACAGCTGGCTACCATGAGTCATCCAGGCATGTGTATTTTACTGTGACTGCAGGAATATTTACTGGAAATATTTAATTTTCTCAGTGTGTTTGTCTTTATGTTTACACTGTATAATTGAAAGCTGTTGTAATCTACTAGCTTAGTTAACAAATGTGAAAAATTGGATATTTGTGTTGAACACTACCTGTGATGTTTGCGACAGGTCAGCAGTGACTTCACTGACATGTATTTTTCTGACATTTGTTAATTCATGCATTTGCGGTAATTCGTTTCTGGGTCTCTTCCATGCTGTGCATGAAAATGTGGGAGACGTTCACTTGGATTTTTTATTCATCTTGTTATTTGAATTAGCAGTCTCTGTAATTCCAAGTTTGTCTCTGTTTACTTGTTGAACTGCTACTTGTCATGTTCCACTGTTTCCACAATAAACAGGTGACAAGGCCTCATGATTCAGTGTGTCTACCATTTTCAAGTCCTAAAACCACAACTCATTGTATACTCACTGATGATACACTCAATGTATATGTATACTCAATGTATGTATACTCACTCACTCATGAATACTCAATGTATATGATACACTGATGACAGTTTATCAGTACAGTTTCTGATAAAATGTCAGTTCATGTGCATTAGTATTTAAATTGCATAGAAAACGTGATTATTAGTTACACAGTTTCAGTATGAATACTATATATTGCTACTTTGTAACCTCCCACTTCGTACACAGTTTTCACGAGGTCCCTTGAGCAGTGTGTTAACAGAGTTTGACTGTATTGCTTTATTTAAATAAACAGCTAAGGTTAATAAACAATTTTCATTACTTTATGCCCTCTTTTATACATACTGTAGATTATTCATGGAATTTGGTTATCCGCAGCAATCATACCACCTGATTCTATGGATAATCGTTAGTTTACTATACTCTAAAAGTCATACAAACTATTCTGTCATGTTTTAATAATGCTTATATTCCAATACCTAATTTTAAGTTTCCCTGCAACATTAATATATGTCAACGTATTATTTTTATTTTCAGGTGGAATCAATTAGATATAGGAATAGTTATATTATCTATTGTGGGAATAGCGTTAGAAGAAGTTGAATCTAAGATAATTCCAATTAACCCAACGATAATCAGGGTGATGAGGGTACTGAGAATTGCTAGAGGTAAGTTAAAAAATTGTTATTTGTAATATTAAATGATGTGCACAGACACAAAGAACGAAATAAAAATATGCACAATACAGTAAACTAAACTTGCTTGAATCGATTTTTATTGAATGAACCATTTTACTGAAGTAGATTTTCATATCCAAAACCACATTAATGTGCTTTATGCTCTCTGTATTATTACTAAGTAAGCCACCTGACTGGTTAAATTTTTAAAATCTTAACATAACAAATAGCATTTACTGTTTAGTTGTAAAATAAGACTCTAATAATATTGTTTCATATGTTAAACCACTTGCTTCAGTAAACCTGAAAATACTAATAAACAGTGATGTAATCAGTACTCTGACTACTGAATGTTTTCTTTCATCAACAAAAAAATTATCAATTTGTTTATTCCTTATCAGTCTCGTATCAATTTTTTATTCTGGTTTTGTTTGTTTGCCTGCCTAGAATATTTATGATCTACCAGTGGCGGCTGGTGTTATGGTTGCAGCATTGCACAACCACTAATATAGAATATCTAAACTATAAAATAATATACAAAAATGTTAAAAGTGCCATCAATGTCAATGGAAAGCATATTAGATTCTATGCGGCAGTGTTTGCGTACAATTCAAATGTGGCCCGCAAGCTGGAGGTTGTGCACTGCTTGCAACTTCAGTAGTAAATGGCAGAGCTACTACTATACAAACATATGGGAGGACGTGTGTTACTCTTCATAATTGTCCTATGTTTCATATGTGAGCTTGGTGGTTGCAAAGCTTCCGCAACACTCCATTAGTAGTGTTGTAGCACATACTTAGTTGTGTCATGAAATCAGCATAGCTTTCTTGATTTGTAAGTTGTAGCAGATTTAGTGTTTACGTTGATTCAAGGTAAACATTGTCCGCTGTTTGAGATTATAAAATTGTAGTAGTAATTTTGTATAACTGTAATTATGATAGTTGAATGTCTTTTAACTCCTCCCCTAGCCCCTCAAGCAGCTACTGCAACCATCAAAATTTGGATCCACTAGTCGCCACTGTGATCTAGTGATACAAACAACATATATCATTTTCCAAAAATCAGTAGGTCCTCTAAATTACCAAGTTTATTTATACCAATTTATACCAAGACCTCTACAAATTTAATTTATAATATCTTTAATACTTTTTTTTTTTTGGACTTGCAGTTTTAAGGTAATCTAATTTATATGTCAAATACAGGAAAGCTTTATAGATAGGGTATTTCTAAATATAATTATATCACTACCAACTCGGAACACAAAGTTTTTATTGGTAAAAGTGTAAAAGTTTTACCTTATAGCCTGAACCAGTTTTCGCTTATTATAAGCTTCATCAGACGCTGCCACTGGGAGCACTGTCCATCTTGTTCTTGGCAATGGCGTCGACTTTTGAAGGATCGATGGACGGACGTCGCTCCCAGTTGCAGCCTCTGACGAAGCTTATAATAAGCAAAAACTTGTTCAGTCTATAAGGTAAAATGTTTACGTTTTTACCAATAAAAAACTTTGTGTTCCGAGTCGGTAGTGGTATAATTTTATTTAGTTAATCAACGGACACGTCATGGACAACAAAATCCAAGGGTATTTCTATCAAATCCACTTGAATACAAGAAATTAATATTGTATCACAAAACTTCAATTAACAACAAGGATAGGTTATTAATTAAACATATTTTGTATTTGTTTACAGTTTTGAAATTACTGAAGATGGCAAAAGGTATCCGGGCTCTGCTGGACACAGTTATGCAAGCATTGCCTCAAGTTGGAAATCTAGGACTGCTTTTCTTTTTACTATTTTTCATATTTGCTGCTCTTGGTGTTGAACTATTTGGAAGGCTTGGTAACTAAACAATCTATTTACCTATTATATTTAATGTTGTAATCATATATATATATATACATATATATTTGTAACCAATCTCTACGTTTATTACTTTATTAACTATATTTGAGGATGTTTAAAAGTCCCACTGTTGGGTTCGCCAATTTGTAACAAATGTAATGATGTTACTTTTTGTGTATGTAACTAGTGTACTGCTGTTACAGGTTTATCGTTAATTCAGCCCACGTTGAATTCACCAATTTGTTACCAATTCAATCGGTTTATAAGGAAAAATATTTATTATGTTGTGGATATTATTCGGTTGTTGATTATAGACCTGTGTTAATTAGTTATCAAGTGTTTTACCAGAGAAAAACGCTATATTACGGTTATTATAATGAATAATTCAGTATTTTTCTCCAACCCTAGTCACTATGTATTATCTAAATTGAAAAGAGCGGAGTGTGAAGAGAGTAAGTTAGTTCTCTATTCTCCCGTATTCACCAGCTGTTTGCAATCGAGCGCTGTCATTAGCGAATGACCCGTTCTTATAGGTTAAGTTGTTCCACTTGATGCTTTTATCACTTTCTTTCCCTGTAAATTTCACCCTATTCGAAATACAATAACTAGTCTACAATAACACGGACTCGTCAAATACAAGAAGGATTCTTTACTTTATATATTTTTAAATTTCCAACAGTTGCTTTCTTCGGTTATTAAAGCATCATATCGATCATACAATACCGAATCGATTTGTTATTGAACTCGTGGTTTATGTTACAATTTAATTATAATTTTCAGTTTATCTCTTATCTCAGGGTACATGTAATTCTTTTAACTATTATTAAGGCCAGGTAATGCAAATTCAGGTTACTAGGTATTACAATTTAAATTAAAATCTTATTATATAAAGTATTAACATAAGCAGGTTTTTACCAAGCATTTACAAGATACTCATTCAAGCCGTGTTCCACTAATGATGTCAGATCTACGAGTGATGAAGAATGGCTCGAATATTTCCAACTCCAGCTTCTCAATAAAAGTTGTTGTTAGTGTCCCGGGATGTAATGGAAAGTTCAGTTCTTGATCTTCGCTGATTTTTTCGTTTCTGCTGGTCACAGGTCCCGATGGAATTAGTGTAGTATTAAGTTCTTGCTCTGCAGTCAAAAGTGAGGTTCAGTAGGTAAATTTAATTCTCTTTAATTTTTGTTGTATGGTATATATTCAATTCAACTTCTTCCGGTCTAGATTATCTGCATTTATTTATGGTTTCTTTTATAACTCATTTGGTGGTAAGTTTAGTTCATTTTTCTTAAGATTTTTGATTTGAATTTTGTAGATAGGTAGTTTATATTCTCAAAGTGATAGTTTAGGAAGTCGTCCAATCCATCTTTTTAATTAGTGATTATATTTTAATGTTGATTTGTAATAATTTTATTGTGGTTTTCTTGCGATTTTTAATGACTGAACTGTCCTCGTTTATATATAACAATTGAATGTCTAAATCAACAAGATTTCCTGCATTTTGTTGCCCTAACAACCATTGCTTCTTCTGTCATTGGATAATATTTGTTATCCTAGAGCCAGAATTAGGAAATATTCTTACACTTTTTAATAAAATACTCCCTGCTTGGAATTACATTAAATCACATAAAACTTTCACTTAATCTGCCTTATTAAACCGTATACATTTTACTACATTTTCTTCTTAATTGACTTATTTTAAAAGGTATTAATTTCCTTTTACAAAATACTAATTTTTAGACCTATTAATTTTATTACAGGTGTTATAAATTTTTGTTTTTAATTTAATTTTCTTACCTGACCTACTGTACAAAGAGTCACTGGCTTATGGCCAATTATATCAATTTTAATTTCCTGATTTCAATTCATTATTATTATTATTTAGTTCATCATTGAACCCTTCATTGGTTTTTAACATAATTATAATGACCACTTGACAACTTATTAACACTTATTGTCTTCCTGGCCAAGTTTACAAATATTATTTTAAAACATCTTCATTAATTATTTAAAGTAAATATACTTAACCTAATACCATACATAATAAATATACTTGTATTTAATTACTTAAATACAAGTTTAACATGAATGAAATGAGTACCCATTACTTAGTACTTCCTTAAAGCAATGGCTCCACACCTGCTACATATAAAACACAAAATAAATATCATTTAAACACAATATCATGATAAAGTACAACAACAAGTACATTTTATAAAACATTAACTATTAATTGAACAGTCTATTATATTCTAACTCATCCACAGTAAACTCATCCCATTAGACACAGTGTTTATAGTTTACATCTTACACTGCTCATTCCATATTTTATATTTAGGTACACTTTCAATATTTTAATAAAATTATCAATTTATAATGGTTTCAGTTTTTCATTGTTTCTGTTTTAATACGCAATTCAATGGGTTCTTTGGGGTTTACTTTCTCTTTCTATTCTTTAAACTTTTAATTGCACTGGAAAACTGTGTTGACACTCCTGGTATATCTTGTCATTAATTCTCTACTGGTACCTCCCTCAGTTGTAGACCTGTCCTTTTCTCTGCATCTCATAACTTCTCCTAGCTTATTACGCCATCATTTATTATTATCATATTTATATTTAATTACCTCGCTTGGTGTATAATCCCTAAAATACTATATTTCCCTAACATTTTTCCCTAATATCGTAGCTGGTATGGAATCAGAGGGGCACTATTGGCTTCCATTACTCTGCCGTTTCCCTAGCTATATCTTCTGAGATCAGAGGAACTTCATCTCTGTCCATAAAAAAATAAACGTTGCACTATCACAACACAATACATATAATTATTACCTATAAGATAGCTCCTTCGCTACAAACTTATATTCAAGGGATGATTACTATTATCTCTGAGATATCCTAATACTTTTCTTAATTTATTTATCTCGTTGTTCTGTAGTTCTATTTATTATATTATTCACCAGTATAGTAGTTAAAGCTGTTCAATATTCATTTTAAAGTCTTCTTAGTTCCGTGCTGTCAATTAATTATTCTTTAGCATACGTATTTTACTATTTTTAATTCACTCCCATTTACTTCTGCAATTAAACACTGAATCTCCTCCTTATCATAAATTATATGGCATATTCTTCCTTCATCTAACTCATTTCTAACCCTTCTTTCTCTTCTTTTATGTTTATTAGTTTAAAATAATTTCTTCTGAATTATATAGTAAGGTGTTCTTACTTATTTTTGAATTTTGCAGTTTTTTAAATTGATTCCACATAATTCCTCTGAAGTATCGTGTAATTAGTTTATTTCATTTAATAGTTAGTTTAATATAATTTAATTAGTTTCTCATTATTTTCCTTTGGTTTTCGTTATTTGTTATCCATAAAATCCTTCCCTTTTCTCTATATTCTGTTTGGAATCTGTTTAACCGTGGTCCATTATTTCCTCTGTACTGATTGTTCGGATTTCTCTAGTGTGTAGAATTATTTCCGTCCTTGTGACGTATCTCACTATCATCTGGTCCTTCCATCTTGTCGCTATAAAATTTTCATTTATGCTAAAGTTTACCATCGTCTTTCGAACTGATTCTTCCGTACTGTTTCTTAATAGTTCGAATGGTTCATACATAATCTCCATAAGTCCTCCATGCTCCTCGGTTAGTTTGGCTTTTTCGGTCCTTCTAATCTATCTAGGAATTCAATTGTGGTTCGTTTAGAGTTTCTTAATTGCCTTACTTCTCTGGGTTCCGTAATTGGTATATTATGTAGCTTAACTAATCCCGTTTTAATCATCTCCAATCCTTCCCATGTATTCATTAATTTCCTTTGACGTTTTTTCCTTATTTCCATTGTCTTCATTTCATTGTTAACCCGTTCTATTCTTCCGGCTATGTTGATTCGTACTTCGTTTAATTTTTCTTGGGTTTTCGCTTGTATCTCCTTTACTCTAGCATCGTTATGGTTTCCTAATTGGTTTATTTTGGCCTCTACTTCCACTCTGAGTTGTATGATGGTTTCATCCATCTTTTCTAGACCTACCTTAGTTTCAGTTATTCGCTGTCTTACTTCCTCTTCATAATCATCCACCCTTTTGCTAAGTGTTTCATGGACATTTGCAATCCTTTCATTGGTGACTTCCCTCAACGCTTGGTTTTGTTCATTGATGATTTGCCGCAACTCCTTATTATTGTTTTCAATTCTTTCGTCTCTTTGTTTGTTATTTTCCTGAATCTGCTTTAAGCTCTCGTCATTCCTGTCAAGCCTTTCGTTAATTTGGTTTAATCTTTCATTTATCTGCCGGTTATTCTCATCAGTTTCCTCTTTATTTTTGTCAAACTTCTCATTCATTAGTTTGATTAAATTCTCACTCAAAATTTCGTTTTGTTTCTTTGAGTTTTCGTTAATATTGTCTATTTTGTTTTCTAGCTTTTCTTCTGAATTTTCATTTATACCGTCTATTTTTTCATTGATTTGTCTAAAATCGGCCTTCAATTGTTCATTATTTTCATTTATGGCTTGCCTTAAAAGTTCACTAGTACTTTCCTTAATACTGTCTATTTTTTCAGAGTTTTCTTCAAATTTTTTATTTAATTCATCCTTCTTTTTCTTGGAATCTTCTTTAATTAATTCCCATAATTTTTGTAAATCTAGGCCTCCTCTGGCTTCCTCTTTATCGCCCGCCTGTTGTTCCATTTCGGTGTCTGTAACTACCTCTGCTTCTTCTTCCCGTCTATCTTCTTCCGTTTCTTGGTCCTTCGCCATCCTTTTAGAAACACCTCTCATATGCATTCCTGTGCCTCTAATAGTTGCCTGCTCAAGTTAAGTAATAGCGATATAGTCGATTTTTTACTTAACTAAAGCCCACTCGTTGAGCGCCAATTTGTAACCAATCTCTATGTTTGTTACTTTATTAACTATATTTGAGGATGTTTAAAAGTCCCACTGTTGGGTTCGCCAATTTGTAACAAATGTAATGATGTTACTTTTTGTGTATGTAACTAGTGTACTGCTGTTACAGGTTTATCGTTAATTCAGCCCACGTTGAATTCACCAATTTGTTACCAATTCAATCTGTTTATAAGGAAAAATATTTATTATGTTGTGGATATTATTCGGTTGTTGATTATAGACCTGTGTTAATTAGTTATCAAGTGACCAGAGAAAAACGCTATATTACGGTTATTATAATGAATAATTCAGTATTTTTCTCCAACCCTAGTCACTATGTATTATCTAAATTGAAAAGAGCGGAGTGTGAAGAGAGTAAGTTAGTTCTCTATTCTCCTGTATTCACCAGCTGTTTGCAATCGAGCGCTGTCATTAGCGAATGACCCGTTCTTATAGGTTAAGTTGTTCCACTTGACACGTTTATCACTTTCTTTCCCTGTAAATTTCACCCTATTCGAAATACAATAACTATTCTACCATAACACGGACTCGTCAAATACAAGAAGGATTCTTTATTTTATATTATTTTAAATTTCCAACAGTTGCTTTCTTCGGTTATTAAAGCATCATATTGATCATACAATACCGAATCGATTTGTTATTAAACTCGTGGTTTATGTTACAATTTAATTATAATTTTCAGTTTATCTCTTATCTCAGGGTACATGTAACTCTTTTAACTATTATTAAGGCCAGGTAATGCAAATTCAGGTTACTAGGTATTACAATTTAAATTAAAATCTTATTATATAAAGTATTAACATAAGCAGGTTTTTACCAAGCGTTTACAAGATACTCATTCAAGCCGTGTTCCAATTAGTGTAGTATTAAGTTCTTGCTCTGCAGTCAAAAGTGAGGTTCAGTAGGTAAATTTAATTCTCTTTAATTTTTGTTGCATGGTATTTATTCAATTCAACTTCTTCCGGTCTAGATTATCTGCATTTATTTATGGTTTCTTTTATAACTCATTTGGTGGTAAGTTTAGTTCATTTTTCTTAAGATTTTTGATTTGAATTTTGTAGATAGGTAGTTTATATTCTCAAAGTGATAGTTTAGGAAGTCGTCCAATCCATCTTTTTAATTAGTGATTATATTTTAATGTTGATTTGTAATAATTTTATTGTGGTTTCCTTGCGATTTTTAATGACTGAACTGTCCTCGTTTATATATAACAATTGAATGTCTAAATCAACAAGATTTCCTGCATTTTGTTGCCCTAACAACCATTGCTTCTTCTGTCATTGGATAATATTTGTTATCCTAGAGCCAGAATTAGGAAATATTCTTACACTTTTTAATAAAATTCTCCCTGCTTGGAATTACATTAAATCACATAAAACTTTCACTTAATCTGCCTTATTAAACCGTATACATTTTACTACGTTTTCTTCTTAATTGACTTATTTTAAAAGGTATTAATTTCCTTTTACAAAATACTAATTTTTAGACCTATTAATTTTATTACAGGTGTTATAAATTTTTGTTTTTAATTTAATTTTCTTACCTGACCTACTGTACAAAGAGTCACTGGCTTATGGCCAATTATATCAATTTTAATTTCCTGATTTCAATTCATTATTATTATTATTTAGTTCATCATTGAACCCTTCATTGGTTTTTAACATAATTATAATGACCACTTGACAACTTATTAACACTTATTGTCTTCCTGGCCAAGTTTACAAATATTATTTTAAAACATCTTCATTAATTATTTAAAGTAAATATACTTAACCTAATACCATACATAATAAATATACTTGTATTTAATTACTTAAATACAAGTTTAACATGAATGAAATGAGTACCCATTACTTAGTACTTCCTTAAAGCAATGGCTCCACACCTGCTACATATAAAACACAAAATAAATATCATTTAAACACAATATCATGATAAAGTACAACAACAAGTACATTTTATAAAACATTAACTATTAATTGAACAGTCTATTATATTCTAACTCATCCACAGTAAACTCATCCCATTAGACACAGTGTTTATAGTTTACATCTTACACTGCTCATTCCATATTTTATATTTAGGTACACTTTCAATATTTTAATAAAATTATCAATTTATAATGGTTTCAGTTTTTCATTGTTTCTGTTTTAATACGCAATTCAATGGGTTCTTTGGGGTTTACTTTCTCTTTCTATTCTTTAAACTTTTAATTGCACTGGAAAACTGTGTTGACACTCCTGGTATATCTTGTCATTAATTCTCTACTGGTACCTCCCTCAGTTGTAGACCTGTCCTTTTCTCTGCATCTCATAACTTCTCCTAGCTTATTACGCCATCATTTATTATTATCATATTTATATTTAATTACCTCGCTTGGTGTATAATCCCTAAAATACTATATTTCCCTAACATTTTTCCCTAATATCGTAGCTGGTATGGAATCAGAGGGGCACTATTGGCTTCCATTACTCTGCCGTTTCCCTAGCTATATCTTCTGAGATCAGAGGAACTTCATCTCTGTCCAGAAAAAAATAAACGTTGCACTATCACAACACAATACATATAATTATTACCTATAAGATAGCTCCTTCGCTACAAACTTATATTCAAGGGATGATTACTATTATCTCTGAGATATCCTAATACTTTTCTTAATTTATTTATCTCGTTGTTCTGTAGTTCTATTTATTATATTATTCACCAGTATAGTAGTTAAAGCTGTTCAATATTCATTTTAAAGTCTTCTTAGTTCCGTGCTGTCAATTAATTATTCTTTAGCATACGTATTTTACTATTTTTAATTCACTCCCATTTACTTCTGCAATTAAACACTGAATCTCCTCCTTATCATAAATTATATGGCATATTCTTCCTTCATCTAACTCATTTCTAACCCTTCTTTCTCTTCTTTTATGTTTATTAGTTTAAAATAATTTCTTCTGAATTATATAGTTAGGTGTTCTTACTTATTTTTGAATTTTGCAGTTTTTTAAATTGATTCCACATAATTCCTCTGAAGTATCGTGTAATTAGTTTATTTTATTTAATAGTTAGTTTAATATAATTTAATTAGTTTCTCATTATTTTCCTTTTGTTTTCGTTATTTGTTATCCATAAAATCCTTCCCTTTTCTCTATATTCTGTTTGGAATCTGTTAAACCGTGGTCCATTATTTTCCTCTGTACTGATTGTTCGGATTTCTCTAGTGTGTAGAATTATTTCCGTCCTTGTTATGCGTCCTGTGACGTATCCTCCACTTTCATAACAACTTCCTTCATTTTGCTATAAATTTTCAAAGTCCATCGTCTTTCGAACTGATTCTTCCGTACTGTTTCTTAGTCGTAATAGTTCAGACATAGATCATACATAATCTCCAGTCTCCATGCTCCTCGTTAGTTTGGCTTTTTCGGTCCTTCTAATCTATCTAGGAATTCAATTGTGGTTCGTTTAGAGTTTCTTAATTGCCTTACTTCTCTGGGTTCCGTAATTGGTATATTATGTAGCTTAACTAATCCCGTTTTAATCATCTCCAATCCTTCCCATGTATTCATTAATTTCCTTTGACGTTTTTTCCTTATTTCCATTGTCTTCATTTCATTGTTAACCCGTTCTATTCTTCCGGCTATGTTGATTCGTACTTCGTTTAATTTTTCTTGGGTTTTCGCTTGTATCTCCTTTACTCTAGCATCGTTATGGTTTCCTAATTGGTTTATTTTGGCCTCTACTTCCACTCTGAATTGTATGATGGTTTCATCCATCTTTTCTAGACCTACCTTAGTTTCAGTTATTTGCTGTCTTACTTCCTCTTCATAATCATCCACCCTTTTGCTAAGTGTTTCATTGACATTTGCAATCCTTTCATTGGTGACTTCCCTCAACGCTTGGTTTTGTTCATTGATGATTTGCCGCAACTCCTTATTATTGTTTTCACTTAATCTGCCTTATTAAACCGTATACATTTTACTACATTTTCTTCTTAATGGACTTATTTTAAAAGGTATTAATTTCCTTTTACAAAATTCTAATTTTTAGACCTATTAATTTTATTACAGGTGTTATAAATTTTTGTTTTTAATTTAATTTTCTTACCTGACCTACTGTACAAAGAGTCACTGGCTTATGGCCAATTATATCAATTTTAATTTCCTGATTTCAATTCATTATTATTATTATTTAGTTCATCATTGAACCCTTCATTGGTTTTTAACATAATTATAATGACCACTTGACAACTTATTAACACTTATTGTCTTCCTGGCCAAGTTTACAAATATTATTTTAAAACATCTTCATTAATTATTTAAAGTAAATATACTTAACCTAATACCATACATAATAAATATACTTGTATTTAATTACTTAAATACAAGTTTAACATGAATGAAATGAGTACCCATTCCTTAGTACTTCCTTAAAGCAATGGCTCCACACCTGCTACATATAAAACACAAAATAAATATCATTTAAACACAATATCATGATAAAGTACAACAACAAGTACATTTTATAAAACATTAACTATTAATTGAACAGTCTATTATATTCTAACTCATCCACAGTAAACTCATCCCATTAGACACAGTGTTTATAGTTTATATCTTACACTGCTCATTCCATATTTTATATTTAGGTACACTTTCAATATTTTATTACCTAGTAACCTTACTAGGTATCATCAATACATTTTTTAGGTGAGATTGGCCCTCTTGTACTTAATTATGGCCTACCTTGGGCATTGTTTTCAGTTATTTTGACAAAGTCTTTATGTAACGTCGGGGACCTCAACTTTGTTACGTTACATAATACTCCCCCTCCGAAAGAAGTTTATTTTGGCTGAATGTAGTTTAGTTGAAATAAACTTATAGTTTCTTCATGCCTTGGAATAGTTATTTAATAAAATTATCAATTTATAATGGTTTCAGTTTTTCATTGTTTCTGTTTTAATACGCAATTCAATGGGTTCTTTGGGGTTTACTTTCTCTTTCTATTCTTTAAACTTTTAATTGCACTGGAAAACTGTGTTGACACTCCTGGTATATCTTGTCATTAATTCTCTACTGGTACCTCCCTCAGTTGTAGACCTGTCCTTTTCTCTGCATCTCATAACTTCTCCTAGCTTATTACGCCATCATTTATTATTATCATATTTATATTTAATTACCTCGCTTGGTGTATAATCCCTAAAATACTATATTTCCCTAACATTTTTCCCTAATATCGTAGCTGGTATAGAATCAGAGGGGCACTATTGGCTTCCATTACTCTGCCGTTTCCCTAGCTATATCTTCTGAGATCAGAGGAACTTCATCTCTGTCCAGAAAAAAATAAACGTTGCACTATCACAACACAATACATATAATTATTACCTATAAGATAGCTCCTTCACTACAAACTTATATTCAAGGGATGATTACTATTATCTCTGAGATATCCTAATACTTTTCTTAATTTATTTATCTCGTTGTTCTGTAGTTCTATTTATTATATTATTCACCAGTATAGTAGTTAAAGCTGTTCAATATTCATTTTAAAGTCTTCTTAGTTCCGTGCTGTCAATTAATTATTCTTTAGCATACGTATTTTACTATTTTTAATTCACTCCCATTTACTTCTGCAATTAAACACTGAATCTCCTCCTTATCATAAATTATATGGCATATTCTTCCTTCATCTAACTCATTTCTAACCCTTCTTTCTCTTCTTTTATGTTTATTAGTTTAAAATAATTTCTTCTGAATTATATAGTAAGGTGTTCTTACTTATTTTTGAATTTTGCAGTTTTTTAAATTGATTCCACATAATTCCTCTAAAGTATCGTGTAATTAGTTTATTTCATTTAATAGTTAGTTTAATATATTTTAATTAGTTTCTCATTATTTTCCTTTGGTTTTCGTTATTTGTTATCCATAAAATCCTTCCCTTTTCTCTATATTCTGTTTGGAATCTGTTTAACCGTGGTCCATTATTTCCTCTGTACTGATTGTTCGGATTTCTCTAGTGTGTAGAATTATTTCCGTCCTTGTGACGTATCTCACTATCATCTGGTCCTTCCATCTTGTCGCTATAAAATTTTCATTTATGCTAAAGTTTACCATCGTCTTTCGAACTGATTCTTCCGTACTCTTAATAGTTCGAATGGTTCATACATAATCTCCATAAGTCCTCCATGCTCCTCGTTTAGTTTTGGCTTTTTCGGTCCTTCTAATCTATCTAGGAATTCAATTGTGGTTCGTTTAGAGTTTCTTAATTGCCTTACTTCTCTGTGTTCCGTAATTGGTATATTATGTAGCTTAACTAATCCCGTTTTAATCATCTCCAATCCTTCCCATGTATTCATTAATTTCCTTTGACGTTTTTTCCTTATTTCCATTGTCTTCATTTCATTGTTAACCCGTTCTATTCTTCCGGCTATGTTGATTCGTACTTCGTTTAATTTTTCTTGGGTTTTCGCTTGTATCTCCTTTACTCTAGCATCGTTATGGTTTCCTAATTGGTTTATTTTGGCCTCTACTTCCACTCTGAGTTGTATGATGGTTTCATCCATCTTTTCTAGACCTACCTTAGTTTCAGTTATTTGCTGTCTTACTTCCTCTTCATAATCATCCACCCTTTTGCTAAGTGTTTCATTGACATTTGCAATCCTTTCATTGGTGACTTCCCTCAATGCTTGGTTTTGTTCATTGATGATTTGCTGCAACTCCTTATTATTGTTTTCAATTCTTTCGTCTTTTTGTTTGTTATTTTCCTGAATCTGCTTTAAGCTCTCGTCATTCCTGTCAAGCCTTTCGTTAATTTGGTTTAATCTTTCATTTATCTGCCGGTTATTCTCATCAGTTTCCTCTTTATTTTTGTCAAACTTCTCATTCATTAGTTTGATTAAATTCTCACTCAAAATTTCGTTTTGTTTCTTTGAGTTTTCGTTAATATTGTCTATTTTGTTTTCTAGCTTTTCTGAATTTTCATTTATACCGTCTATTTTTTCATTGATTTGTCTAAAATCGGCCTTCAATTGTTCATTATTTTCATTTATGGTTTTCCTTAAAAGTTCACTAGTACTTTCCTTAATACTGTCTATTTTTTCAGAGTTTTCTTCAAATTTTTTATTTAATTCTTCCTTCTGTTTCTTGGAATCTTCTTTAATTAATTCCCATAATTTTTGTAAATCTACGCCTCCTCTGGCTTCCTCTTTATCGTCCGCCTGTTGTTCCATTTCGGTGTCTGTAACTACCTCTGCTTCTTCTTCCCGTCTATCTTCTTCCGTTTCTTGGTCCTTCGCCATCCTTTTAGAAACACCTCTCGTATGCATTCCTGTGCCTCTAATAGTTGCCTGCTCAAGTTAAGTAATAGCGATATAGTCGATTTTTTACTTAACTAAAGCCCACTCGTTGAGCGCCAATTTGTAACCAATCTCTATGTTTGTTACTTTATTAACTATATTTGAGGATGTTTAAAAGTCCCACTGTTGGGTTCGCCAATTTGTAACAAATGTAATGATGTTATTTTTGTGTATGTAACTAGTGTACTGCTGTTACAGGTTTAATGTTAATTCAGCCCACGTTGAATTCACCAATTTGTTACCAATTCAATCTGTTTATAAGGAAAAATATTTATTATGTTGTGGATATTATTCGGTTGTTGATTATAGACCTGTGTTAATTAGTTATAAAGTGTTTTACCAGAGAAAAACGCTATATTACGGTGATTATAATGAATAATTCAGTATTTTTCTCCAACCCTAGTCACTATGTATTATCTAAATTGAAAAGAGCGGAGTGTGAAGAGAGTAAGTTAGTTCTCTATTCTCCCGTATTCATCAGCTGTTTGCAATCGAGCGCTGTCATTAGCGAATGACCCGTTCTTATAGGTTAAGTTGTTCCACTTGACACGTTTATCACTTTCTTTCCCTGTAAATTTCACCCTATTCGAAATACAATAACTATTCTACAATAACACGGACTCGTCAAATACAAGAAGGATTCTTTATTTTATATTATTTTAAATTTCCAACAGTTGCTTTCTTCGGTTATTAAAGCATCATATCGATCATACAATACCGAATCGATTTGTTATTAAACTCGTGGTTTATGTTACAATTTAATTATAATTTTCAGTTTATCTCTTATCTCAGGGTACATGTAATTCTTTTAACTATTATTAAGGCCAGGTAATGCAAATTCAGGTTACTAGGTATTACAATTTAAATTAAAATCTTATTATATAAAGTATTAACATAAGCAGGTTTTTACCAAGCGTTTACAAGATACTCATTCAAGCCGTGTTCCACTAACGATGTCATATCTACGAGTGATGAAGAATGGCTCGAATATTTCCAACTCCAGCTTCTCAATAAAAGTTGTTGTTAGTGTCCCGGGATGTAATGGAAAGTTCAGTTCTTGATCTTCGCTGATTTTTTCGTTTCTGCTGGTCACAGGTCACGATGGAATTAGTATAGTATTAAGTTCTTGCTCTGCAGTCAAAAGTGAGGTTCAGTAGGTAAATTTAATTCTCTTTAATTTTTGTTGTATGGTATTTATTCAATTCAACTTCTTCCGGTCTAGATTATCTGCATTTATTTATGGTTTCTTTTATAACTCATTTGGTGGTAAGTTTAGTTCATTTTTCTTAAGATTTTTGATTTGAATTTTGTAGATAGGTAGTTTATATTCTCAAAGTGATAGTTTAGGAAGTCGTCCTATCCATCTTTTTAATTAGTGATTATATTTTAATGTTGATTTGTAATAATTTTATTGTGGTTTTCTCGCGATTTTTAATGACTGAACTGTCCTCGTTTATATATAACAATTGAATGTCTAAATCAACAAGATTTCCTGCATTTTGTTGCCCTAACAACCATTGCTTCTTCTGTCATTGGATAATATTTGTTATCCTAGAGCCAGAATTAGGAAATATTCTTACACTTTTTAATAAAATACTCCCTGCTTGGAATTATATTAAATCACATAAAACTTTCACTTAATCTGTCTTATTAAACCATATACATTTTACTACATTTTCTTCTTAATTGACTTATTTAAAATGTATTAATTTCCTTTTACAAAATACTAATTTTTAGGCCTATTATTTTTATTACAGGTGTTATAATTTTTTTTTTAATTTAATTTTCTTACCTGACCTACTGTACAAAGAGTCACTGGCTTATGGCCAATTATATCAATTTTAATTTCCTGATTTCAATTCATTATTATTATTATTTAGTTCATCATTGAACCCTTCATTGGTTTTTAACATAATTATAATGACCACTTGACAACTTATTAACACTTATTGTCTTCCTGGCCAAGTTTACAAATATTATTTTAAAACATCTTCATTAATTATTTAAAGTAAATATACTTAACCTAATACCATACATAATAAATATACTTGTATTTAATTACTTAAATACAAGTTTAACATGAATGAAATGAGTACCCATTACTTAGTACTTCCTTAAAGCAATGGCTCCACACCTGCTACATATAAAACACAAAATAAATATCATTTAAACACAATATCATGATAAAGTACAACAACAAGTACATTTTATAAAACATTAACTATTAATTGAACAGTCTATTATATTCTAACTCATCCACAGTAAACTCATCCCATTAGACACAGTGTTTATAGTTTATATCTTACACTGCTCATTCCATATTTTATATTTAGGTACACTTTCAATATTTTATTACCTAGTAACCTTACTAGGTATCATCAATACATTTTTTAGGTGAGATTGGCCCTCTTGTACTTAATTATGGCCTACCTTGGGCATTGTTTTCAGTTATTTTGACAAAGTCTTTATGTAACGTCGGGGACCTCAACTTTGTTACGTTACATAATACTCCCCCTCCGAAAGAAGTTTATTTTGGCTGAATGTAGTTTAGTTGAAATAAACTTATAGTTTCTTCATGCCTTGGAATAGTTATTTAATAAAATTATCAATTTATAATGGTTTCAGTTTTTCATTGTTTCTGTTTTAATACGCAATTCAATGGGTTCTTTGGGGTTTACTTTCTCTTTCTATTCTTTAAACTTTTAATTGCACTGGAAAACTGTGTTGACACTCCTGGTATATCTTGTCATTAATTCTCTACTGGTACCTCCCTCAGTTGTAGACCTGTCCTTTTCTCTGCATCTCATAACTTCTCCTAGCTTATTACGCCATCATTTATTATTATCATATTTATATTTAATTACCTCGCTTGGTGTATAATCCCTAAAATACTATATTTCCCTAACATTTTTCCCTAATATCGTAGCTGGTATGGAATCAGAGGGGCACTATTGGCTTCCATTACTCTGCCGTTTCCCTAGCTATATCTTCTGAGATCAGAGGAACTTCATCTCTGTCCAGAAAAAAATAAACGTTGCACTATCACAACACAATACATATAATTATTACCTATAAGATAGCTCCTTCACTACAAACTTATATTCAAGGGATGATTACTATTATCTCTGAGATATCCTAATACTTTTCTTAATTTATTTATCTCGTTGTTCTGTAGTTCTATTTATTATATTATTCACCAGTATAGTAGTTAAAGCTGTTCAATATTCATTTTAAAGTCTTCTTAGTTCCGTGCTGTCAATTAATTATTCTTTAGCATACGTATTTTACTATTTTTAATTCACTCCCATTTACTTCTGCAATTAAACACTGAATCTCCTCCTTATCATAAATTATATGGCATATTCTTCCTTCATCTAACTCATTTCTAACCCTTCTTTCTCTTCTTTTATGTTTATTAGTTTAAAATAATTTCTTCTGAATTATATAGTAAGGTGTTCTTACTTATTTTTGAATTTTGCAGTTTTTTAAATTGATTCCACATAATTCCTCTAAAGTATCGTGTAATTAGTTTATTTCATTTAATAGTTAGTTTAATATATTTTAATTAGTTTCTCATTATTTTCCTTTGGTTTTCGTTATTTGTTATCCATAAAATCCTTCCCTTTTCTCTATATTCTGTTTGGAATCTGTTTAACCGTGGTCCATTATTTCCTCTGTACTGATTGTTCGGATTTCTCTAGTGTGTAGAATTATTTCCGTCCTTGTGACGTATCTCACTATCATCTGGTCCTTCCATCTTGTCGCTATAAAATTTTCATTTATGCTAAAGTTTACCATCATCTTTCGAACTGATTCTTCCGTACTGTTTCTTAATAGTTCGAATGGTTCATACATAATCTCCATAAGTCCTCCATGCTCCTCGTTTAGTTTTGGCTTTTTCGGTCCTTCTAATCTATCTAGGAATTCAATTGTGGTTCGTTTAGAGTTTCTTAATTGCCTTACTTCTCTGTGTTCCGTAATTGGTATATTATGTAGCTTAACTAATCCCGTTTTAATCATCTCCAATCCTTCCCATGTATTCATTAATTTCCTTTGACGTTTTTTCCTTATTTCCATTGTCTTCATTTCATTGTTAACCCGTTCTATTCTTCCGGCTATGTTGATTCGTACTTCGTTTAATTTTTCTTGGGTTTTCGCTTGTATCTCCTTTACTCTAGCATCGTTATGGTTTCCTAATTGGTTTATTTTGGCCTCTACTTCCACTCTGAGTTGTATGATGGTTTCATCCATCTTTTCTAGACCTACCTTAGTTTCAGTTATTTGCTGTCTTACTTCCTCTTCATAATCATCCACCCTTTTGCTAAGTGTTTCATTGACATTTGCAATCCTTTCATTGGTGACTTCCCTCAATGCTTGGTTTTGTTCATTGATGATTTGCTGCAACTCCTTATTATTGTTTTCAATTCTTTCGTCTTTTTGTTTGTTATTTTCCTGAATCTGCTTTAAGCTCTCGTCATTCCTGTCAAGCCTTTCGTTAATTTGGTTTAATCTTTCATTTATCTGCCGGTTATTCTCATCAGTTTCCTCTTTATTTTTGTCAAACTTCTCATTCATTAGTTTGATTAAATTCTCACTCAAAATTTCGTTTTGTTTCTTTGAGTTTTCGTTAATATTGTCTATTTTGTTTTCTAGCTTTTCTGAATTTTCATTTATACCGTCTATTTTTTCATTGATTTGTCTAAAATCGGCCTTCAATTGTTCATTATTTTCATTTATGGTTTTCCTTAAAAGTTCACTAGTACTTTCCTTAATACTGTCTATTTTTTCAGAGTTTTCTTCAAATTTTTTATTTAATTCTTCCTTCTGTTTCTTGGAATCTTCTTTAATTAATTCCCATAATTTTTGTAAATCTACGCCTCCTCTGGCTTCCTCTTTATCGCCCGCCTGTTGTTCCATTTCGGTGTCTGTAACTACCTCTGCTTCTTCTTCCCGTCTATCTTCTTCCGTTTCTTGGTCCTTCGCCATCCTTTTAGAAACACCTCTCGTATGCATTCCTGTGCCTCTAATAGTTGCCTGCTCAAGTTAAGTAATAGCGATATAGTCGATTTTTTACTTAACTAAAGCCCACTCGTTGAGCGCCAATTTGTAACCAATCTCTATGTTTGTTACTTTATTAACTATATTTGAGGATGTTTAAAAGTCCCACTGTTGGGTTCGCCAATTTGTAACAAATGTAATGATGTTATTTTTGTGTATGTAACTAGTGTACTGCTGTTACAGGTTTAATGTTAATTCAGCCCACGTTGAATTCACCAATTTGTTACCAATTCAATCTGTTTATAAGGAAAAATATTTATTATGTTGTGGATATTATTCGGTTGTTGATTATAGACCTGTGTTAATTAGTTATAAAGTGTTTTACCAGAGAAAAACGCTATATTACGGTGATTATAATGAATAATTCAGTATTTTTCTCCAACCCTAGTCACTATGTATTATCTAAATTGAAAAGAGCGGAGTGTGAAGAGAGTAAGTTAGTTCTCTATTCTCCCGTATTCACCAGCTGTTTGCAATCGAGCGCTGTCATTAGCGAATGACCCGTTCTTATAGGTTAAGTTGTTCCACTTGACACGTTTATCACTTTCTTTCCCTGTAAATTTCACCCTATTCGAAATACAATAACTATTCTACAATAACACGGACTCGTCAAATACAAGAAGGATTCTTTATTTTATATTATTTTAAATTTCCAACAGTTGCTTTCTTCGGTTATTAAAGCATCATATCGATCATACAATACCGAATCGATTTGTTATTAAACTCGTGGTTTATGTTACAATTTAATTATAATTTTCAGTTTATCTCTTATCTCAGGGTACATGTAATTCTTTTAACTATTATTAAGGCCAGGTAATGCAAATTCAGGTTACTAGGTATTACAATTTAAATTAAAATCTTATTATATAAAGTATTAACATAAGCAGGTTTTTACCAAGCGTTTACAAGATACTCATTCAAGCCGTGTTCCACTAACGATGTCATATCTACGAGTGATGAAGAATGGCTCAAATATTTCCAACTCCAGCTTCTCAATAAAAGTTGTTGTTAGTGTCCCGGGATGTAATGGAAAGTTCAGTTCTTGATCTTCGCTGATTTTTTCGTTTCTGCTGGTCACAGGTCACGATGGAATTAGTATAGTATTAAGTTCTTGCTCTGCAGTCAAAAGTGAGGTTCAGTAGGTAAATTTAATTCTCTTTAATTTTTGTTGTATGGTATTTATTCAATTCAACTTCTTCCGGTCTAGATTATCTGCATTTATTTATGGTTTCTTTTATAACTCATTTGGTGGTAAGTTTAGTTCATTTTTCTTAAGATTTTTGATTTGAATTTTGTAGATAGGTAGTTTATATTCTCAAAGTGATAGTTTAGGAAGTCGTCCTATCCATCTTTTTAATTAGTGATTATATTTTAATGTTGATTTGTAATAATTTTATTGTGGTTTTCTCGCGATTTTTAATGACTGAACTGTCCTCGTTTATATATAACAATTGAATGTCTAAATCAACAAGATTTCCTGCATTTTGTTGCCCTAACAACCATTGCTTCTTCTGTCATTGGATAATATTTGTTATCCTAGAGCCAGAATTAGGAAATATTCTTACACTTTTTAATAAAATACTCCCTGCTTGGAATTATATTAAATCACATAAAACTTTCACTTAATCTGTCTTATTAAACCATATACATTTTACTACATTTTCTTCTTAATTGACTTATTTAAAATGTATTAATTTCCTTTTACAAAATACTAATTTTTAGGCCTATTAGTTTTATTACAGGTGTTATAATTTTTTTTTTAATTTAATTTTCTTACCTGACCTACTGTACAAAGAGTCACTGGCTTATGGCCAATTATATTATTTAGTTCATCATTGAACCCTTCATTGGTTTTTAACATAATTATAGTGACCACTTTACAGCTTATTAACACTTATTGTCTTCCTGGCCAAGTTTACAAATATTATTTTAAAACATCTTCATTAATTATTTAAAGTAAATATACTTAACCTAATACCATACATAATAAATATACTTGTATTTAATTACTTAAATACAAGTTTAACATGAATGAAATGAGTACCCATTACTTAGTACTTCCTTAAAGCAATGGCTCCACACCTGCTACATATAAAACACAAAATAAATATCATGTAAACACAATATCATGATAAAGTACAACAAAAAGTACATTTTATAAAACATTAACTATTAATTGAACAGTCTATTATATTCCAACTCATCTACAGTAAACTCATCCCATTAGACACAGTGTTTATAGTTTACATCTTACACTGCTCATTCCATATTTTATATTTAGGTACACTTTCAATATTTTATTACCTAGTAACCTTACTAGGTATCATCAATACATTTTTTAGGTGAGATTGGCCCTCTTGTACTTAATTATGGCTATCTTGTTGATTCATCCTCTTCGTTCACTTATTAATTTAATAATATATATTAAACTTTTACATATGAACTTACTATTCGTTGTCACTTTCCCAAACGTTTCAAGGTGATGTACCTCTTCTTCAGTGGGAGTATACTGAATGTTGATTACAGAATAATTTTTTTATTTTGTAATCAAAATTTTTTATAATTATTATAGATGTCTAATAACAGATGTCTACTAATATTTTTTTATCATATTATGTTGACAAATGATAACAAGTGTTTTTATTTAATAGCTTTTAAACTAGTATCTTTAAAAAAGTTTAGTTCAAATTAAAATCAAAGAAACAAAGAAGTTATAAGTTACTGTATTTTACGTTAATTATAAATAACAAAGCCTTAAGTAAATTTTCTGTTATGTCTGTCTTCAAATTGTAAGTTACTTTGATAATTGAACTAGGTGTGTGTGTGTGTGTGTGTGTGTGTGTGTGTGTGTGTGTGTGTGTGTGTGTGTGTGTGTGTGTGTGTGTGTGTGTGTGTGTGTGTGTGTGTGTGTGTGTGTGTGTGTGTGTGTGTGTGTGTGTGTGTGTGTGTGTGTGTGTGTGTGTGTGTGTGTGTGTGTGTGTTTCACTGCATTGGATAGCATTTATGTTTTAAACTCATTATTCAGTTCATAGAACTACTTTAAAAACTTTGTAAAGTTTTTTAATTTGGAAAATCCTCAATGGAAATCTAATTAAATGGAAATCTCTATACTCCAAGGTTCTCAGGCAAATGTCAGAGTATCTTGTAAATCAATGATGGTGATGATGATTATGATGACGACGATGACAACAACAACAATGGCAGCAATGATGATGATGATAAATATTTCAACGACAACGTAAACAATATCTTATTGTTAATTCAGATTCATGATGATAATTAATTTTCTATAGTTATACTCGACTAATAATCTCCTGCAAGTGAAACATATTGTGTCATTTCAAACATGATGCAGCTGGAATAGTCTACAAGATCTTAAACATTCCATGACAAACACTACAATTTTTTTAAATTCTTTTTTGACATTTCCCAATATTTTGATGAAAACCCTGTGGTTGACTGCTCAATTGTTTTAACATTCATTCTTTATCTTGAAAACCAAAACAAAAAGTTTAGAGTTTGGTTAAGCCTGCAGAAACTTCATCCTTGAGTAGTGAATGTGTTTTGTTTTGAATGAATAAATGCGAATGAATATTCACTACATGTCGATAAAACTACAAGAGGCCATCCTTATCGCACTTTTTATCCGTCTTAGCTAATTGTGTTCCTAGCACATTCATGGCAATGTTCATTACAAAATGATGTCATTTTGTTTCCTCACCTACACATTACATAAATATAATTATTTCACTACCGACTCGGAACACAAAGTTTTTTATGGGTAAAAGCATAAAAGTTTTACATTTTTACCCATAACAAACTTTGTGTTCTGAGTTGGTAGTGAAATAATTATATTTAGTTAAGTAACGGACACGTCATGGACAACAAAATCCAAGAACACATTGTATTTTATGCAAAATAAGTTTACGATATCGCTTTCCAAATTCTGCAAATTCATCAGTCATCCTTCTAACCATGAATGATGCATCATAATCATCATTAACAATTACAATTGGCCACCTATAAGAGTGTGGGTGTAAAGGCAGGCTGGCCCAATTTCTATTCCCATTTTTAGGCATTTCTGCTCTAGTTTTCAAGAGCTTCCTGAATATAAATTTTAAACTATGTTGGATAAAGGCAGCATGCTTGCCTTAAACCTTTATTGACCCTAATTATCTTGGATAATATTTAATTAATAAAGTTGTGTTAGTGGTTATAATCACAAACAGATTTATCACCGTTCCACACCACTATAGAACGGAATAATGTTTCTATCGACTAATCGGAATAATTTTTTTTTTTTTAATTGCTAATCTGCTATAATTGTTATTATTTAGACAAAGCTTTTCGTCATCACTGACATCTTCAGGTCTTAAACAACCTGAAAAGCTTTGTCTAAATAATAACAATTATAGCAGTTTAGCAATTTTATAAAAGAAAAGTAAGGATGGCTGCTAATTTAAACAATACGAAGAATAAAACATGCGAATTGCAAGCAGATAAATATAAAAATGTAAGGGAATTTTTTAAGGGTTGTTTAAGACCTGAAGATGTCAGTGATGACAAAAAGCTTTGTCTAAATAATAACAATTATAGCAGTTTAGCAATTTTATAAAAGAAAAGTAAGGATGGCTGCTAATTTAAACAATACGAGGAATAATTTTTGTATAGTGGTGTGCAACAGTGATAAATCTGCTTGGATAATATTGTTTTTAAACTTATACAGTATGTTGAAATACTAACACTTTTACAACCATTACACAAATGTCCACAGAATGCAGTGATGAACAACCTTGCCAAGGACTAGGAGAGCACGCTCACTTCTCCAACTTTGGCATGGCATTCTTGACACTGTTCCGTGTTGCCACTGGTGACAACTGGAATGGAATCATGAAGGACACACTGCGGGACGACTGTGATGACCAGGCTGACTGTGTACGAAACTGTTGTGTTCACTCCGGCATAGCACCCATCTTCTTCGTCATCTTTGTCTTAATGGCACAGTTTGTTCTGGTCAATGTAGTAGTTGCTGTTCTAATGAAGCATTTGGAGGAATCTCACAAACAGGTCGGTTTTCAACAGGTGTGTGTGTGTGTGTGTGTGTGTGTGTGTGTGTGTGTGTGTGTGTGTGTGTGTGTGTGTGTGCGTGTGTGCGTTTATATACAGTATACAGATACACATGCCATATGGATCCTTAAAGGATTATTACAATACATTAAAATGCTGAGACCATTTTTTTTATTTTATTTTTATTCTCAAATAGATGGAAGACGAACTAGACATGGAAGTAGAACTGGAACGTGAACTTGCTCAAGAACAACTAGAAGAAGAGGAAGAGGAACTGTGTATGCAGTTGGCACTAGAACAAGATGCGATTCACAGGCCATTAGCTAAAGTTTTGTCATTGCCAGCAAACTTTACATTCAGCTCTCCAAATGGTGACTCCGATAGCCCAAAGAATAGTAAGTACATAACACAAAGCATATACAGGTGATCAGGGCCATAACAAGGTACTCCTGCGCCCTTGGCAATTTTCACAAAGCTGCGCCCCCAATACCAATACCGGGGGGTCTGGAATACCCACCAGTGTAGCAGGGGGTCCGGGGTTCCTCCCCCGGAAAATTTTTAAAATTCCAAGTTTTTGCCTCTTTTCAAGGTAACTTTTTGGTCGAATTTCTGTAAAATTCTATATTATCTGAATATAAAAGCATTACTATTGTAAGAGAAAGACTGAACTTAAAACTATTTTTAAAAACTAACTGAAAGTGGTGGAATCTGTAGGAGGTATTAAACCTAATTTGCAGGTGATTGAACTATGTAAAAAGTAACTAAACAAAAAAAACGTAGTTACCTACAAAAAAAGTACAGTACATGGTAAGGCCTACTAAAACTTAATATTTACACTACATTAAGGTAGGTAATATACAATTACAAACTTTTTTAGAATAAAAACTAAACTTCTAGTAACAGTATTTAAGTAAACGATAGCAGCTTCTGCAACCTGCAATATGAGAAAATGAGAAAAAAAATGCAAAATCTTTTTATTGATAGTTACATCAATTTACAGTAGGCCTTCTTTAGTTAACAGTTAGATTATATCACACTACTGTAACTGATGAGGTATTGATTATAACAAAAACTACCAGAGAAATAATTCATAACTTTAGTCGGTGCTTTAGTTCTATAATTTATATTGATTTTTTTTACACAGGACTTCAGGACTTGCACTTACAACATTCTGTTGTTGTAACTGCAGGTACCATTTTTTTGGCTCTGGGGGCTGTAAATAACAAATTGAAACTCTTCAGTAAACAAATATATTGCTTTTACAAATTGTTACATACAGTATACAGCAGAAAAGCCATGGAACTAAAACTTTAACTTTCTTGCTTTCAGCAAGGCAAACTCACTAATTATTTCACTAAAATCAAGTTTTGAAGCAATCTCATATTCTATGGACAGGATAGCTAAGTTTGTCAATCTGTTTTCACACATACTTGACCGTAAGTAGTTTTTGATTATCTTCAGCTTGCTGAAAGTACGCTCGCAAGACGCCACACTGACGGGCATTGTCAAAAATATCCTCAATGCTATTTCGTTGTTTGGATAACCATCTCTTAATCCATAGTTTGAAATAACTTTCAGAATATCCAAATAGGAAGCCTTGTAAATGTTCTTCACCAGCTCTTTTGCGTGAAACTTGAAAGCAGCTTCTTCGTTAACTAGCTCAACTCTATCAATGTCTCTGCTATATATCGCACCAAGATCAGCTGCACACTTTTCAAGAAAAGAAACAGAGCATTCATTTAAGGACTTTCCTAACAAAAAACTGAAGTCTGATGAAACTGTGTGGTAAATGTGTGCCTTTTTTCCATTTCACTTACAATTCTATCAAATACAGTGTAACATTCTATCTCAAATGATTTATCAGAACTCAACAAGTGTGCTTCGTCTTCAGCCGTCTCCCCAGTCATCCTCTTGACTTTTCTCAGCCTCTTAACAGCAAAACTGCTTTGGATGGCCATGGAATCACAAATAGCTTTGGCTTTTTCTGTGTATTTTTTAATTCCTTCTTTACGTAGGTCTTCAACTTTTTTTGCCAAACCTGAGAGCAAACTTGATGCTACGTCAAGAGTTGTGCCCTTTCCTTGCAGTGACTTGTTGGTGCAGTCCAAACTTATCAAAACATCAGACCACATCTCTAAAAGGCACACAAATTCGTAATCAATTTGTCTAAGAAGTTTCATAGCACCAGACAGTGTGTCAGTGTTCCAGTCGTTGTCTCTATCATCAGCCATGTTTTGTAAAACTTTGTGTACAGATGATAAGTTCTTCTTAAGAGCTGTCACAGCTTGATGCCTGGAAGACCATCTTGTATCACAATGTCTCTTAAGGGTAGTTTTGAGACAACCAATCAAAGCCTCCCACCTTAAGGTAGAGCTACTAAAGAAGTTGAAAAACTCCAACACTTTTCCAAAAACAACTTGTCATCATAATTGACACTTCCACAGCATGCACGCCAACGAGGTTAAGACTGTGTGCTGCACAAGGCACAAATTTAGCAAGGTCGTTTAGTTGGGATATGTGCGCTTGAACGCCTTCAAATTTTCCTGCCATGTTTGAGCCGTTGTCAAAGCCTTGACCACAACAGTTCTGAATATCCAAGCCGTCATTGTTTAGCTTTTGCAATATTTCTTGTGATAACCCTCTTCCTTTTTTCTGGTGACTTATGATGAAGTCCACAAAACTTTCTTCAACTGAACATTTCCCATCCTTAATGTTAACATACCTTATTTTTTCACTCATTTGTTCTAAATGTGCTGTGTCCGGGGTGCAGTCAAACATAATAGAGAAATACTTGGCACTTTTTACATTCTTCAGTATTTCAGATCGAACCTTATTTCCCAAAATGTCTATGACCTCATTTTGAATTAGAGGTGAAAAATAGCTTGTGACATGTTTTCCACTTTTAACATTTTCTATGTGCTTAGATAGTTGAGGATTGTAGTGACTAATAAGTTCTAATGTACTCAGAAATACACCACAGTTGCTGTCACTGATCGAATCGGAACCTCCTCTTAAAGGTAAGTTATTCCTGGCACAATGGAGAATTATATCCACAATACATTTGAGAACATTGCACCACTTTTCTGCTTCAGCTTGTATCAATGTTTGATGTTCTGCATCAACAGATCTACTAGTTTTCAGTCCAATTTCTAATTCTTTCCAATCGACATAAGAATGTCGGTGAGGTATCGACCTTTCGTGAGTGACAATAAATGGGTTCAAGTGTCTCCAATCATTGAATCCCTCATCAATATTAGAGAAAGCAGATTTGTCCTTTTTGTCGTCTTTTGAAAAGAGAAGGCAAGGGAAACGAAACAGTGCGTCCTGGCTGTACAACAACCATTGCCTTTTTACTTTTTCCCCGTTTGGTAGAATTTTATAAACCCATTTCTGAGAAAAGTGTCTTCCATCATCTGCACAGGGGAATTTGTAGCTATCTAAGTCAATTGTTTGTGGGCCTCGTTCTACAAGTTTACAATGAACTGTGTCTGATCGAAAATTTGCTGGCCATTTTTTGGGATCCTCGTAGATAATTTCTATTCCCACATCAGTAGTATTTAATGCATCATTTTCGTTATAATTAGATGTGCAAGATGTGCGGGTTCTTCAAGATCAGTAAATTGACTGCCCATTGTGGAATGCCTTAGCTCAGGATCACTTCCTTCTTCAAAATCAATGACGTTTGTGACGAACTCCATTGGAGTGATCTGGCTGTGGTTGTCTCCTTCCTTTTCTTCTTGGTCATCTTCTTTTTCTTCTTCTTCTTGAAGTGCATTACTATTACTGGCACTATCACTTTCACCTACTTCTTTCTCTTCATTTCGCAGCCAATTTCCAAGCGCCGATGCTAATTTTTCGTTGTCTTCTTCTTTTCGTTTTTTGATTTTTTTAAATTCACTTCCAGAAGGTTTTTTTGGCCCCATTTCTGAAACAAACCATTCCCATTTAATTTACATTGTATTACAGTTGTAAATGGCTGCCATTTAAAAACTACTCGACCGATCTCAAACATTAACGAACTCCGCCAAGATATTGTTCCCACTGCCCAAGGACCTGTGTGCCAAGTTTGGTCATAATCGGTAAATTTGTTTGGGCGCTGCCGCTGTCATTGTCATTGTTACAGACGCACAGATGGCCAAAAAGTTTGTTTGAATCCTGAGTAATAGGATTACACGGAAAACCCGAAGCACTGTAAATACAAGTGAGCCTCTCGCGGTAAGAAAAAAGAAACGATGTCTGCGACGTTTTAACGCTAACACCGAATTTTTCGGTGAACGCAACTGTCGGCACTGAACATAAACACGAAATATTATGAAATCGTGTTTATATTCAGTGCCGACAGTTGCGTTCACCGAAAAATTCGGTGATAGCGTTAAAACGTCGCAGACATCGTTTCTTTTTTCTTACCGCGAGAGGCTCACTTGTATTTACAGTGCTTCGGGTTTTCCGTGTACGCGATCGCTCATCCAATTATAAAAATAAAATTGATACCATATTCATGAAACTTGTGATTGAAATATTTACGTAAACTAATTTTGAAATCGGGACTATTTTAGTCAGCAGACTTGCGCAACAAAATCAGCTGACACTTGCTGAAAATTGGACATTTTCAACCACGACCACTTCCGCTAAAAATGAACCAATAGGAATATAAGTTATACCAATGGAACGGGCCCGTTCTTCTTCTTTCTTCCGGCATTTTTTTTATTTTCTGTAGGTCTAGAAAATGAAACGGCGAACACAGTGATATTAGTTAGGCCTATTTGGCTTTGTCAGTCTGGCAGTAAAGACAGAACGAATGTTGGGAAATTATTTCTGACAGCTGGAGTCAAGTTTCGCACGGTAACCTCCATTGATTGTTTGATTAACTGACGTTTTCGTGATGTTGAAGAGTAAATAGTATAATAATGTATTGTTTTGCAATAATACCGTGTTATAATAATATGTAGTGTTTTCAAAAACTGTACAAAAAGGGAAAAAATAGGCCGCCACCACGGGGAATAACATGCGCCAATTCTAGGGTTAATGTAACTAAGCTATGGTACATTTTATTGAAATCATTCTTACCCATACAACAGAAGCAACGCCAGCATCAACAAGTAACAACACAAACACTATAAGTGTCGTCTAATCGCCGAGTGTGAAAATCACTTACTGTCGGATTTTTTATTATGGATACTCGAGTTTAAGCATTAATTACAAGTGAACCTGTAGGTCTACTTATAAACTAGTTACATCAAATTTTTGCGCATTTAATTTTGCGTTGATCTGTGTAAGAAACATATTTTTTGAAGGTTGATTTAAATTTTTTTTCGCGGTTAGAGTAAAAAAAGTCCATGTTTTTTTGTTTTTTTCAAGAAACCGCTCTCTTTGAAATTATATAAATTAAAAACCCTTGGTCCAATCATAACTAAATTTTTATACAGTATGGGCACAAGTGTTTTCAATACATTACTTAAGTTACAAAATTGTTTTTTGATCCAAACAAAAGTTGTTATCAGTTTTGTGAAACAACTTTTTCTCGGTACAGGATAGTCGTACAAAGACAGACTTGGTCTTGTTTTAAAGCTCTTGATCGTGGTTATCAAAATCCATAACTGCTGCAAACATACATTGAGATGCCGATTTTATACAGAGTGATATTCATACAAGGGTGTGTGTGCGCTGGACCGTGTGTAAGCGGGCCTTCCGGCGTCGAAAGCGGGTGCCGTGTTGCCACGTTGAATCACCCCGGCCGCTTCACTACAGTTGAACAGTTGCTGTTTGGATAATTTTAACACCTTATTAATGTTATAACATTGTTTTCTATTATCCATTTCCCATCACCTTTTCTCATGAGGGCCGTGTGGTAAGCGGGCCATACGGCAGTGAAGGCGGGTGCGGTGTTTCCGCGATGATTCACCCCAGACCCGGACTTTGCCTTGGCTTTTGTGGCCTACCCCCAGACACGTATGATTTGATCGTTAAAAACGATTCATTTGAACATTGGTCAGTCTGAGTCATCAGTTCTTTAAATCTGCTTCGTCCGCATGTCACTTGTCATTCTGGCTGTGTTGGTCGTTGTGTTTATATCACGTCAAGATGCCTCCGAGACCTTCGCTCTCAGAGGGTGAAGTTGCGATGATTTTAAGTGCTATATGTTTTTTTAAGAGTGAAGGAGAAAAGGTTGGCGACAAGAGGTTTCCTGTATACCAGAAAGTATCACAGTGTCTTGGAGTATCCTTAGCGTCTGTGAAGAGAGTGAGTGCCTCTACCAACGAGAACGAAGAAAATAAGTCACCTGGGTCAAGAAAGAAGCAGTGTGTCAGGCGAGGACGTCCGAAAATCCAACTTGATGACTTCACTTTGGGCACAATACGGAGGAGCATACATGATTTTTACATAAACAAGAGTTTTCCCACAATCAAAAACCTCCACACGAAACTTGTTGTAAATATGGCAGATTTTCCTGAGATGTCAAGATCTACTCTCTTGAAGATTGTTAAAAGCTTGGGATTTAGATATAAGAAGCTTAATAAGAAGCCAGTCCTGATGGAATCTGTGACAGTTGCTGCGTCCCATTTTTTTCTTCCTGAGAAAAATGAGAGAGCTACGTTCCCAGGGGTACAAGATATTCTTTACAGACGAGACCTGGTGCGGACAGAACCACAGGATGAGGTACGGGTGGCAAGAAAACATGCTGGATGCATTAGAAAATAATTTTGACAACTATGATCAATACAGAGGACACATTCAGCAGATTTATGGATGGCGAGGAGGATTCAAGACACCGTCTGGTAATGGGAAATGGATAATAGAAAACATAATGTTATAACATTAATAAGGTGTTAAAATTATTCAAACAGCAACTGTTCAACTGCAGTGAAGCGGCCGGGGTGATTCAACGTGGCAACACGGCACCCGCTTTCGACGCCGGAAGGCCCGCTTACACACGGTCCAGCGCACACACACCCTTGCATGAATATCACTCTGTATAAAATCGGCATCTCAATGTATGTTTGCAGCAGTTGTGGATTATGATAACCACGATCAAGAGCTTTAAAACAAGACCAAGTCTGTCTTTGTACGACTATCCTGTACCAAGAAAAAGTTGTTTCACAAAACTGATAACAACTTTTGTTTGGATCAAAAAACAATTTTGTAACTTAAGTAATGTATTGAAAACACTTGTGCCCATACTGTATAAAAATTTAGTTATGATTGGACCAAGGGTTTTTAATTTATATAATTTCAAAGAGAGCGGTTTCTTGAAAAACACAAAAAAACATGGACTTTTTTTACTCTAACCGCGAAAAAAAATTTAATCAACCTTCAAAAAATATGTTTCTTACACAGATCAACGCAAAATTAAATGCGCAAAAATTTGATGTAACTAGTTTATAAGTACACCTACAGGTTCACTTGTAATTAACGCTTAAACTCGAGTATCCATAATAAAAAATCCGACAGTAGTTCACAAATTACAATAGAAAATAATACCAGCGACTGTAATTACACTGAGTCTCAACAAAACCAACAGAACAAACTAGAATAGACCAATAGACTGACGTGGCCATGGCAGGGCACGGGGGGAGGGGTATGAGTATGAGTAGGCCTACTATTCAAGTTATGACAAGCTTGCTAAAACCAACGAATATAGACGTTACTAGAAGCACACTTCTGGGTTATTAAAAGCGTAGTTGAAACAATGCTACTACTTTTTGTATAAAAGAGTGGTAGATGAAAAAAATGTTTGTAATAATAAGACGCATGTTCTTGTATATTTTAAAATTCTTTTGCACACTGCATAATAAAGAATGCATCAAAAGTGCATTTTTCGAGTAGGCTGCATTTATTTGATTCAATCCTTCGTACCCAGTGTGTCAAACAAATGTGAAAAAATATTGGAGGTTGTGTCCCCTACAAACATTTTTTCATCTACCACTTTTTATCTGATAAGTTGTAGCTTTTTCCAATTATATATTAACGAAAATGTTTGAAATTTACTAAATTTCACGGTATAATACAAAAAATTACTTGGAAACGCCAGCGCCATCTAGTTGCCGGGGTGATGAACTACGGTTTATCACCCCAGAAAGCTGACCCCACTCGCTCCATAAGAAGTGTTCTTCTAGTTACGTCTATATTCGTTGCTAAAACCAAGAAGGCGCAGGTGCAGTGCAGTGACTCAGTGACTGACTCATCATGTGGGGGGGGGCAGAGGGGAAGGGATTTTCGCTTTGCGCCTGGCCCGACTCCGCGCCCATCAGTAGGGCAAGGTCCAGTGCAGTAACTAAATTTACGTAGCTGCTTTTTGTTTATTGTATAATAGACACAAATATAGACAGTTCACGTACAGTAACTTTTAACAATCTGAAACTGAAAGATTTTTTCCAATAACGTGGAGTTTTTATTTGCTTGACAAATTGTACCAATCTAACTCTAAAAAAAGATATTTTTCATGGTCAATTTTGCGCCCTCTTTGTACCTGCGCCCTTGGCAGGGGTACATCTCGCCTCCGCCTAGTTACGGCCCTGCAGGTGATACTTAATGGTGACAAGTTACTATATGTAACACAAGTTTAAGCTAATACCAGCTGTATCAAAGTATATGGTAAATTTTGTATTCTAACTTTGTTACATCACAGGGAGTATTGGTTTTGAAGATTAGTTAAACATTTAATTTTCAATTATTGACTCCCTGTGATGAGAGATCATCGAAGCATTATATTGTGCGGTTATTGGTAAATCTACACAGTTCCACTCAGGGCCTGACTGCCTGTCCACCTTTAGGCCTGACCAGGCCGAGACACAATTTTGTGCCCCCCCCCCCCAAAATGGTGATGCTTATTTTGTTATCAGTACTAATTTAATAACATTATACTTTAAAATTTTTATCATGCCTATTTTATACTAGTGGTGGCGGTTAAGCCCTACACATAAAAAACTATTCTGTAGGTCTACATGAAATTATAAAAAATTATTAAAAAGTTTATACTATATAACTTTTCAAATGTTAACAAATTTTTTTTTATTTTTCTTGAAACCAATTAACTATCACTAAGGCCTGTTTTTATAATTTAACTTAATAAAGCTGTAACTTGACTCACCTATGTAAGTGTTTTACATGGACACTCAATGCGAGTGTAAAACATCAAAAAAAAGAATCAATTTCAAACAGTTTCCTATAATTTTAATTCACTCAGTGTACATTTCTTCTTATTATAAGTATATGTACAGATATTATCAATCACAAACGTCTTTTCACATGTAAAGTTTATTTTTACTAAAAATGTCACACCAAGATTGATTACATTAAAGTTTTATTTAAAAATAAAGAAACATATATTTTGGTTTTTGAAAGTTTAGCTAAACTTCTTTCTTCTTGCTTTTGCTTCAGCAAACCTTTTAAAAATCTTCATTAAATCTAACTGGTTTGCAATGTCATTTTCAATAGAAATTGTTGCTAGAGATGATAGGCGGTCTTGTGTCATTGTAGAGCGTAAGTAAGTTTTAATTAATTTGAGCTTACTGAAACTGGGTTCTCCACTAGGAACCATGACAGGAGTTCTTAAAAGAACCCTCAATGCACTCCATATATTATGAAAACACTCAATCATGTTACTTTTTGAAATAAGTTGTAAAGTTTGAACAGGAGTTTTTAACTCAGAGTTCTTCAGAAATATACCCAGATGTTTAAGCTCCTCAAAAAGGTAGTTGCCATCGATGTCACTTTCTCCTAATTTACCTTCATCTTGAAGAACTTTTTGAAGATTCAAACATTTTTGTTTTAAGAGTTCGGATTCTGGAAGAGTTTGCACGTTGTACAAAAAACCCCAATGCTGGTTATGAGTCTCAAGTTTTGTAAAGCGCTGTTCGATGGATGTCAGAGCCTGATCTATAAGCGGGTAAAAGACAACTGTTTTAAACAACTGCTCTGGATATGTTGGGGCTTCGTCTCGGGACTCATAATCAAATTGCCGTTTTTTTTCTTTCTCTTGGGTTGCTTCTTGTAAACAGCTTCAACTTCCAAGTCTTCAGCTATGTCTTTGGCTGTTGCTACAGCACCTGCGTATCCAGTTTCACGATATTCTTTTAAAAATGTTTGGCACATTCCAAGAAGATGTTTAACTGTTGATAAGTCACTGTTGGCGTTTTGCATAGTACTGCTGACCAAGTTTACTTGAAATGGAATATCATGCCAAAAAACAAGGGAGACAATGAAGTCAAAAGATGTTAAATTGTTTTTAAATGATTTGGCTTCAGAAGTCACTTTTGGATCATTGAGTTTCTCTTGCATTGCCTGTAGCGCTTCACAAACTTCAATCATTTGATACCTGACTACCTTTATGCTGTTAATTCTACATTCCCATCTAGTTTCACAGACTTCTTTGACAGTAAGAGTCAACTGACTTTCCTTGAGTATTTTCAGTCTTTTAGTAGATGATGAAAACAGGACGTACAGACGCTGTAAAACTCCAAACAAAGAAACATTTTTTACAGATGAAGCAACAGCATCTCCAATTACTAGGTTAAGTGAATGACATCCACAAGGATTGAAAAAAGTTTTAGGAAACATTGACAAAATTTGTGACTGCACTCCTTTATATTTTCCAGTCATGTTCCCTCCATTATCGTAAACTTGCCCCCTACAATTTTTCATGTCTAACCCACAGGTCCCTTCAATTTCTTTCAAAAGGGCCGTTGTCAAACCTTCTCCAGCAGTGTCATCAATAGGAAAAAATGACAAGAAATGCTCTTTTACTTGAACATCTGTTTCAGTACATTCAACAAAACGAATTGTAAATGACAATTGTTCTTGGTGGCTGATATCGGGCGTACAGTCTAATATTAGTGAAAAGTACTTGGCTTGCTTTGCTCTTTCAATGATCTCATTTTTTATTTCAGACCCAAGCAAACCAATCAACTCATTTTGGATTGTTTTACCTAAGTAATGATCATGGATTTCATTACATTTAATTTTTCTAATGTGTTCAACCATAACTATATCGGACTTTCCAAGTAACTCAACTAGTCCCAAAAAATTTCCGTTACTTTTTGCAAATAACTGGTCATTACTTCCTCAGAATGCCAGGTTATGTTCAGATAAAAATACCGTTATTGCAATTAGACATTCTAAAACTTTTTTCCAGTGATCTACCTCTTTTTGTAACAATTTTTCAACTTCACTATCAATACCCGTTTGACAACGAATATTTTTTTCAGCATCAACCCATTTGCTGTAACATGTGTAGTGCTCACTTGAAGTTTCATGATCTTTTAAATAATCCCCTATATGTTTCCAGTTGTTGATACCTTTCTGCCCTAATTGCGAGCGGGTATTCCCAAACAACTTACAACTAAAACAATAGACTTTGTTCTTTGACTCAGAATATTGCAACTATCTCCGATACAATTTTTCATTATTGGGCAGTTTCCTATTGCAGTGAAACAGTGAGAATTTTCTGTTTCTCGATCCTTTGAATCGGATTTTGTTAAGTCAACAGGAAATCTTGAATTTGGACCCTCAATTTTTTTTTTTGGCCGTTTTTAATTATTTGATCCCTTATGTGATGAGTCAAGGTAGGCCATTCGCCAATATTGTCCAAATTACATGAGGTAATGTCACTGTGGGATAAAGGGTGAACTTCGTCTTCATGTCCGTATGGTTTGATGAATTAATCTTAACATCTTTGTCAAGGGAAAAATTGTTTCCTTGGCGGCTTGTCCCAGGTTGTTCAGTTTCCTTCATCTCGGTCTCATCATTAGTGTCTTGAACATTGTCATCAAAAACTTGTTCTGACTCTCTAGCATTTGAAAAATCAATTTTGGTTACATCTTCTTTTGACTATTTTGATCAGTTTCTATTTCTAAACTTTGAGAAAGAAAACCACTCATAAACTTAGCACCTAGTTTATTTTCATTGAAAATTTTATTCTTTCTCTTTCTGTTTTGAGCTCCTGAAAGTTTGTGGTTTGAAGCCATTTTTAAAAGTCTTTGAAATCATAAACTGCACTCGTATATGTCAAAAATATTCAGAGTACTGAAACGAAAATTCAACGAAATTTTACAAACCGAATTAAAAGAACATTATTGTAAGTTTCTTTTTCTTTTTTTTTTTAATTTATTAGGCTCTACCGTTCTTTTTTTTTTCAGGGTTACAAAACGATTTAAGAGACGAAAGACCTAAACTAAACCATCGATCGAATGCCCATCTCGAATGTTGTACATACTAATAATTAAACTGTATAAAATTTTTTAGTTTGTTTAAAATCATAAAATAAGTTGACTTTCACTGGCTGCCATTTAAAAACATTTTCTCTTCTTGCTTTGAATTTCTAATTATTTAAACTAGGCAGCTTACTAACAAAATGAAAACAATAAAGACCATACCTAGATAACATAAGAAACATCGAACACTTAACGCGAACTTAAAAATCTTTACACTGTTATTCACACCACTATTGCACCGTGATAAGTCACAACAAAGGAAACAACTGAAACAAAAGAAGGGTGAAGGGTACGATCTTCGCGTGGAGGAGGCAGGGGAGCTGCCGAAGATTACGTCAAATAATACCGCTTTGTGAAGATTTATGCTGATTGTCTTATTATGTACCAAACAGTGGCATTCATTGATAATAGAGTAAACTGTTTAACACGTTGGCTGCGGATGACGGATGACGCACCATGTGGTCGTTTCTGTTTTCGAAGAATTTTAGTGAACGTTTTATCTCTTTTATTTTCTTTGTCCCTCAATATAAATATCTTTGAGTATAATGGTCATGCCTTAATTGCTTTATTCTGTAATGATCAAGTCATATCTTTATAATTTTTAAAAATCATAATTAATGTAATAGCTTTATCTGAACTTCTGAAATTCAAGGCGATTTCCTTTGTCTCTAAAGCCAGACGTATCAGTCTATACGAAAAGATAAATTCGTCGGTGTAATTTATAAAAACTACACTAGGAAAACAACAAACTATAATGAAGATAAACGTTCGACAGTTTTTATCGATGATGTAATAACTGAAATTATACATGATTACACATATTTCACTACTAAAAGAGAGCACATTGTTTTGCACAACAAAGTGAATGGGATAACATTGTAAGCATATGGTATGTAGAATAATTTAGAAATCTCTAGAATTTTTATATAAAATAATTTCTTGTAAAAATGTAAGTAGGAAGAAAGCACACATGAATATACAAAAAATTGTAAAAAGTATGTGATGATCAAGTCCTTTTAGCCCAAGATTGCACAGATATCCACTACATGTTAAGAAAACTACAAGATACCAGTGACAACTAGGTTTTAACTGTAAAATTCTAGGTGTGTCTATAAACTTATGAATTTTTTAAATAAAAAATGTTCCATTTTAGTTAGAAGCTATTCGGCCTTGTTGCCTTCAGAATAGTCCCCTCCACTTCAAATACACCACTCTCAACATTTCTTTCATCATTTGAAATTCTGGAGCTCTTCATTCGGGCTGTACAGTTCAGCTAGTCAATTTTCCTCTGTCAAGTTAATCGACTGAAAACCTTGAACTTTAAAATTCGTTTTTAATTTTGGGAATAAAAAGAGTCTGCTGGTGCTAGATCTGGTGAATAAGAAGGTTGTGGAGTGTTGTCTTATTGACTGAAGGATTCATAGCAATGTATGCAAGGGCACATTGTCAGCATCGAGCATCCATCAGTCTGATTTCCAAGCTTCAGGCCTCATTTTTTTCTGATAGCCTCACAAAGACATTGCATTACATTAAGATCATCATCATCATTATCATCACCACTCCAAGGACTAGGCCTTAGACCTGTTCCAGAACCTACCTCCTCCTCAGCTACCGACATCTCTCTTCCCAGTAGAGTGATAACCCAAGGCAGCCACAGATAGACGGATATCAGTCATGCGATTCAAGTGTTCAAGTGATTACATAAAGATAATAGTCCTTATTCACTGTTTTCCCTCATGCCAGGAATAATGACCAATGGCCTCAGAGTTGGAAAAAACTGTCAGCATGACTTTAATGATTGATCGCACTTGTTCTGCTTTTCTCAATCGTGGGGACACCGATTGTGATGACTGAGCTTTTGTTTCAACATTGTATCCATACACCCATGTCTCGTCTCTAGTAAACATTTTTTTTAATTTTTACCTTCACTAGTTTGATTTAGAAGCTCTTGTCAACTCAATTCTATTTTTTGCTTGTCAGTCAAATGGAAAGGCACAAATGTGGCTGCAACGCAACTCATGCCTAAATTTCATATAATAATTTCATGGCACACAGTTTTTAAAATGCTTACTTCTTCTGCAACGCAACTCATGCCTAAATTTCATATAATAATTTCATGGCACACAGTTTTTAAAATGCTTACTTCTTCTTGATAAAGTAAGGAATGATAAAGTTTAAGAAGAATAGGGGAAGAGAGAAGAATCCTGAAGGTAATAGAAAATAGAAAAAGGAATTGGTTAGGTCATTGTTTAAGAAGAGACTGCTTGCTTAAAATTCCCATGGAGGGTGTCATAGAAGGAGAAAAAAGAAGAGGGCGTAGAAGAATGAAGTTAATAGATAGCATTAAAATTGGAGGCTGTTACAAAGAAACGGAAAGACTGGGATGTGATAGGACAGCTTGGAGAGCTTTTACAATTTGAAGACCTGCCTTAGGGCAGAACACCATAAAAAAAACTTCTTCAGCTACACACACAGTTAAACTATGATTAGAACGAATGACTTTCCTAACTTTTGCAACAATTTAATGAGTTTTGGATGTTGGCAGTTGGCCTAAAAGAGCGTCATCAGTGGAAGTTCCATTCAGCTATCTTTGAAACATTTCCACAACTCAGATGTCTGAGTTTGACTTAAAACCTCATCTTGATATGCTGCTTGTAACATTTTGAATGTTTGCATGAGAATTTTTCCAGTTCAACACAAACTCAAATTAATTCATTGCTCATCACTCATATTATATTTTGGCAAATGTTCATAACGTTGTTGTTACAAACAGGCATAATATGATGAATAAATAAAATATTTATAAAGATTAAACAATTACTGTTATATTAGTAATTAATGTCCCGCATTTTGGGATGCCAAATATAAAGATACAGTTACAGCTCTTTTTAATTAATGCCAAATATAAAGACTCTTTTTATATGCTTTGTTTATCTCAGGGTTCAATTCAAATTAAGAATTCAATAAAATCAATACTTCGTTACTTTTTAGTAGTTAATTTATTAACTAAATATCATTATGTATCATCATATTTCATTGTACACTTAATTATTACTATAAATATTAATTAATGCACATTTAACAAATTTAATAACTCTTCAATCTCTAAAACTTTACTTCTTATTATATTTCATTCTTCAATATTTGATCAACTTAAGTTTAGTATAACATATTGTATCATAACGGATTCATTTAAAAATCAAAGCGATTGTAATGTTGATATTTTATGAAATACTATACTTCCTACGATTTTCTCAATGGGTTTCAACATGACCTTACTTATAATAAAGTCTCTAAATTAATATTTTAAATAAATTTCTTTATTGAGTTCTTTTAGTGACAGACAAGTGGGTGTAAAATTTAATTAGTACATGATAATTTTATTTGTGGTACGAATTATCCATATCTTGTAGAGGTCGCAGGTGTGATAAGCTACGCTTCTTGATCCGCATTTGGAGTTTTGATGATAAGTCACCTCCAGAATCTCGAGTGGTCTGCGTGGACCTCACTGTAGCACTTCACATATACAGCATATTACACAACGGGTGATTGTATTGGATTTATTGCGAGTCTAAATTATTGTTGCTATTACTTCGGTTATTCACTGACATTCTGTAAATATATCATTTAATTTACTCGCGATATTGTTTAAAGATGTATATTACACTCGGTTTTATGGTTTGTTTAACTGATACACTTGACGGTATGTTACTGTTATTCGCTTACAACAAATTGTTATGCAACATTGTCCGTATTGTTAATACGCCGTTGTATTGCGTTTCACTAGCAGTTACTATAATACGATCACAAACTCAAACGCTAGAAAATGTTAAAAAGTTCATATCATATCGATATTTTCTAAGTCATTTTTACGAACTCCCGTAACACTTTTGTCACGCCTTTTACTTCCGATCCCTTCGAAAATTTAGTAAAGACTCCCCTTTTTCTTGTCTCTGTTGCTTGCCTATATCGAACATGAGAATTTCCCCACTAGACTTCTGATTTCCGCGATGCCGTTTCCTAATTGGCTCTTTTTCGTACAACCTACTCCAGAGACCACCTACTTTTTCAAAGGTAAGTTCTGATAGGTCTTCTGATTCCCACCAAACTCTTCTCCTGGGTCCTTTACCTTTCGGTCAACGGCATTTCCGAATACTCTGGTAATAAATCTAGCTGTCGTATCTCTTAGTCTTCACAAAGACAACCCTTCGATTTCTCTTCCAACAGCTGCCTCTCCAATTAGTTGCGCCTATGGTATTATCTTTTCTTGAACAAAGGCCTCGCCAACTCTCTCCGTAAGTATATTTTTTGTCTGGTTCCCAGCAAAACCTATCCTTTTAGTTCGAGTGTTAACCTCGAGTACGATTTCTTTCCTGGTACCATAGTATTTTCCGGTGTATCCTCTGTTGATGTGTTTCAGTCAAGGAACAACCTTCATTGTTTTCTGTCTGCTGTTGTTATGTTCGTGTAACCTTTCATCCTTTGTCAGAACGAAACATTTCTCACTTGATGAGTTTATTCACTCCCTCATATACTTTTCTCCGGATTGTAAACTGTTATCCACTGGCGTCCTTTCTAGATATACCCAGCACAATGACCTTGTCTTTCTAACACGTGGCCACTTGCTACACTAGATTTATGGCGTGTCAATCAGACTTGCGTAGACGGCAGCGGACAGCTTTCACCTGTTTTTTGTTCACCACACTCCTACAAATAACTTCATACATCAATTGTCACCACGTTCAATGACACTTACCTTAACTAAAAGAAAATTTTTATAATTTTTTTTTTTTTGAAATTTGGCATTATATATTACAATGCAATTTTCAGCTGCTACCCAATGTTGCTGTTGGGTCACAGCATATTACACATTCCATTGGTAGTGCTATCTGTCACACAATTTACAAAGTTAGGAAATTTTATGGACAAGCCTTTTAGATAGAGATCAGCATGCCAGAAACAGTTACCAGCATGGAATAAACAGCTTATGAGTTGTAGACAACTCGTCCGCGCGCGCGCGCGCGCGTGTGTGTGTGTGTGACAGATTTTATTCACAGTTGTTAAGTGGTTTCCAATATACTAATTAAGCGTGTTACACGGTTGTAGATCAAAAGCGAAGAGGCTCGACAAACTCTTGGACAAGGCCACGAGATGAGGTGCATCCCAAGAACAATAGGAGGAGACAGACGTTACAGGGCCCAGCACTGATTCCTCCAGCATACCCTGCTACAGGATACTCTAGTGTTTATACAACATCACATGACAAAGACAAACTAGATCACAGTAAAGTATGTATTATATTAAAAAAAAAAAAGACAAAATGTTTTGAACTTACATACATCTACCAGATTGTTAGTAAAAGTTTAGTATTATTTTGAATGATCATCACTTCTTTCACAGCACTTTAATAATTAATAATTTAATGCACTTTCACTTGTGAAAAAACTTACTTTTTGTTATATCTTCATACGCACGTTTCGGAGTAGTTTGCTCCTTCATCAGTGAGGTACTACTCCGATGAAGGAGCAAACTACTCCGAAACGTGCGTATGAGGATATAACAAAAAGTAAGTTTTTTCACAAGTGAAAGTGCATTAAATTATTAATTGTAAAATTTAGTAAACACATACTTGTTTAGTATATTATTTGACAAACACATTTTATTAAAGCATAAAACTTACTTTAAACTATGTGTGAATTGTATAGATTAACTGTGAAATTTTTGTGTTTTGAACAGGAGAACAGACCATCAGTCCCCAGATAAATAATCAAAATTAATTTTGAAATCTTTTACAGTTGAAAAGTGTTCAATTTGTGTAACAAAAATTACATAACATACGGTTACACATTTTGTGTAAAATGTGTAAAATATTAAGTTCATATATGAATAGTTGGTATGTTATTCACCTCTTCAAGGAAACCTGCGCAATCATTGTTTATCTATGATAAACAACTTCTATAGTGACAACCAAAAAGAAAGCAGCCTGGTAATAGTGAGTAATTCCCAAGAAACCAGTTCTGTATAATTTGGGTGGTGCATTCTGGGTTTAAATATTTAGATGTTTAGGTATCTATATAAATCAGTAATATAGATAACAATTTTTCTTGTTTATATAATAACTGGTAAAAAAAGTCTTCTTAATTTCTTTTATTTTTACTCTTGTCTTATTCATTTCTTTTATTTTTACTCTTGTCTTATTAATTTTTCAAATCTCTTAAAGAGTATATACTTATTACTAGCTGGATACCCGTGCTTCGCTACAGTGATTATCAGAAAAAAACGGAATGTGAAATCAGAAAAAAGAAATAGGTTATTTGTGAAGCTTAGATACTGGTATTTGGCACTAAGAGATACTATTTAAGCTCGATCAATTTGAAGATGATCAAGCTTGAAAATGATCAATTTGATCAAGCTCGATCAATCAACTATTAAAGATTGAAAATTAATGAGTTATCAATAATGACACCGTATTAACGTAGGCGTTAAAGTTTTCAAAACCCTTTCTTAGCGAGCACCTAGAAGCCAAGAGGAACATACATGCCGAATTTAAAGTTTGTAGCTTTATAGTTATGGAGATTTCGTGATAAGTGAGTGTATAAATAAGTCAGTGGTATTTCGCTTATACATATATATATATATATATATATATATATATATATATATATATATATATATATATATATAGATAGATAGATAGATAGATAGATAGGCCTACATATAGGTGCTGTGTTTCACGAGCATTAAACCATTTGTAGTACAATCGAAACAGGATTTAATTGGTTTGCTTGAACGTTTTTCATATGCAACTGGCCATAGAGTGTCTCCGTACCCTGTTCGGAATATATGTGCCGAACTTAGAACTCAAAATAAACCCTCAACGCCACATAGCAAGGAATAGAGGGACAGGTTGAATTGTGTCGTGATTATTTTCGCACTTCCTCGTAGTTATAGGCTAGATGAAAAAATACTGTATAGTAACTCCCCAAAAGCCTAAAGCAAAGTAAAAAAATAAATATTAGACTTCCAGGAAGCGTACAGTTGAAAAAAAGCTGCATTATCGGTGTCACGGTTTTTAGCGGTTTTTCGCGTTTTTTCGCGGTTAGGCATTAAAGTTTTCAAAACCCTTTCTTAGCGAGCACCTATAAGCCAAGAGGAACATACATGCCGAATTTAAAGTTTGTAGGCTTTATAGTTATGGAGATTTCGTGATGAGTGAGTGTATGAATAAGTCAGTGGTATTTCGCTTTTATATATATAGATTTTACTGTAAAATAACTTTGAGACATTAAAATTTTGTCAACTCATAAATCATGTCAAACAAAAATTCAATTTGTTGCTTGAATTTTATATTTTATCTTTAATAAAATTGTTTTACTTTCTTTTTAAAAAATAAATTAAATCATTTTGAAAAGATTACTAAAAAAATAAAGGAAATTTGACTTAGGAACGTTCTGGTAATAAAATGACACTACGGAAATAAGAACATGCCTTCAATTACTTCGCAGTGAGTTTTTGCTAAAGTTACTGTAAAAATGTTTATGTTTTTATCTATTATGGTTTTTGAGAAAAATATGAATTAAAATTGCTGACTTATCAGTGTCAAAGTAGAGCACTAACACTCACATGGAAATGTGCATGATTGGCTAACAAAAATAATTATGCTGTCTGCTACGATTGTAACTATACAAATTTTTGAAGAATGTTTGTAATTACCAATTAATAATTTTAACCAATTCTGTATATTTTGGGTGGAGCAACTAACCCTTACTCTATTCTGGATTTAGATCTGTTTCGATCTTCAGACGGTTAGGTACACCTCAGTGATAACATAAAAAATATTTTTTCCTTATAAACAATAATTGTATTAGAAGACTTAAATAGAAGACTCTATTAATCCATTTTTAATCCACTTTTTTAATCCATTAAATTTTTACTATTTTCTTATTCATTGTAAACATTTTTCTTGCCTCCAGAAACGATTAAGACTATAAAATAGGTTAATTACCTTCTGTCAACGTTTCTTAAAATCCTTTTAGGATAACTTGAGTTTCGACACCATTTGGTGTCATCATCAGATCGGATATGAATTAGGTCAAAACATTTTGATGTATATACATCTCGTCAGATATTAAAAAATTAAAAACAACACATAACATTACACAAATAATAAATAAACTATATCACAACAAAACAACATTACAACAATGAAATATAAAAAAAACGTGGCCGCAAACGAACCTGTACAGGAAACGCCCCCACGGTAAGACTAATCAATGCCGGTTTGACCTTGGTTCAATTTTATCGATCTGATATAGCCAATTTCTCGTTCTATATGATCGATTCTATTAAATAAAACATTATTGGTATGTATTGCTTTTTCATTTAGGACACGATTGTGATCCTCCTTTATGGCTTTATATATCTCGAACCTTTCAAGGGTGTCCAGCTTTAGTGACTTTTTACATTTATGTAGGATATCTAAATTGTCATTAATACTCTTTATATTATGGTTATATGAGCTCAAATGTTCTGCAAATGTAGATCTACTTACATTTGACTTGGAGCTTGGGATATGTTCTTTATAGCGTAATTTGAAAGAACGACCTGTTTGTCCTATATAGAACTGTGTGCAATCAGAACAATTAAGTCTATATACACCAGTACCATCAAATATATCGGAGGGTATATTTTTGTTAGTAAATGTAAGTTTTTTCTCAAGTTTATTACTTGCCTTTGAGGCCAAAGTAATATTATGCTTTTTTAATTGGTTTTTTTAAATATGGTATAGATTTTCACCATATTCTATTGCAATGTATTTGTTTACTTTTTCTTTGGATACATAAATATTTATTGGTTTATTTTGTTTTTTATTAATTATTCTATCTACTATATGACTTTTGTATCCATTGGCTAATGCTATGTGTTTGATAATGTTTAGTTCATTGTTATAATCATCCGTAGATAGGGGCAATGCCAGCAATCTATGAATCATACAGTTGAAAAATGCCATTTTATGTGAAATAGGGTGATACGATGAGGCGTGAATAGCATGATCTGTGATTGTTGGTTTTCTGTAAATATTATAGTTAATTTTATTATTTATTTTAGTTAAAGTTAAATCTAAAAAATTAATTTTATTATTCATTTCAGTCTCTAATGTGAATTGCAAATTATTTGTAATAGTATTCATATATTTTTTAAGCGTTTCTAATTGTCTGCAATTGCCATTGTAAATCATTATTGTGTCATCCACATATTGTCGGTAAAATAAAATTGCCAAAAAACTCGAAAAAATATTTAGACAACACATAACGTTCAATAAAAATTATAGCTTGAAAAACAGTTTAGAACTGGTCGAACTTACAAAAACTATTACAATCGAGCCGAGACACACTCTCGCCTCATTCGACATAGTAAATCTATACACGAACATACCTATTACCGAAACGTTAGAAATAGCTAAAAATTTATTACTATCTAAATCCACATTAAATCATGAAACAGTTGATGAGTTAATCAATTTGACAAAAGTAATATTAGAACAAAATTATTTTACTTTTGACAACAAATATTATTTACAACGGGATGGTTTAGCTATGGGATCCCCATTGTCAGGCATCCTGGTGGAAATTTACCTAAATCATATTGAAACAAACGAAATTTTATCGACTAAAAACAAACATTATACAAAAATTTTATTTTACCGACGATATGTGGATGACACAATAATGATTTACAATGGCAATTGCAGACAATTAGAAACGCTTAAAAAATATATGAATACTATTACAAATAATTTGCAATTCACATTAGAGACTGAAATGAATAATAAAATTAATTTTTTAGATTTAACTTTAACTAAAATAAATAATAAAATTAACTATAATATTTACAGAAAACCAACAATCACAGATCATGCTATTCACGCCTCATCGTATCACCCTATTTCACATAAAATGGCATTTTTCAACTGTATGATTCATAGATTGCTGGCATTGCCCCTATCTACGGATGATTATAACAATGAACTAAACATTATCAAACACATAGCATTAGCCAATGGATACAAAAGTCATATAGTAGATAGAATAATTAATAAAAAACAAAATAAACCAATATATATTTATGTATCCAAAGAAAAAGTAAACAAATACATTGCAATAGAATATGGTGAAAATCTATACCATATTTAAAAAACCAATTAAAAAAGCATAATATTACTTTGGCCTCAAAGGCAAGTAATAAACTTGAGAAAAAACTTACATTTACTAACAAAAATATACCCTCCGATATATTTGATGGTACTGGTGTATATAGACTTAATTGTTCTGATTGCACACAGTTCTATATAGGACAAACAGGTCGTTCTTTCAAATTACGCTATAAAGAACGTATCCCAAGCTCCAAGTCAAATGTAAGTAGATCTACATTTGCAGAACATTTGAGCTCATATAACCATAATATAAAGAGTATTAATGGCAATTTAGATATCCTACATAAATGTAAAAAGTCACTAAAGCTGGACACCCTTGGTTCGAGATATATAAAGCCATAAAGGAGGATCACAATCGTGTCCTAAATGAAAAAGCAATACATACCAATAATGTTTTATTTAATAGAATCGATCATATAGAACGAGAAATTGGCTATATCAGATCGATAAAATTGAACCAAGGTCAAACCGGCATTGATTAGTCTTACCGTGGGGGGGCGTTCCTGTACAGGTTCGTTTGCGGCCACGTTGTTTTTATATTTCATTGTTGTAATGTTGTTTTGTTGTGATATAGTTTATTTATTATTTGTGTAATGTTATGTGTTGTTTTTAATTTTTTAATATCTGACGAGATGTATATACATCAAAATGTTTTGACCTAATTCATATCCGATCTGATGATGACACCAAATGGTGTCGAAACTCGAGTTATCCTAAAAGGATTTTAAGAAATGTTGACAGAAGGTAATTAACCTATTTTATAGTCTTATTCATTGTTCAAATTTGTTAAAGAATACATTAATTTTTTTTCTGTAAAATAACTTTAACCATTAAAATTATGTCAGTTCATAAAAATTGTGTTGAACAAAAATTACAATTTGTGCTTGAAATTTATATTTTCTTTTTAATAAAATTTTTTTACTCTGTTTTTTATAAAAATGTTAAAAACATTAAAAATATAATTATAAAATGAAGATGAATAACAAAAAATTAGACTTATGAATGCTCTGACAATAAATTAACACTGCAGAGAAAAGGATATGTCATTATTAGCCTTCACTTACTGCACAATCAGTTTTTTACTGTTCATTTTTGTTTTTTTCTAAAGTTGTTCAAGATCCAATCAAGCTGATTTTCATACAGTGTTCACAAATATTATACTAAAATGACTGTAAAATCTATGCTAAAAATGACTGTAAATTTGTGTTTTTATCTATTATGGTTTTTGAGAAAAAGATGCATTAAAATTGCTGATTTACCACTGTCAAGGCAGAGCACTTCCATTTAAATAGAACTGTGCATGATTGGCTGACAACACAATTGGCTGTCTGCCACCATTGTAACCATACGAATTTCTAATTAGCTTATGTACTTACATTAATCAAAAGATGCATTCATAAAGCTGACAATTTTTAATCTGAAATGTGCATGTAAATTTTTCTTCTTCTATGGCGTCACAATTCGAAGTCGAACCTTAGCCTCCATAATCATCCACCTCCATTTTTCCCTGTCCTAGGCGATCGATGTTCATCATTTTATTTTAAGTAAATTATCAGCATCCCTCACCACTGCGTCTATCCAGCATGTCTTGGGTCTTCCGACATGCCTTCTACCCTCGATTTGACTAAGCAGTACCTTCCTAGGTAATCGGTTGCCTTCCATCCTAATGATGTGTCCTGCCCATTACAATCTATGCAATCAGATGGTGGTGGCCAGATCATTGTCATGTAAATTTACATCTAGCATTTTCTGCATATAAATCTGGCTAATTTATGAGCAAACACCTTTTTCAGTGTAATGATATTTTATATAAAAAAGTGGCAGACGTTTATCAACAACATAACATAGTTACATGTTACATTAATTTTTATTTTCAGCTACATGGTGACAGTATGAAAAAGATGCCTGTACGCAGAGTAGCAAGTGACACAAACACCCGGAGGCGATCAGACATCGATGTTGCCACTACGTCTTCACTTCTCACTGTGCCGACACTTGGCAGTAACTTAGTGAACAAACAGGGAATGGGAAGCTGTCACCTGTTGATGAGTTTGAACGAACTTGAACCAACACCTCTGCAGGAAACACCATCCGACGACATCTCTCCAGAATGTGTCTCACCAGCCGTACTACTAGTTCCACCTCCGTATCCGGCAGAAGTGTCAGTTTCTGTGTCAACAAGTTCATCGGTGACAACACAACCTGAACAAGAGACCAAAGCGCCGACACAACAAACACAGACAGAAACGAATCCACAGAGTGACGAAGTCAGTTACACGTCGAAAAGTGATTTAGACATACAAATAATGGTTGTCGACGACAATTCGGTTACGGACACGAGACAAGAAGTGACCGAGCTAAACGAAACTGCACAAGAAAAACGTCCCGTCACGCCGGGACAAAGAGTACGAATCAGACTCTGTGACACTCGGTTAGATTCCGGTATCGGTGACGACAAGCACAGTCAAGAATCGCAACCGTCGTCGAGTGGTCCATACGAAAGCAATCCAGAAACTGTGTTAGGCCAAGTGGTTATACATTCACGGGACGAGTTATCATAGTCAATTTTTAGTAAATAAAAATAATAATGTATATTTCTATATATTGTTTTCATGTACAGTAGTGATATGTCATAAATATATTATATGTTAAGTTTGAAAATAGAAAAATTCTTTTGTTGTTGTTGTTGTTGTTGTTAATATTAGCAAAGTAAACAGTAGTTTTAATGAGGAAGGAAAAAAACACAGGTTTCATTCAAATCTTGAAAGTTAGAAGGAGGTTACACTTATGCTTATTTTGAACTATTAGAATAGTTAGAAACTATTCTCAGTAAATTAAAAGAGGTCAAGACAAAATATCACAATCTAATTAATATGATGATACTGTTATAAATATTTTAGTTTCCCTCTTAAACTGTCTGGTAAATGGTATTTATCTGAGACTAATGTGTACTAAAAATTGTGTTTTATTAAAATCCGATTAAAGAAACAAAAAAATTATTGGTTGTAAGAAAAATATAAAACTTCATACTATTTAAACACTACATGGAATAACATCTTTCATAAATTTACACTTAACAATAGAAATGAATGATTTTACAAACCTAATGTATTAGGTTTTAGATTATTAGCTACATGGTCAGCTAATGTCATAAGTTCCACAGTTGTGTTGTGGTAAATATCATAACAAGAAATGACATGGCACTAACTTTTTGGAAGCATTAAATCTCTATTTCTAAACATAAAATATTTTTAATTGGATTAAAAAAAACTTTTATAATATTTGTTGAAACACTTGTTATAATGTATCTTTTAAAAATCAGTATACTTGAATTTACACATCACATATACACTTAAATGCATATAGTTTTTCCTCTAATCAGGACTGAATGGAAGAGCAGCTGTAGAGGGCAGTGGTGTTCAGTATCACATACTTTGGGGGAGGGTACCAAAATCAGAGAACAAACACGATTTTATTGAAAATGTTGGTCTGAAATTGTTTAGTGTGAGCACCAAACTGAATACAAATATTATAATGAGGTTTCTGTTGTTCAACTACTCTGGTGTCGATAAACCCTTATATTAATACTCAACAGTTATAACAATGCATTTAAAGACTATACAATATAAGTTATCAGACAAACTTATGGTAGAGACAGAAAAGGCTATACAATGCATCTTAAAATTGTACACATATTGATAGTTTTTTACTTTCAATTGAGCATGACATAATAGAATCATTTAAAACAGATTATTGACAATGTGGCATCTCTGAGAGCAAGAAAAAGTATGTTAAAATAGTTGAACAGTGAAATCTCAATACAACTATCAGATCTGGACCAAAAAATATATTGTTCTAGAGGGAGTTACCATTATAAAGAGAACCTTGAATACAATCCAGTAATTTGTTCTTGTTTTGAAAGTAGACAAGTAATCATCTCCTAAATTTAACTACATTAATTACTTCAAAATTCAAAACATTTAATTGTGGCAAGGACAAGATTAACAAATACACAGTGTATACAATTAAGACAAATATAATTCTTGGATTTCGTTGTCCATGATGTGTCCGTTGATTAACTAAATATAAGTATATCACTACTGACTCGGAACACAAAGTTTTTTGTAGGTGAAAATTTTACACACATTTAAATTGTACACACATTGACTACTGACAATTTTTTTACTTTCAATTGAGCATGACATAATAGAATCATTTAAAACAGATTATCGACAATGTAAAAAGGTAAAACTTTTACATTTTTACCTATAAAAAACTTTGTGTTCCGAGTTGGTAGTGATATACTTATATTTGAAAAATATAAAATTAGCATACCTTACATTATGTTCAACAATCAAAAGCTGTACAGATATATTCTTTTTCTTCAGTACAATGTCAACTCGCTTTTTGTCTTTTTTTTTCATATTTCACGTTACACAAAGCACTACAATGTTCATGCTATTATAGTGTATTGTTGTTACCATTGTACACTGCTGTACTTGAAAACTTTTAAACAACAGTTTGTTTCACATTGTTTTTACAGAACCAAAGCCCTTAAATCTCCTCTTCAAATGATAGCAACAAATCTTCCTTGCAAAGTTCATATTTCAGGCAGTTAGTATAACCAAGTCATCAAAAACAATCATAATGGAGTGACTTATTGTGTCTTTTTTCATATCGGCCATCTAAGGACCACATGCCAATTTTTATTCTTTGTTCTTTCCTTTTTCTCCAATATTCTTTCATCTTTTCACTGTGTCTCTTCTTCCTGTCTTCAACCCACTTTTAACCTGCATTTTTCTCTCTTCCCCTGGACTCCTTCCATTTCTAACACTTTTGCCCAAAAAACTTCTCTTTCAATTGCTTCTTCTGCGTTTAATTATTTTTTCTAAATCCGTTTGGACTTCTTTAATTCAACTTGATGTTGACTTCTTTCCCCACAGATATTTGAAGATCTGTTTTGTTAACCTGTTGTTGTCCATTCTATATAAATGTCCAAAAAATAATAGTCTTCTTTTTCTCATTGTTTCTGTTATATTTTCTATACTTTGATTTATTTCATCATTACTTCTTAATTTTCAACCTTCTGAAGTTTCGTGGGCCTAATATTTTCCTAATAATTCGTCTTTCCAATGTTTCTAGTTTATCTAAATTATAATTCAGTGCTAGGCATTCACTTGCATATAGACATTCTGGCCTCAGTACTCTACTGTAATGCCTTATTTTCGCATTTTTAGTCAATAGGAATTTTATACTGCATTACTGGAATCAATGTTGGGACCAAAACACCTTATCATTGTAGAAGGACTATTGTTGCATTGATGTTGTACAGTAATCGTGCAATTGAGATGTCACTGTACTTATGCATTTTGTTTTAAACTACCAGTAATTTCTATATGATCATGTTCAGCCTCTGTTATTAGAAACATTATTTTAATTGTTCCTGTTAACACTGCTTGTATTGTTTAATAATTTGTGTTTACATATTTTACTTTAAGCTACTATTTTACTCAATTTTTTCACTACCTGATTTATACAGGCAATGCATGATAACATCTACCAAAATTATCACATACATCAAAAACACCTTTCTTTCTTCAAAAGAGTCAACAACAGGATCTTACCTAACTTGGCAAAATAATCACTAAACTCAGACTTTGTCAAACATGCTAAAGTCTCTTAGTCCCAAATTACATAGTCTAATGAATTATATTCGAAATTTTCTGTTGTTTTTCAACTCGTACTATGTGTTTCTTTTTCTATCCAACATTTCTTGCTTTAGCAAAAACATAGAAGTTAGGCAAATTTGAAATTGGTTAAAATTTGAAAGAATTGGATTTAAAAACTGAAATTTTTACAGCAGATAAACAAAGGTATAATATTGTTGCCATTTAATCCAGATGGAGTGATAATATTATTTCTTGCTGCTTTGAGTATTTTAATATTGTGGGGACTCATGTACTTTTATAAAAACTGAAAACTGTGTTTAGTTATGTTTTATTTTGCCACTTTCAATACAAATGTCTCAGTTTTTTTCATTATACCCAATTTTAGCTGACAAGACACAATAACATCTACCAATTTACAATTCTGATTACTCAATTTAGATAAAATTTATAATTAACTAGTCAATAGGTTTGAAAATTTAGTTATCTGCAAGGCGATTGTACAAGTTACCATGATATTCAGACATCACCTGATATCAATATAAATCCTGGTGCAAGCGATAGAGCTCTGGAGAGTTATGGAACATTCTTTAGCATTTTCCCTTAAGCTATGAGAAAATGGTACCGCTATGCCATAAAAAATTATTGTAAATAATGCTAATCAGTTGGAAGATCATGAAATAATCCTATGTTTATGAGGATCAACACACAAGAAGAGTGTGTAATCGTGTAATCTATTTCTGGCACCACAGCAGAGGCCCTCGCTCAAGAAAACTTATGGTGTGATTACAGCCACATATATTGAGAAGATGTATTTAAACAAAACTTCTATATTCTTTCTTTAAACTCCTAAGCAATGGGTAATTTCTTATAGATAAATCCACTACTCCACTGCTTCCATCATAACGTTTTCAATTCGCGGAACCACTACTCACTGCTTCTGAGGGTGATCCCAGATTCTAGAGATCGAAAAGTCAAGGAAAAATATTACAATGGAAGCAGTCTGAATAGAGGATTTATTCATATATTCTGTTTCTCAACCAAAAAGTAAATTTAAATTGTCAATTAATAAACAGATGTGTTACATTTTGTATAAGCTTGGGAAATTATTTATTTTAAAATATAATTTAAAAAAAAGAGCAGTCAATGTATAAAGTATTACATATTACAATTATATTTATATTTATCTAATTCAAAAAAATAATATTATATTTTAGAGTATTTAATATATTTAATAAATTATCAGAAATTACTTAAATATTTTTATGTTCATATCTACTTAAATAAATATCATTTAAATGTGTATCTTTATATATATTTTTAAGTATTTTTATTTTTGTTTGTTTTAATTTAATTTTTTAGATACATCTTTCTGTGATGAAACACAAGTTCAATTTTAAATAAAAAATGCCATACATAATGTTTCAGAAAATGCCAAATACAGTAAAATTACTTAGAATTTTTAATTCTTTCACCTAAATGATAATGTTCAATGAATATTTTTTTTATATTTATAGTCCTCAATGGTCCTCAATTTATTACAGATTTTCTTTGTGAAACTATCTAACTCAAATTACTTACTACAAACTTAACATTTAACTAATTATTAAGTAATAAAAACTAAATAAAATTTTTGCAAGTAAAGTGAAGCAGTTTTATAATAATAAAGATCATTGTATTAATGTACATATGAACAAGTACATAGTATAATATACTTATAAAATTAGTTCTTAAAGGTGTAGATAAGTTATTGAGTAGTTTTGTTCATAATGTGATCAGTTATGTTTAGTGTTGTATGTTTTAAAGACATGAATTTTGAATTGAGTAATGGAAGCGTTATGCAAAATAAACTCAATGTTTATGCATTACAGGCAAGACTTTTAACCATGCTTATTAATATAAATAATAAAAACTGAGCAGAATTTGTTAACATTATGGGCATTGATTTATTTAATTCTAAGACTTGAATTTTATTTAAATTTATGAAAGCAAAATTTTTGAATAAAATTTTTATTGGTAATGGAAATTGTTTTATGATCCACAAAACTTGAAATACTGACTTGTTACCATTGACTTGAGCTTGAAAGTGGCTATAGTATGGGGTAATTGAACAGTCACATAACTTACATTTCAAAACATTTACTTATCAAGCCTTCTGTTTGTTTGTATAAATAACAAAAAGTCCCAAAACAAATTTAATGATAGAAAAACACTACAAAGCTCACAACAGGTACTGGTACTGAAAATATCCTCATGTCAGGCAAAGCATGCATTAAAACTTTTTTTTAATATTTATGATGACCTGCTACAGTGTGGCTACATGGATGTTCAGTGAAATACCATCTTTAATATTATTTTTAGCTTCAATTGTTGTGGGTTCACATATCGCCTAAAGTGAGCGTTGTTGATAACAGAACCTCATCTAGACCAGCTATGTTATTTAAAATGAAAGTTATGCTAAAAATAATCTAGTACTTTTTTTCTTATCTGGTTCTTAGAGTCGATACATTACATTTATTTGGTATGGGTGTAACTTTGTCAACTCAGTAGTTTCCATAACATTTCTGTATTATCATCTGCTCTGGCTATGAAGTTTTTTAAGAGTCATTTTTACAGAATAAAGAAACATTTCATGGACAGTCTCTATATAACATTAAGTCAAAATACTTGAATGGCTGGACCATTTTCTATGGCAACATTTTCCTGTTTCCCTAAAATGAATTTCTAAATGATATATAATGGATTTGTCTGGAGTCTGGAACATTAGTACCTGGAAGGGTTGATCGTGGGGGGGTCATTTAATTTTCTTCCTATTGCCCATATCTAAACCTACATTTTGGGATGCTTTGTGCAAAGTACTGTGAAACTACTATGTACCTAACGCTACATGGAAGTTAAACATTTTTATTAAATGAAAATATTGAGAGTAAAATAAAATTCATGTCAGTAAGACTACAGTACAAGATAACTGTTACAAGGAGATTGGAATCACATTGTTAACAAACTTGAGGTATCAGACTTTTTACAATTATTGCAATAATCTCACGTGTGGTTTCAATGTGATCATTTCTTCAAAATAAAATGATATTAAACAGAACAGTTAGTTTATCTTCATAACAAGATAACTATTGTAACATATTGATGTGTATAGAAACTTAAACAATGAGAAATAACTGTTAGTTGTGAGCGTGAGTGTACATGTGTAAGTGTGTGAGTGGATGCATTTAATTGTATTATATACTTCTTCATAGCCTTTACACAGGGTTACACTCTTTGCTACCTAACATCATACTAAGTTAGGTTAGGACATAACATTTTTCATAAATCTTTGTATTACAATATGTTTTTGTTTACATAATTTGTATACAAATTTATTTACACTGAAGTAGTAATACAATTTGAGAAGTAAAATATGCATTTGACTGAGCTAGAAATTACATTATTATCATAATTATTGTAAAAATTATTATCATACATTGTCAATAGTAGCAATATCCGATCTTCTTTACAAAAACTGTCCTGCCATGAGACTGTTAATTACCACTTTCACAGAACTATTTTTACAGTGATTAGGATTATCAGTTTTTGTAAGTATTTTGAAGTTCTAAACTGACTGTATATCTTGCAAAACGTGAGAAATGCTCAACTCTATACACACAATTTTTACCACAACCCTTTCACCATATATTTATTCTCCACAATTTAAAATAAAGTTTTCTTATTAGGTTATTTTCCTAGGTAACGTCTGATTGTCTCCTGAAAGTTTCAGAATTTTACCAACATTTTTATAGTACTTGGTAGGTTGGGACGTATGTGTTCCATCGGTATACTCAACAACATCTGATTGGGACACATATGTTCTACTGGTAATGTGTTATTCATATATTTTATTCATAAACTACTAAAAGTTGAGTTAGCATCCACTGTTGCCAACCTAACTCCTCTAAATACTATTCACCACAGCTGGGATACCATAGTACTCACTTCCAGCAGCTTGGTGGCCCAATGAAGTACTTCTATTTTTAGTGGGACATATGTGTCCCATTAAATATGAAAGGGCTAAGATACATAAAATGTTGCTTCAACAAAATAATAAATTGAACTATTAAAAAAATCAAGAGTCAACAATTACACTTGAGATGTATTTAAATAGTTTTCAATCCATTAAAAATTCTAGACCTTACTCGAAGCTACCTCTGGGCCCGTTATATACCGGTAGTTCTGTGGTTTTCTGATCAACCACTGATATAAACTGATAAGTATATTTTATGTGTGTCTGCTTTAGTAAAAAATAATTTGCTTTATGAAAACATTTATGAACTACCGGTATTAACTAAATAATCATTATCAGTTACTGCAAGACATTTAGTTTCTTTTTTAATTAGATCTTGTCTAATGACATTTGACATGTCATAATCAGTATAACAATGCGTTGTTGTGTTACTATTTGACAGCTAATACATTTAATAACTAACTGATAATTATTTACAAATTTCTAACAGCAAAGTGGCCTGCAATAACACAGAACTAGTATAGTACCGGTATTCACAAAAATACTAGACTTAATGTAATGTTAGGTTCTATAATTAATAATCTCAATTTGAAATAAAGGAGTAAACGTGATTTATTCAGTACAACAATTACAAACATGAAGTGGTAGCCATGGGCTACGCATGTCACATCTCTACATATATATTAATACGACGCTGTGCCGCTAGATGGCAAAACCAGGTCTATACGTCACATTTCCCTTTCTTTATAAATAAAATAAGAACATTGGTTTATACTTAAATAATACTTATGATTGTACACTCAAATTATATAATAAGTATCACAAATTGAGTCTATTTATTGGTTTTATTACTCTTCCAAATCTTGATGTTCACTGGGTTGGTTGATTACTAGTGTTTGACTGCTGCAAATGGTTCTCTTGCTGATCGAGGCAGGACTTTGAAGTATCCCTGTTGACATTAGGCTTTGGTGATGTAGGAGTGGATGCAGCGAGTGACTTATGGGCAGCAGGTGATTGAGCTTGTGCTTGAACCTGTACTTCTGCTGGTTTGTCAGCATATTTGGTTTCAGGAAGTACAACTCTGTTACTGCTGGCCAGGTCTGCTTGTGTTTTGTGCAGATAACTGAAGTTTCTTCTTAAAATTTGGCCTTGATCTGTTTGGATGATTACGGATCTTGGCAGACTTTCAGGCTTTTCTATCACCCTTGCTCCCTCCCATTGGCGGTGAGCAACTTTGTGTTTGACTTTATCATTAAGTTCATAATTAACTGGTTCTTTAGTGTGTTTGTTGCTGTAGTTAGCTTGCTTCTTTTGTAGACGTTCAAGTTCGATGTGACTCCTTGAACTATTTTTGGTTTTAAATTGCTGTCTGTTGTGGGTATCGGTGATCTGGTGATTCTGCTAAAAAGGCGTTGATTTGGAGAACCTAAGCTGTCGTTTCTTGGTGTATTTCTCCAATTTAAGAGAGCAAGTTGGACATAAGACTTGTCAATACTGCATTTTTTTAGTAGATTCTTCGCAGTTTGAACTGTTTTTTCAGCTAGGCCATTGCCTTGATGGTGATGTGGACTGGACATGACATGGCTAAAACGCCACTCTTTTTGAAAGTCCTTGAATTCTTTGGACATGTATTGTGTGCCATTATCTGTTTCGAGCACTTCTGGTATACCATGTGCGGAGAACCATTTTTTAAACTGTTCGATAACTTCACAGGATGATTGACTTTTTAGTTGTTGAAAGTCTAAGTATCCTGAATAACTATCGCAGATCACCAAATAAGTTTTTCCTTTCATTTCAAATAGATCTTATGCAACTATTTGCCAAGGAAGTGTGGGGATCCTTTTAACTAGCACTGTACGTTTGGTATTGTCTCTTTGTGTTTGTTCGCAGACAGAACAGCCACTGACTAGTTTTACAATATCATCATATTGTCCTCTCCAGTAAAGTGATTGACGAGCTCTCCTTAAGCAGCTCTGGATTCCTAGATGTCCTTGGTGGATACTGCATAACATTCTGGTTATTTGTGTTTTTGGTACTATAATTTTTTCACCTTTAAAAATTAGTCCTTTAAGATATGTCAATTCCTCTTTGAAGTTGAAGTAATGTCGCAGTTCTGTAGGAAGTTCATTGGTTCTTTCTGGAAACCCGTGCATTATTGTTTTAAGTAGCAACTGTAAATGTGGATCCTCTTCTGTTGCTTGAATTAACTCCCCTTTAGCATCCAACAAAATTGGTAGAATGACTGCTACTTTGAGGTTCTCTTCTTGGTCATATCTTAACTTAGAAGCATCACAGTCACGACTTAAGAAATCTGCCAGATGTATTTCTGTGCCCTTTTTAAACATAACGTTTGGTAAATATGGAGCAAGATTAAGCATTATACGTTGCAGTCTTGCTGGAGCTGATTGTATATTTTTCTTGAAGATTGTCTCAAGCGGTTTGTGATCTGATTCCACTGTTAGTGCTTTACCGTATACATACTCGTGAAACTTTTTGCATCCAAATAGTATAGAGTGCTTCTTTCTCAATCTGAGGATAATTCTGCTCAGATTTATTCAGTGCTCTGGCTCCATAAGCTACTGGCTGGCCTTCTTGAAGAAGTGCTGCCCCAAGGTTTTTTGAGCTTGTGTCAACTGTTAGAGTTACAGGTTTGTTTACATCAGTATAATCTTAGTACTGGTGGACTCGGTAGTACTTGTTTTATCTTGCTGAGTGCCTCTTCATGATGGAATTCCCAGGTAAAACTTGTGTCTTTATGTAACAAATCTCTTAGTGGATTTGTTAGGTCTGACATGTTAGGAATAAACTTGTTTACGTAGGTTATCATTCCTAAGAGTCTCTGTAACTCTTTTTTATTCATTGGTGTTTTCATGGCTTGTATGGCTTCTCCTTTTTCTGGGTCTGCTTCTAGTCCTTTGGCCAAAACAATGTGTCCCAAAAATTTTAGCTTTTTTGCTTCAAAAATACACTTGTTTTTATTCAGTTTAAAGCCTGAAATTTTTAGCACTTCGATGACTTCGCTAACTCTTTTGTGTAACTCTTTTCTATTTTTTGCGTGTATAAAGATGTCGTCGATCGACACTCTTACATTTTTGAATTTACTAAGTAAATTTGTTAAAATTTCTTGAAATATTTCAGGCACTGAGGATACGCCGAAAGGAAGTCTCTTGAAAGAATATCTTTCCCATGGTGTGGCAAATGTTAATATCTTTTGTGTTCTTTTTGACAGTTTAATTTGCCAGAATCCTTTCGTGCAATCTAGTAATGCAAAAAATTCTGATCCTTTGATATCAGCTGATATCTCTTCTATTGTAGAAAGAGAAAATGCTGCCTCAAAATGTTTTTGTTCACATCTGATGGATCTATGCAGATTCTTAATTTATCTTTTTGTCTAACTACCACCATTGGATTTACTGCAGGTGTAGGCTCTGTTTCAGGTTTGATGACATCTAACTTTACCATCCTGTCGAGTTCTTGCTTTACCTCGTCTCTTATTGCATGTGGAACTCTCCTTGAGGGTTTTATCTCGAATCTAGGGTTCTCGATCAGGTCGATATCATATTCATAATCCTTGTAACAGCCTAACCCTTCAAATATATCATCTGTAGATTGACTTTTTTTTTAAGTTTTTACTCTTGCAACAAGTCCTAATCTTTCACAAGTTTGGAGTCCTAGGATTGGTGTAACTTTTTCTTGTACTACTTTAAATAAGACTTTTGCTTCTTCGTTTTTTAATTTACACTGTAGTTTTACTTCACCTAGAACTGCCATTCTGTCGTCTGTATAACTTATTAAGTTTTTTGTACGACTTGGTTATAAACTAGCTTTGGTTTTATCCACTAGATGCCTAGGAAATACATTGCATTCTGCACCAGTATCAAGTTTGACAGAAAACTTTACGTTGCCAACTTGAATTATTTCAGTCCAGTCTTTCCTTTCACCAGCACTTATGGTACTTACGTATATTTCATCTTCAGAGTTTGAACTTTCTTCTAATATGTTCACTTTGTTTTAGCGCTTGGAATCACAGTTATTCTTAGTGCGACACATTTTGGCAAAATGACCAGTCTTACTGCACTTAGCACATTTTTTATTGAAAGCTGGGCATTCTTTGCTTTTGTGATTTGAACCACATCTTTTGCAGTCAAAACTCTGATTTTGATCTTTATTTTTGGTACTCTTGCCTTTGACTGCTAAAATTTTATCTGCTTTACTTTTACCTTCAAACTCATCCAGTTGTTTGGAAGCTTGTTCGCTAGTTTTGCAGATAGCTATAGCTTTTGTCAAGTCGAGTTTGTGCTCAGTTAGTAGTTTTTCTCTTACTTGACTAGATTTAATTCCAAATACTATTTTGTCTTTTAACATTTCATCAAGTAGCGTACCAAATTCACATTTGCTTGCTTGTGTTTTTATTCTTGTTAAAAATTCGTTGAACTCTTCATCTTCATTTTGTTCAATCTTAAAAAATATATATCTTTCAAAAGAAATGTTTGTTTTTGGTGCGAAATACTCTTTAAACTTTTCTTTGATGACTTCCAACCTATTTTTGTCAGCATCGCTAAGGTTGAAATTATTGTAAATTTCGATTGCGTCTGGCCCTATAATCGCCATAAACATTGCAGCCTGGACTTCAGCAGGCTTCTTATCTATCTGGATGACAGTTGCATACCATTCGAACTGCTGTAACCACTTTTTCCAGTTTGTAGATTTGTCAGGCTCGATTTGTAGGTTACCTGGCAGTTTGATTCCAGTTCCGCTTCGTTTATGTTTGTTGTTGTCATCTTGCAAATTTTACTTCTTTTTCGGTTAATTTTGTGATTTTAACCACTTCTGACACCATGTAATGTTAGGTTCTATAATTAATAATCTCAATTTGAAATAAAGGAGTAAACGTGATTTATTCAGTACAACAATTACAAACATGAAGTGGTAGCCATGGGCTACGCATGTCACATCTCTACATATATATTAATACGACGCTGTGCCGTTAGATGGCAAAACCAGGTCTATACGTCACACTTAAGTTAAAAACAACTACTTTGTATGTTGATATCTGTAAGTTTTCAAAAAATTCTTACTGTTTCTCACAATAAAAAAGTGATTAAAATCACTACATTGAAAATGTCAATTGGTATTAAAAGAAATTAATATCATAAATTTACACTAAATGGCAAAAAAATTAAATAATTACATATTCTTCATGTTAATTATTTACATCAAAATCCGTGTGCATTCAATTTTTAAAGCAGGTTATACTATGTATTGGACCCATGACATCTTAATCATATGTCTTGAAAAGTTGCATATGTTTGCATTAATATGCTCTATGCTGAGATTTTTTTCTGATCTACAGTATAATAAACCAAGTCTTTGTGTTTTTCACTAGTTTTCTGCCAGAGAATGTAAAGAAAATGAATGTAATTTAACATTTAAGTGCTTTCTATCATTTTTCTGTTATTGAGAGTTACAAAGTGAGGTAACTTGAATGTTGCTATACGCTATGGGACACTGAGGCTGTTGCTTATCTACTTTGATAGCATTTATAAACATAATGAAAGCATTTAGATTTTACATCAATGTTCCTCCTGAACTTTACTGACTTTATCAGAAAGATGCAGTAAGTTAAATTTTAATTATTGGTACACTCTTAAGTAGACTGTGTTATTGTCTTCAAAAAATAATAATAATTTCTTCTTAACATGATATTATGGAATATTTTTAATTCTTTCTCATTTTAATCAAGACAAGTAAAAGTTTTATTTATCATCAAAAAACAAATTTAAAAAAGTATTAACAAACTAATACAATGTTCAAAAGTGCAATGGTGTTGTTTCAACAGTGTTTACATCAACCATATTTATGCATTACTTCAAATCTTTGGTATCAAGCACTTGTAGCACATGAACAGAACTAAATCGAATATTCGTTTATGGTTGGCACATATGATTATATGGAAGAGAACCCCAACACTGCCAAACTTTGTTAAAAATCCAAATATACATTGGCCTATGTACAATTTAAATAACACAACAAAAAATTGTATATTTCACGATTGTTTGCAAAATATGCATAACATGTAAATGTTAATAATAAGTAATTAGCTGTATAATTATGAGTTACACTGGCCATTCCAAATGAAGAGTTGGTAACTGCATGCTGATACCAGTTTCATATGTTATCAAATCGATCCTCCAAGTTTATTCATAATGTACTTTCATATTCTTTACTTTGAAATTGTGCAAATTCATTTTCTCTCTTACATTTTTGAACCACCCTTTTACCCTTTACAGTCATCAGTTGTTAGAATCTGTTTGCTGTTGCCTTGAAATTATATTCTGGGCCAACAGTATTTCTTCATATAACGCAGCCCCGGATTTCCCAATAGGCACACTAGGCACATGCCTAGGGCGGCAGGCTCAGGGGGGCGGCACGAGGTGAAAAATTATTTGTTAAAATTTCATGTTTTCGGTTTTTTAATTACAGTATTTGTGTTGGGCACTTGCATTATGGCCAAATTGAAGAAAATGGTTTTGAAATAACCTTTAATTATATCATTGAATAACACAGCATTGACACTGGGCCTATCAATAATGGTGGTCAGAGCGGAGCACGGTCATATATACAGGTCTGGACACTCCGTTGAAATCTTGTCCGTTTTTTTTGCCGACTAAAATAGTTTGTTTCGATATCACTTGGGGCGCCTTGATCCAGAAGTCAATCCCTACTGCGCATGATCATATATTCAAAGCATAATAGAGAATGTTGTTTAAATGAAGGGAAGAACTTGATACATTTAATTTAGTTTTATATTAGATATTTTAGATTTAATTTTAGTTTTATACATTTAATTTTAAATATTTGTAACAGAGATAGTTGAAATGGCTATTTTCAGCAACTTTTTTCAGCAGTCAAGGAGAATTGAATGTATAGAAGTTACTTGTTGGGGGGGGGGAGAGGCACTAACAATAGTGCCTAGGGGCATCAGGACGCCTAAATCCTATAACGAATGTCCCTTTTGCTTTGTCACGACTATTTTCTTACCTTATTTTCACAATAACATAATTTCCTGCTTAGTGAACTGCATATAAATGTTGAACAAAACGGTAGCATGAAATCTGAGAAGCCCCATATTGTAATATACAATGGTGTTTTAGGTTTAAGTGTAAAACTTGAAAAAATTTGTGATATTATGTAAAATGTTGTTATTTTTGTTATTAAAACAATATAAAATACTTAATTGAATAGATTTATAAAGAATAATTAATTGTTTGGCAACAGAAGCACATTTATATATATAAATCATAGAGGGAAAGAGAATGTATTTATATGCTTTAGTACTGTTGTTCAAATCTGTTTTGGTTGTTTGATATAGCCTGTTAAATATTCTGTTAGAAAACTTTAGAACAAATGTTTTCTACATGCTGTACGCCTTAAATTTAAGGAATAAATTTAGAATTAAATTGGGAATTTGATCCAGTTTTACCTTGGTACTATTCAAAGGGCAAAAAATAATGTGTGAAGCAAAAGAAAAATATAGGTTTATAGTAGGATTTATGTTGGCAACTCCTACTCATATATTGCCTAATAATTGCCTATGTATTGCCAAATTTTAACTAAATAATGTTGTTAAATAAACACAATATTAATTTGCTGGTTGCACTGTAAATTAACTGGTAATAAAGTAAATAATAAATGAATTAATAAATAACATTAAAATATCAATATTAGAGTCTTATTATTAACGTTATGACTATGTTATGTCAAATTATGGGAGTTCTTTTTTGTTTCCTTTCGTCTTATGTATTCTTACATCATCATCATCTTCTTCTTCTTCTTAATGGTTTTAGGCTTTAGGGGCCTGTTCCTGTTCCACAGTCATCTTTTCTTAGACCTACCAACTTTTATTCTGCCTCTAGAGTTCTAATCTTTCGCTATCTTTGGTATTCTACTTTCTTCCATTCTGTTTATGTGTTGAATCTATGTATTCTTACATAACAATACATTTTCTTATATTTTCTGCTTCTGTTTCGTCTTACATTATGTTTGCATGCTAATAATGTAACAGTAAAGGGACATTTTGTATAACTTTGATACAACAAAATGTTAATACTTTTGTAAACAATAAAAGCAGTAAATTAAATAAAAATATCTATTAATAAGTTACATTTATAAATTAGTAGATATAAATATTATAGTAATATTAACTAAATATGAAGTAATGACATACCGGTAGATGACATATTTTATAACCTCAAAAATTACCAAAACTACTTACAACTGACAAATTGTCAACAGTAGGCTATTATTCATTTTTATGTCTAGGATGTTGTTTTGTCAGAATTAAAACAGCATTAGCTTAATTTTTTAACTTTATCTTCTTTTTAGATGGAATAAACATTTATATAGCAATAAAGCTGAAGTACCGGTAATGGGTTGTTAAGTTGAAAAAAAGTATCAGCTGGTTCTACACATACGATTTTTGTTTCCTTTTTTTTAGCTTTTAATCTGTTTAAGAGATATGATTGTACATTTAGGATACTAGGAATGTATTCCATGCAATGTTTATACATATATTGAATTACTGCTGTATTTATGTAAACTAAAAACTTTTGTAAACGTTACTGAGAAAAAAGAAAACTGCAACTAATAACTTATTTGAAATAAATAAACTACTCAAATTACTTTATTTGAGTAAATTACAATCCTCCAATTTAAAACATTTGTTCTGAAGTAAATATAGGAAAATAATTAAATAAAAATTAAGAGTTTATTTTTTACTGTCTATTTTTTAATAAATGACAATCTTCCTCTCTTTGCCTTCAAAATATGAAACACATTGAGTGTTTAAATAAAAATATTTAAAAATTAATTATAGTATTGTCTTATATAAAAATTAAAAAAATATAGATATATACAACAAAACTATTAGCCTTAAAACTAGGAGCAGTGTATTGTATACCAAGACTGTATAGTTAGTGATTTAGCAGTCCCCATCCTATCCATTATAAAACATATTATTATTATTACTAATAATTCCTGCCTGCCATATTGTTATTCCTGCCAGTGTAAAATAATACAAAAAAAAATTGTATAATCTAATTTTCAAATATTAGTTTAAACAATGATTTTCGAAACACCACAAAATTTGAATAAAATCAAGTTTTTTGTTGTAAATTGATAACTTAGCTTGTTTAAAGATTGATAAACAAACAATCGCACAAATAATAATGTTTTTTAGAAAGTTTTTTGTGTACACACATGTTAGTTAGCTTATTGGTCTTAGTTAACTGTAATTCATAAAAGTATTACTTGAGTAGAGGCAACAGACTACAGAAACAGAGACTCTGTTGATGGTTGTAATCATTGGTTATTTCCATAAACCCGTGTTACTTATTTCCGGGTCGTGTTACTTACTTGTTAAATTGTCTCAGTTGGCCAAAAAAGGCTAGCTTATTCAGCTGATTTTACGTCTGCTATCTCTACAAGTGTCTGCAATAATACGACTGTCTGTCAACTGCACTAAGACTGTTTATTCAATTTAAAGAATTTTATTCAATGCCGATAGTGATAGTAATAGAGTCATCTTCACCAGCATCTTCATAATTCTTCTTCTTATCATTCTCAAAATTATTAAATACCGAGATATTAGGCTGTGGTCAGTTGCTATAAATTCTCAACATCTTGGCAACGTTTCATATCCCACCCTCAGGGATCTTCTTCAGCCCGCAAAAATCAACAGCGTTATGAAAACAGTTACGGCAGATCTTAGGCCAAACGATACCCAAAAAAAGTGTCACATTTTGTTCGGCCTAAGATCTGCTGTAACTGCTTTTGTAACACTCTGTCGCCTTTTGCGGCGTGAAGAAGATCCCAAGGGTGGGATATGAAACATAAACGAGCCCTAACAGCCCCGAATTTAATAAATTTGAGAATATTGACACCGGCCATGTCTTCTTCTAATTATTATTCACCCCATGGATTAGTTAACCTATCCTGAAACGTAATCTCCTCCTCAACCTAACAATGTCTTGCTGTCCATTGGGTTGCTGTCTCAAGACTACCACAGTAATCTGCTATGTGGAATGTGTACCAAGTGTACACAACATCTCTCCCTTTGTTGTGCATCTCCATCTTGTACATAGATTTAATATTTAATTTTTGTCTAATCTCTTTATTTCTTTCACAAACTAGAAAAGAATATCCTTGTGTATTTCTTAAAAAGTTTCATTTGAGTTCTTACATTGTTCTTTTTACTGAAAGTCCTTGTCTAACTCTATACAAAAGTGATAGGTAATGTCTTGTAAATTTCATGAGTTTCTAGTTTTACTTTTTTGGCTCCTATGGATCATTCCACAGATACTTCTCAATTTTGCTACTTTTTCCAGTCAATATCATTTTCGTACATAATGTCTAAGCAAATCTAGGTAGTTAAAAGAACAAATTTAAATTAGTTTTGAACTTTGGTTATTCATGATTATTTTAATTCCAATTGGATGCTTGCCTTGATCTTCATAGATTTGTGAATTTTTAAGAATACTTGCATTCAGCTTTTATTTACATTACAAACAACAAACATTGTGTTAGTTCTTTTAATTGTTGTCTTCTGCTCAAATGAAGTTTGGAATTGTCGAAGGTCATGTTTCACACCCACACAAGGCCAAGCTTGAAAGAAACGTTTTCAACCATCATTACCAACTGATATTATTTGTAGTGAAAAGTCATTTCCTATTGTCAAGTGCTATTTTTGCGTGAGCAATCCTACTCCTAATTTCATTCATGATTCACCCGCTGTTTATGATTTTCTGTCATAAATAAGTAAATTCCTCAACATTCTTCCTTGTTTCTCCATTTATTACTGCTTCCAGTTTTAGTTTTTCCATCCATCACATGCCACGGCTTTAGATTTTCTTTATTAATCTTCATATTATATTACAGTATCATAATTTCCTCCATTTTTTCCAGCACATCCATTGTCATAGACAAGTAGGAGTTACTGGGAGATTACAACCTCCCCATTGGAATAGTGAGCAATTGGAGAAAAATCTGCAGGCAGACAGTACCAGTACTAGATTTCTAGCAGCTATCAAATAACATATATTCAGTACACTGTAACTGGTGAATCCTGTATTACCACAGATGGCTCTATTCTCGCCTGTCAACAACAAAACCTTACAGCGTTTTAGCACGAATCCTTGTCAATAATAACACCTCCTCAGAAAAATTTTGAACAATAACAACCCCTCCCCATGGTGAAATCTTGGCTATGCTACTGAGTGGGCCCTACCTAAGGTCCTGCTCGCTTCAAGCTACCATTGTAAAGCCAACAGTGAATCAAATCATATTTATCTTTCACTCTAATATATTTAGTCCAATGCTCATATCTTCCTTAACTTTATCTAGTGGATCTTGCATGTTGGTAGGAAACAAAAGGCAAACTGCCCCACTTCCTTATTTGTACCTCATATTAACTCATAGCTGGCTGACATTAACATTAAGGTTAATGTTGCCAAATTCTATGTGTGTCAGGTGCATGTATTCTTACAAGAAGAGGTCATGGAGTAAGTGAACTTGGACTTACATGTGTATAGTACACAATTAGTTGTTCACGTCCATACAATGATGAATGTAAAATCTTTATCGTTTTAGCATTTGAAAGAACATACAAATTTTGAGGAGGACTAGAAAATATAACATGAAGCATTGGCAAAATGATCTAAGAAACTAATAACTTGAAGCTTTGTTCGTACAAAACATAACATAATCAGCAGAAAATATAAAACTGAATTATACTGTTTAACGTATTTTAAGATAGATCTTGTTAAAGTCTACTCAGAATAGTGTTTCATAATACAGTTGCAGAAGTACAACACAATATATGAAATCATACTTCTTCAGCTTTCAAAAAATAACCTATTAAAAAAAAATACCTAACCTAACCTAACCTAAAATAGTAAAATTAAAGATCTATGAGTTGATATGAACAATCAGACATAGTTTATGTCCTCTATAGTAAATAGTTTTAAAATGCAGTGTTTTTATATAAAAAAAAATGAACAAATTAAATCATTTTTCTCTATTTTCTTGATTTTGTCTTTCAAATTCTGCACTTACTGGCCTCACGTCATACAAGGCTTTTCAGTATCTCTTATACTTTTCAAGTTCTGACATTTGGTGGTCATTAGAAGTGCTGAAAGCACTGAAAGGCCTCAATGTGACACATCTAGTGGTTCAGCAATTTTTATCAATGCAACAATGAAATTACATCTTCAGTTTTGTGGCATACATACATTCATACATACATTAAATACTATAATTTATATTTTAACTTACTAGTACAATAGCTGTTAGATTTTTAATTAAGTATTATCTAATTTATGTGGATGAATCCTGATAAATTTATCTAAATTTGAACACTTTTTGTTACAGTTCTTTTGTGTTTAAAACCTGTATATTATAATATTGTATTATCTTGTACTTTGATCTATTACACTGTACTAAAAAGAATCTTGATAGTACAATAACGTAATATAATGTTATTTATCAAAATATACAATCTTCATCTACTTCTGATAAAGCTTATGTACAAGCAAAAAGTAGCACAAGCAATGATAAAATTTAATTAAAAATGTTATCTAAAAATAGTTCTCCTGAAGTCAGAGAATAGTACATTACACAGTATATGAAGCAACAGACAATACGAACTAGCTGTATTATTCAGAGTTTCACAACACATCTAAATACGTTCAGCTACATTTTACTAAACATATTTCATGCTCATTACATTCTTTACAAATTATCTGTAAACCAATCCTTATTTACTTTATCACTGCATAAATCACCTGATTCAGAGAAACTATTTACGTGCCATGGAATTTTTTTGTAATAAAAGTTAATCAATCTTTGTTTGAGTGACTTATTTATTCCGTGAAACATATTTTTTCATATATTAGTTCATTAGTTATAAATATACATATACCATGCAGCTAACCTACAATACATTTATAAAATGTTTGAAATTTGTTTGTCAGACAGAATAAGATTGCAACTCTTATTTTTCTGCTTCAAATATTACATTTAAACAAAACAATTTTATCAGTTCTCTTGATCTATAAAATCATCTCTATGCTTCAAACAAGAATTAGCTAAACAGTGAACACTGAAAAACTTGGTTTTATTAATCATCTTTTATACTTGCTTTAATTTGTATGTTTTATAAAGTAGCAATAAATAAACACACTGATAATTGTTAATAATTTTCTCATCGATTTCTCTTCAAACATGTCAATTTATTCTTATAGGTAACCTCTTTGTAAGTTACTTTTTCAGTTTAATTAATCTGTTCACTAACAACATATCCCTTATGACTTAACATTTAAAGTCATAATTACCATTGTTACCAGTCTGTGAATAAAAAGTTTCCATTTCCTTTCCAAAGTAGTTAATCCTCTCTGTTTTGTAATGTAAGCTGACCCAAAGAAAACTGGGTGACTTTAAAGGTAACTAGAATCTAGTTTTAAAAAATTTAACTAAACGTGTAAAGAGTATATATACATATATACATGTATGTGCATGTATATGATTAAAACTGAATAATTCTTAGCAAATCTGTGATATTCTATAACTGTATAGTGGAAAATAAAGAACAATTTAGATGTTTCTATATTACATATTGTCTATTAATACTACTATTATTAAAACACATTGTTTCATTTAAAAATTAAAAAAATTATCTTGCTTATGCATGTATTTAAAATTTATGCTTTTTAAAACAAAAATTATGATTGTTTTTAAACAAGTAATACTATATATCAATATGTAGAAGACACTGACATGTAGCAATAAAAGTTAATGTGAAACCAAATCAAATCGTAAATCATAACTGTCTTTAAGGTTATTTTCATCTGTCATAAATTAGGAAATAATAACAGTGATATATCTTGATTTTGAATAACTTCTTCTTTTTCAATCTGTATAACAGACCACGTTACCAATTTCCAATACAGACAGTACATAAACTATTTTTATCACTTATGCAAAATGAAATTATTACATTGAACTTTGAACGTAGATTCCTTGAAGTCATAAGTTAAAATAAAAAATGTCTAATCATTAAAAGCTAGTGTATTTCTAAGAAGAATAAATAATATAATGGATATTGTACATGGACTCTTTTATACATGGAAACAAGAAAAAAACTAGACAAAACACACACACACACACACACACAGTAATTATATCATAAAGTGTGTATAATGTCTGAACGTTTGTTTCATCAGTAAGGAAGTCAATGAATCTCTCTCTCTCTCTCTCTCTCTCTCTCTCTCTCTCTCTCTATCATGGTGCTAGAGGCAAATTTTGTTGTCCATGATGTGTCCAAGTACTATTAAATAATACATAAAATAATATTTCCAACTATGGAACAGTTTGGACATAATTTTAAATAAAATTTTACTTTCACCTGACCCAGCTTTTGCTTGTGCAAGCTTGATCAACAAAATTTTTTATTAGCTAGTGAAAAGTGAAAACTAGATCAGATAAAAGTAAAATATTATGTAACATTTTATTAAAAAAAATCAGTGTCTGTAGGCAGAAATAGCCCATTGCAAGTTATATAATTTTTATGTAATATCTTCAAATAAATATACTGCAAGTAGGTTTATTTCCACCTGACGCACAAAATTATTCTGTATCTTCAGAGGTTTTTTTGAATTGTAATTGAAGTTTCACTTGCAATATAGTTAACAGATCTATATATATTATAGTACTACATAAAAATGTTTTAATTTCTATTGAAGCGCACAGGGAAGTAATGCAATTGAAAACCTAAATTCAATAATTTCATTTTAAAGAAAAACTAATGAAATTTTACCCAAATTTAAATGAAACAATGTGTTTTAGTGAAATTCATCAAACATTCATTTTACGTATATGTATGTGTTTGTTTATGCTTCATGCAGATAAAGTGTAAAGCCTACGAAATAACTGTCTAATTCATTCTAATTATACTAGAGCATAATTTTTTAATTAAATTTTAATTTGTACAGAATTTAAATTTTAAAAAAGAGAGAACAGTATAAAAAACATTTCCTGTCAAACTGTAACAGAGTAATAGAAATATAATATTAGTTATTCTTAAATGTAGTTGTTGTTTGATTTGAAATGTACACATGTCCTTCATCTGACATTGTTATGAGATATTTTGTTAGTACAGTAGAACATCGATTATCTGAACCTCTTGGGACCAGGGCACGTTCGGATAATCACTATTTCAGATAATAGATCGTAAATTGAAAACATTATTTCCCTTTACAAAAACAAAGGTTTTTATTACAAAATCATTTCTAACATACTGTTATACAATTACAGCAATCTGTATACAGTACTGTAATGTATTACTAAGGCTAAAAATCATTTAATTAAAACTAAGTGTAGTTAATAAAATCCAAAAGTTAATTTAAACAAAATTTTAATGATAGACTTTAATGACAAACACTGTACTATAAAATTAATTAAAAATTAAAAAACATACAGTACCATGGATGATGACTTCACATTTTTGAAGAATTGTCTATCACTGTCTGCTTCAAAGAGATATCCCGTTTTCTCGCTGATAAAGACTGAAGTCGTTTAAGATTCATAATCTAAATACAATCGATCTCATCTTCTGTTTCGGCCCACTTTAGAAGAGTCTCAAGTGCATCAAAACCTTTTGCTGCCGTCGGTGGTTTTGTATTAGTAACATTCTCTCCGTCTTCATAGGCTATAAGGCTATATAGCTACAGCGTTTATTCATAGCTAGAGTGTTTGTTTATTACTATCCAGTACTGTAATAATTTATAGTATACAATTTTTTATGTTCAATAAATATCCAATATGCCTACTCATGTCCAATACATTACTGTACAGTACAGAACATAATTGTACTTTTTATTGAGTTCGGATAATAGATCGTTTGGTTAATGTATGTTTGGATAATTGATGCTCTACTGCAGTTGCAATATTTTAGCCCACACAGAAACTCAGTGGTAGTGTATACCGATACAGCATCTACTGCAATGATTAAAACATCTTACAACATGTTTGTCTGATTTGTACAGACTTTTAAAGCAGTTCATACTGAAAGCTCTGTTAAGTTAAAGTCTGCCAAGATCTGCACTAGGTTTCGTCAGTTTGGTTTTACATTGATTCTAAGGTAAGCTACGCTTTGGTTCCGAATCCAATGTTGTTTGTGGTCTTCTTAATCTTCTTCCAAGTATTTTTCTGCTCATTAAACCAACTTTATCATGGTGCATATGATAACTTAATTGCTCACAATTTTAAAATTGAGTTATCTTAAAGTTTCAGTTACTGAAATATAAAAAAAGTAGGAAGCAAGAATTTTTTTATTATTAGAGTAGGCGAATTTCATCTACAGAAAAGTTGTAGGTAAAGGTTTTAATTTTTTTTTTTTAGTTGAAACATTTTTTTTTCAACACCAATTTTAGGCAGTATAAGTGATCAAAGGAATACTTCAGTAAAACTTCAGTATATCACTACACACGTAGAGACTCACATGCTCTGAAATGCTATTATTGTTTGAATGTAATATATTATACAATCTTAATTTTTGTTTGACTTATTTTTACTTTATTTTTATTTGTAACATTACCAATAAACACCTGATAAGAAATAAGAGTATTTAATAAAACAAACAATTGAATACAGAAAACCAACACTCATTTATATGTTAAAAAAAATTTAAACCTGGTAGTCGTGGGACTACCGGTAGACATGGAATCATGGGCAGACTTGTGCTTTGGGAAGGAATGAAGGGTTGGTTAAATAAACAGCTACATAAGTTTCAATGTATTTTATTTATTCAGAATTTACAGAGTCACCTAACGCTAGTTCATGGAATATGGAGCGATGGCTGAAGTACGATACGAATATCTGGGCGAAGAGTTGCATGTTGCGACTGAACGTCAGGTCTATGCTCGTGTTTCCGAGTGTAGTTGATAGTAAGCTATGGAGTTGTAGGCCGTACTCGTCGTTGATGTCTTGCAACACACGTAGAGCACACGCCTTCCATATTACTCGCACTTGAGTACTCGTCCGCTCCGAACACTGTGGCCAAGAGACTTATGTATGATGGTACGCATGGTCTTAGATCACTCTTGAACCACAAGCGATCGCAGATCCCACACACCAAGCAGAACGGATTGTTAATAAAGTGCTTAGAGAATTCCTCGTCGACTCCTTTGAAGCGGCGACTTGGACCAGGCTGTTATGCGCAGAGCATCAAGGGTCCAATGTTGTCGAAGCACAAGTTATTAATGTTCTCATCGTCTGTTTTCTTGCTAGCTAGCCGTACGCTCGATCTGAGTCACTTTGGGGGCATGCCGGATGACCCAGGTATCGGAGATGCGGGCCGCTTGGGCGCTGACGGGGTTTTGTCAATCTTCAAATGGTTGCCATTTTCTAAGTTCTCGCCCGATTTCTTTGATTTTAGTCTCAAACGATAGGCCTGTTGATGCTCTGCATAGGATTTGCCAGTTTTCGGTTTGAAATTTTTGGTTCGAGTTTTATCGCAATTTTTAGGTCGAGGCATTTCAAATTTTTGAGTTCAAATGTTGTTATTATTTTCTGTGAGTGCTTCTGGTACTCGGAATTGGTGTTATTGGAGAGATTTAGTTCTGAGGATCACAACGCACTTTGTATTTTCGCGATCGGACTTGTAGTTCCCGAGATATTTAAGTTTTAGTGGAGCAATTTAGAAATTTTCGGCGCAAAAACACCCTCAAGCAGACAAAGCCTAGAGGCGACTGAAGTCAGTTGTCAAAATTCTCAGTACTATTGTTGGAAGGGGGCTGAGTGACTCGATCACCTCACACCTGGTTTGCTGGGATTGGTTGAGCGGTTCGTGACGAAAGTACATTTGAAACATAACGGTCGATTTTCGCGAAACGTGCGAGTAAGACATTACATACCTATGGATTCCATGTCAAAAGTATTCAAAATTGAATTATCTTATTGTAACTGATTACCATTTTGTTATATCCAAAAACCATTTATAATCTCCTATATTCTGTTGTTATTGCCCATATAAACTTAATAAAATCCTTGTTTTAAATTATATTGCAACAGTATTTTAAAACTACACATTTCAGTTATTGCAAATTATGTAACACCATACCTCTCACACTGAGTCATATATCGATTATATCTTAAAAACTCTAATCGCCATCACTGTATTCTTCTTCTTCTGTCACATATTCCACATCTTCTTCTTCAGAGGTGCATGTATCTTCATTAAGGCTAACAATAATGGGTTTGATGGTGTAGTCTCGAGCCACTTCCTTTTCAAAATCTTCATGCTGGAGTTTTTCTGCATGTTCCATAAAATTTTTCCATTGATATTTTTATAACGTTAGCTAACGCATTGTGGACTAACTTCTCAGCATCTGTGATTTTGAAGGTATTATCATTTTTTTTCGTATCGGCCATCTAAGGACCACAGCCAATTTCAATTCTTTACTCTTTGTTCTTTCCTTTTTTTCCAATATTCTTTCATCTTCTGACTGTCTCTTCTTCCTGTCTTCAGTCCACTTTGAACCTGCGTTTTTCTCTCTCCTAGCCTAGACTTCCTCCATTTGTAACACTTTTGCCCGAAAAACTTCTCCTTCAATTGCTCCTTCTGCATGTATATTATTTTTTTCTAAATTCTTTTGGACTTCTTTAATCCAGCTTGATGTCGACTTCTTCCCCCCATAGATATTTAAAGATTTTCTTTTTCAACCTGTTGTCGCCCATTCTGTATAAATGTCCAAAAAATAATAGTCTTCTTTTTCTCATTGTTTCTGTTATATTTTCTATACTTTGATATATTTCATCATTACTTCTTAATTTCTAACCTTCTGAAGTTTTTCGTGGGGCCTAATATTTTCCTAATAATTCGTCTTTCCAATATTTCTAGTTTGCCTAAATTATAATTCAATGCTAGACATTCACTTGCATATAGGCATTCTGGCTTCACTACTGTACTGTAATGCCTTATTTTCACATTTTTAGATATGCACTTTTTATTGTAAATATCTTTAGTTATACCATACCCTTTCCACCTTAGGAATCCTTTCTTCTATAGCAGATTTTTCCAAGCCATTCTCTTGAATTATCTCTCCTAGATACTTCAATTTTTGAACCCTCTCTATTTGACCAATATCTGTTACCAGGAATTTCGGAGCATTTTTAATGTTTGTGAGAAATTTGTTTTTTTCTGCAGAAATTCTTAAGCTTGTTCTACTGGCTATGTCCTCTAAAAAATTAACTTGTGTTACTGCAGATGTCAGATGTTCAGAAAGTATAGCAAAGTCATCTGCTATCTTATTATTATTATTATTATTTTTCCCCCACTTCCCTTATTCCTTGTGCCCAGACCAGATCAATAGTATTGTACTGACAGTGGCTCTTCTTTATGGAGCCAACCTTTGGCAAGATGCTCAAGCCTTGTTTCAGGTGAAGAATATTTTGCTGGAAGTTGAAATGGAAGATTTCTTAAAGACGACTGAATGATACTTTGTCATTAAATGGATCCTTGTTTTAAATGTTGAAAAAGCTATTTAAAAACAATTTTTGAATACAGTGGTATTCATTTCCATGTGGTAACCTATAAAAATATTTTTTCTGCCACAGCTATAAACAAGTTTTCCCTCAGGAATAAAACCAGTTTGTGCTGAACCAACATCCAACATGATTGACCTTGTTCCTTTCCTGATAGGAGCTTTATGAAGATACGAACCTTAAGACCTCTGCTTTTATTGGATGTTTGGCAAATATACTTCAGAGAGTGGTTTTGTGTAGAAACCGTGACGAGTGTCTCCTGATGTACGAAGATTGTCATTTTTCTGAGGAATTTGATTCCTCAAAAGATGGAATTTGAAGTATCTCAAAGATGGAATGTCTATTGAAGACTTTAAACTTCAAGAAACTTAACTTCAAGGATTATTTTGGACTTAATGAATAAGAAAAAAACCTTATGAAGACTTTTATGTGGATCATGTTTCTGCATCATGGATCATCGAGAAGAGAGAGACATGGCAAGAAACATGTGTATTACTTCAATAAATCATAGAATAAATACAACAGATGACATAAGAAGGGAATGACAATTTAGATGAGCCCTAGTTGTGTGTGTGTGTGTGTGTGTGTGTGTGTGTGCGCGCGCGCGCGTGCGCACATACAAAGTTGTATACAGCTGCAGTTGCTTCTCACATGCTAGTCTCCATCTAACTCCAGGTCCATCCTTCCAGTCCTGTTCCATAAGTCCTTTACTGATTACTGCAACATTAACCTTGTCTCTCCATGATCTTTGTGCCATCCTCTTTTTCTCCTTTGCTCTGGAATTGAATGCCAGACTTGAGTAAGCCATCTGTCTTCTGGCATATAATGTAAATATCCATCCCAATACAATCATTTATTTGGCTTCTATCGCATCCATAGTATTGACATGAATTTTTATTTCATCTCTTACAGCATCATTACATACTCTATCTAGCCTTGTTTTCCTGCAGTATCTTCTCAAATAATTCATCTTTGCCATGGCCGTATTCATGAGGGGATGAATGGGTCTGGACCCCCTTCACCCCCAGAGGATAAAAAAAGTTGATGAATTTTGTTAATCTCTTAATTATTGGCTGTTTTATTATTTTTTCAGCTATGTATGCTAATATAGTAGTAACTCTTTTTTAAATATACAAACAGGTTTATTACACAGCATTAACATATATGTTTGAAATATGGAATATAAGAAAATCAATTCATTTGATAACTATCTTTTAAACAATGTTTCAATAACGTGTATTTTTATAGTGTTATTATGATTTATTTTCATGGGACTGATTTCAGCTACTTTAAAGATAGTAATGTTGATTAGTCTTAACTTGTTTTTTTTTTGTATGAAGCCGACCTGATGCTAGGGGCCAAATTCTAGGTATCCCACTGATCATTGCTGTCTTTATTTTGTTTTGGATATATTTTACTAACATCCTGTTATATTGAACCACAAGTTGCAGTGTGTTAGAGATGTGTGTTTTAAAGAGAGATATATATTTTGAACAGGCTAGTCTGATGACTTCAGAAAATACCCAACCACCAATCTCTGGACTGTAATTTACAAGAAAGAATTTGTTACTCATTTGAAGCAATTTATCCATAGTAGGGGGTTAGGAAATAGTATTCCTAGGAGATAGGTTAGGAATACTGACTACACTCAAAATATCAAGGAAAGATTTGGTAAGTCTAAGGAAAAATTTTAAATGCAAACAGTGATGTTAGACCATGTTAATGAGCTCAGTGACTTCAAAATATGGCCATCAGTCAAGCCCAGACTGAGGTTGCAAGAAGAAGAATACAGGCAGGCGTGCCAACTAATAAATCATATGTTGTGTACATCTCTCTCTCTCTCTCTCTCTCTCCTCTCTCTCTCTCTCTCTCTCTCTCTCTCTCTCTCTCTCTCTCTCTCTCTCTCTCTCTCTCTCTCCCTCTCTCTCTCTCTCTCTCTCTCTCTCTCTCTCTCTCCATACATACATAATAAAATTATTAATTCTGCAAGTAGTTGCATTGTATTGTTTATCGATTCATGAAATGATTAAAAGTACAATACAACTACTTGCAGATGTAATTATAATTTGATAATATACAGTGGCGGCGATAAGGCCCCCGCAGACCCCGCGGTGCGGGGGGGCCCCAACCTTCATGGGGGGCCCCAGTTGGCCCAGTCATGGGACATAACTTGTAACATGAAAAATAAGCGTAAACGAGTTGTAAAACACTTCTTTGTTGAATTATCAGTTGACCATAGAATTGACGACCCAGTGAAATCATTTGAAGTAAAAGTTTTCAATGCAACACTAGATATTGTAATAGCTCAGCTACAAATGAGATTCGAAGGATTGCGTTGCATTGATGATAGGTTTTCATTCCTGACGCCTCAGAATTTAGTAAACTTCTCACAAGAGACAATAGTGGAGAAAAGTAAGGCTCTGGTAAATGTGTATCCTGGTGACCTTTCCACATCACTGCCTGACCAAGTAATATCCTTCAAAGCTGATGGCCAAAGAAATTGTACACAAGAAAAGAATTCGAGAAATGATGAATTTACTGGTTGAAGAAAACAGCTGCCTTATGAGTTGCCTCCCAGACTTAACTACAGCTTTGCAGCTTTATTTAACCATACCTGTCACAACAGCTACAGCGGAAAGAATCTTTTCAAAACTTAAATTAATTAAGTCATACTTAAGAAGTACCATGGCCAAACTCGGTTGAGTGACTTGGCACTGTTAAGCATTGAGCATGAAGAGACACAGAAAACTAATATCAACGAAGTGGTTGAAAAGTTCTTAGCTATTAAAAAAAGAAGACTACGCTTAGGAAAACAGTGAACTTTGGTTGATCCTCAACTGTAAATATTGTACATTACTTGAGTTCGAGTGTTATTGAATTGGATTAGACTTAAGGAGAACTTGTATAGAGTATATTCAAGAATTTTACAAATTCAGTTACAAACTAATTTAAATGTTTGAAAAAAGCTAGAATGTTACTTTGATATTCGTTTTTAAATAATAAATTTTTAACACTCTGTGTGCGGTACTGTTTCATAGTCTGAATTTAGATCTTTGACGTAAAAATAAATCATTCTTTTTATTTTGGTTTTTTTATAGTTTGTATAGAACTTTGTCTGTTTAGCAACAATGAATTTTAAGAGTTTGTACACGTGTAAAACGTCCTTTGCAAATTGCAAACGCTTTGTGATAGACGAGAAAGTATTCACAAACCATTGTTGTGAAACACACGTAAATAGAAACTCATTTGAGTGTTTTCCCCTATTACGTATACAAAATTTAACCGTTTATATAGGGCCCCCTAATTAGTTTCACGGGGGGCCCCCCGTTTCCTTAGCGCCGCCACTGATAATATATATAATATTATTCAATAATACTGCAAGAACTCATCAAGTTACTTACACAGAAATGATGAATATATATAGTAATTTCCCCTAGCTTGGAAGTCATTTTCTTCATTTTATTCCAACTGGTTTTTCTGTACCTTTTTTAGTTTTTCATCCACATACAATATGTTTTGTTAGTGGCTCTATTTTATGTCATTGTTTGAAAGCATTATGTAATCTCCAACCCTGAACATCTCAGAGCCCTGTTGACTTATTTTAGTGTTATGTAGTCGCTAGTGTTTTTTTCAGTCATATGAATGATAGAAATTTTATTTAAAAATTTATTTCTTCCAGTAAAGATTGGTTACTGGAACTACCAAAGAATTCTGAGCATCATATTACAAAGGAGCCTAGTTTTTTTTTTGCAAACCTTTGTACATAATAGACATGTTATTTTATGTCACTTGTATTACTGGTATTTAAAGGTATTTTGTCATAGATTGTTTATTTTTACAGCTCTTGTTTTCAACCATTTAGACAACATTTCTTAAAACATCTACTATTTTTTTAACATGATAATGTTATTAGGGTGGGGGTCATTCCACAAAAACGTCATCGAAAAACGTGACGCTTCCACACTTTCAATTCCCCACAATCTAGAAATTTGATATGTAAACGCATCAAGACAGAAATAATCGCTGCTGACATTGAGTTTAGCAAACGTTTTAGTGAGAATAAATTTGGTTTTACATGCTCTGTTTGTAATCGTCTGTGGTTTGGAAATGATTTACGTAATCCACCAAATGTAATCCACATTATACGTTTCAAAAGCCTAAAAACATTATCATGCTTCGATGTTTCGGCTTCGTCGAAATTCTTTGAATGCTTAGGTGCATAAATAGAGAGAGGGAGAGAGGGAGTTTAGAGAGAGTTTATTTAAACTGTTCTGTCTATAATGCTTTAGTGCTGATCAAACCTTAGACATTCATTTCTGTAATATAGCCAATTGCATATTAAATATTTGATCTTATTATTTCAATAAACTAACTTTGCCAACTATTAACATTTTTACAAGGTAGTTGATAAAAGCTCTTAGAAACTAAACAGCAGGTATCAAGGGTGATAAACTATTGCAGATAGATGGATGCCTAGACTGGATTTCAATAAACTAACTTTGCCAACTATTAACATTTTTACAAGGTAGTTGATAAAAGCTCTTAGAAACTAAACAGCAGGTATCAAGGGTGATAAACTATTGCAGATAGATGGATGCCTAGACTGGGACCATTGAAAATACAGTAGCCATTTTCCACAGAGATAATGAACACAAAATGAAAAACAGTTTTAAACAGTGTAATATGTTCTGTACACAGTATAAAATAAGTTATTAAATTTGTATTATTATAATAACAATAACTTAAAACACTCTAATTTGATAAGTTGTTTGTTTTATAAATCACTCCCTTATAAAAGTTAAGGTTTCTGTAATCAGTTATCTGAAATAACTGCTTGTCTGAATTCTTAATAAGTGCTTTACTGAAATATACAATTAGACATGGACAAATCAAATAACAACGATAAGAGTATACATATAATAAAACAAATGAAAATATATGAGAAGACCTATTTTGTATATAATTAAAAAGAATATTTTTTGGAAGGAATAATCTTGTTTATAATATTGTACCTGTATTACTAAACAAGTTGTTGACAAAAGGGTAACTTATATAGGAAGTAGATAGTATTTCATAGGTCTTAGCAGGTTGAGTAAGGAAAATATTCATTTTTGAATTAAATAAATCTTTAGGCAATTATTTATTTCCTCCAACATGACAGTTGACATAAGTTGTTTTATATTTCAAACAAGGAGAAGATATCCCTTAAAATATCCTGTTTATCAGTGACATCCCTAAACTGTTTAATGTGATTGTTATCTTTTTACACTTAATTGTTTTTATAATATTGTGTTTAATTATTCTAATCCTTTGGTTGTAGGACAGAATTAATGACTTGCGAGTACTTGAATAATGAGCGTGGTGTGTGTGACTCTAATGTATAGGTAATGTGAAATTTATCCATTCTTTTTATATATATTTTAAATGATTTATGCTAATAGTATGAATTACAAATTAGAATGAATTTGCATTAATTTAAATTTTTTAAATGGTTAAAACATTTTCGTATTGTGTGGTCACACTCGCGACGACGACAATGCGACCAGTGCTGCCATCTACGCCGTGTAAACTGCGACCTCTGGAATGCAAGATGCAATGCACATGTTAACTTCAGTTCGTGTCCGTCTGGTCTGGAGCGTGCGCTAATCTTCGAGGTGTTTTGTTGTTCAAATGTGTGAAGTTTTGTTCGGTTTTTCGTCAAAAATTGACAATTGTAGTGTTGATGTTCAAAAGTGAGCGGATAATAGTTTATTTTGTTTAGAAGAAAAATATTGTTTGAGTTTTTTCTGGTATTTGTTTTTTTTCCGTCCACAGTTTTGTTGTCAACTATATAAACAAAACAAAACCTCAAATAGTGACAAAAGTCATCAACAAAAAACTGTTTTATTAGTTTGTGACAGCGATGTGTTATTTCGTCATGTGTCCAGAATAAGGTAAGACGTTGATTATATTATCTGTCTGACAGTGATATTATTCTGTCCGTACTAACTTGTGTCTTGAAAATTTTGCAAGACTTGCGCGAGTTTCACCTAGCTTTGACTCAGTTTTTACTAATTTAAGTGTATGGTTTAGTGTATGCAAGATGCGGCGTCTAATCACGCCGGTTTTTAGTTGCTTTATTAACAGATAACATGTAATAAAATGGAAACACGTTTGATATGAAATGTTTACTCAGTATACAGTTTGTTAAGCATTTAAGAAGAAAATTGAAACATGCTTATAGTTCATAACTAATGTCGTATGTAATTATAATGGGCTGTAATTATTGTCATTATTTCGTATTTTTAAGTAAATACGTATTTTATGCAACATATAATTCTGTGTGTGTGTGTGTGTGTGTGTGTGTGTGTGGTGATTCAGAGAGTTCTATTTCGTAGCTTAACCACGTGTTTTATCTTTACGTGATTTAAAATTAAAAAAGGTGTAGTTAGTTGTAGTAATGTTCGTCATAACATAACACACACACACACACACACACACACTTTACTTTACTTTCCGATTTTAAGCCTCCGTCTTCGTCGCACGTTCTGTAATTCATCCTCGAGATTTCCCTTCACTTATCAGTGTCCTTATCTGCGCTACCTCAGCGTAGTTTTTGGTTGCTAATTTGGCAGCCAGTTTGGAAGGCCGTGTTCATCCATTCGTTCTAGGCCTATAGACCAACTCCTTCATACTAGTAACCGTTTATTCTGACATCTCATTTTTATTTCTTATTCTATTTCTTTACTTTCGTATTTCTTCTCGTTGACTCATGTATCGTTATTATTTCGTATAGGCTAAGTTAGTAAACAGAAAATTGTTTAGCGAGTATTTCCGAGTTGCTGTTATCATTTTGTCTAAAAACTACGTAAAACCCTATTTTATAAGAAATACCATGTCTCAAAACTGCGTTACCTACAAAACGTACGATTAGTGTCGAAAATAATTCAATCCTACCACTCTGTAAACATCCGATTACAAAGATTCCCGAATGTCGTACTAAACACTTATTTGTTTATTGGATAATTCCCAGTTTATATTGTCCGATCTTCAGTTTTTTTACATATTAAAATATCATCATCATCATCATCATCTTCACGTATTAAACCAAGGATGGTTTGTTCCGGTCTCAAATAGGCAAAGATTACAGCGCTTCCTCGGACGTCCCACACCTCTTCGTCCCCTCGGCTTATAGTTCCAGAATTGTTTGGGGATGCGGCAGTCATCCATTCGGCAAAGATGTTCCTACCAATTCAGCCGATACTGGGCGATCCTGTCGAGTATACTCGTAATATTCAGTTCCTGCCGTATATCTGTGTTTCTTCTATGATCATGGAGAGTATACCCTGCCACGTGCCTGAGAAATCTCATTTCATCTGCTTGGATGCGACTGGCTTGGCCTTTCGGTAAAGTCCAATTCTTAGACTCATAAAGAAGTGTGGGAAGATCCATCACCTTGTAGAATTTTAGGCGTGTTCCTTTACTTGCTGACTTAAGGGTTTGCCTAATGGTCCCGCACATAAGGTTGATTATGCAACTTATTCACAACGTCGTTGCATGCATTACAAGACACACTAGCTCAGGTATTCAAAATTGCTAACTTGTTCCAGGACAGTACCATCTATAACAATTTTGGCCCGTACGGGATCAGTTCCACGAAAAACCATCACCTTGGTCTTACGTGTGGATATCTGCAATCCAGAGTCTTTGCGTATTCGATTTAACAAATGTATCACTGATTGCAGATGGGAATACATATTGAAATATGTTTCTAATTACCATTTTTATGAATCGTAGAGGTCGGAAAGGTAAAATAACCCAAGTTGTAGTCAGTTATCGCGATGCTCAAAGCTACGTTTCTGTTCACTCGTCAGTTTCTTTGCAGTGATGATGGCCCTGCCTAAATCGTACTTTTTCGTGTCAGAAGTAAGCACTTTCACTTAACAACAAATTTTCTTGCAATTGAACAATACAAAGAAAAGTTAACGAATTTCCTGAAGCGCTCGTGTTGTGGTTGCATCTAGACATAAGTGTACGGAGCGTGGGAATTTTTATAACATTCAGTAAGGGTTAACTTGATAATTTAAATGAAATCAGTCGGTAATCAGTACCAGCTTGATTGGGCCATCACATACAACTGATAAATGAATCGGAGGCGTGCACGTTACTCCGCAGACCATACTCGTAACCGCTCCCAAACATTTGACTAATTTTCGCTTTCCGATCCTTATTTTAGATAAAAATTATCATTAGAACACTGAAAGAAACTGAAGGCGATAAAAATAACAACAGATAATTACCGTTTTGACATTGGAGAAGTAGAATAATATAGAATTCGTGGATGAGTAAAGAAGAATTATTGAACGAGCGAAGCGAGTTCTTAGTTTTAGGCCGACCGTTTGGCATTTGTCTGACTGGTTGGGTTGTGATATGTCTCACGATAACTTTAGAACGCTTCAACCGATTTTCGTAAAACTTGGCATCCGTTCCATTCGTTTACCTTACAGAACCCTATTTTTTTTAGACTGACCCCCCCCCCCAAATACGGCAAAAATGTAAGGGAGTCAAAATTGTGAAAAAATCGTTAACAGCCCATACGGATTATCAGATTAAAGGGAATCTGAATATAGTGTTCATTTTTAAAAATTTCAATACTTTTTTGGACATCACGCCCAAAAGTGGGCGAAAATTCTCATAAAATCGCAAAAATTGATGTGGGTTATCAAATTAAAGAGAATTTAACTTCATATTTTTGGATCCCATAGAAAACATATTTTTGCATCCACGTAGAAAGAGATGAGAAATTTGAAAAAATTGTGAAAATCCAGTAGGGTGTCAGACTAAAAGGAATTGTAATCTAAATCCGAATCTTTCGAATTTTTAGTGTTTATTGTATGATTGTGTGATGTACAATTCTTATATTACTAAATAAATAGTACAGTAATCGGAATTTTTGTAATTTTTCCCATAATTGAAAAATTATCTAATATCGAAATTTATGTAATAACAGTATCGTGGCTAGTATAAACCTTCCCCAACTATGCCGTTCGGATCTGGCGTTACACTGTAGGTCCCATATACCTGTGAGAGACTCCACGGGTATATGCGGGGAGGGTACAAACCAGTCGAAAGACTGAAGGACCCAATAATAATGTAATAATAAATGTACTTCGGTCAAAATAGTGAGCGAGTTTTGCATCTTACTAATGTAGAATTGTTGGTACTAACCATACTTTTTGAAGGTTGGGGTATTTTACATAAAGTACGATAAATCTCCCCACGGACTAGCGACTATAACCTGCAAGTACCACGTACAGAAAAACGAAAAGAAATAGAATTCTAATTTCCAAAAATCCAGGGCTTAACAGTTCCTAAGTCTGTATTGTCAGTAGAGAACAAACTTCTAATCCATAACACTGAACAATATGGGCATATTCACCCATCCTAGTCAATGTGGACATACATATGGCTGTGAACTTTGGGGGAGTGCCTATATCACTCAGTGACATTATACATAGACTACAGTCTCAAATCGCTACAAACGTCTCGTCGGTTAACCCGCTGACACAGTAACACTGCTCACACGACAGGTACGCTTCGCCTTTGGACCTTAAAATGCAAAACCATCTGCTAGTGCACCCTCAGTTCACTGGGCGTCTCGACGTCCGTCTAGATAGTATTCTGATGGATGTACAATCTTCTTCTCGTCAAACCAGACGTTTGGTGGACTTCCATTATCTTCCCTTCCTAAGACAGTCTATTAGTCACTACGCATACCTTCTTCTTCCTTTCATCTCATCCATATACTCCTGTTCGGGCCTTCTCCTTCCACTACGTACATCAATCATTCCGTTGATCAGGGTGGTGTAGCGCTGTTGTACTGCTTCTCCGTTCCGTAACGGTTTTAAACAGAATCCTTCTTTCATCCTGTGTCTTCAGTACCTCATCATTAGTCAGAGTTTCTGTCCACGGTATTGTTAAGGTCCTCCTCCAAAACCACATCCCAAAAACTTCAAGGTCGCTCCACTCCAGTTTCCTCAGGTCCAGCTCTGAAGGATTTCTGAGTCGCGTGTGCATATGCTCCAGATGAAACTTTTTATGAATTTCGTCTGGTTTCGAGGTGCCAGAAGAGATATTTTCTTTAAAATCGTTCCTCTTGCTTGTGCAGTTCTGCTTTTTACATCACTGGTACATCTCCTATCTGATGTAACGCAGTTCCCAACATGTGTAAAGGAGTCAAGTTGCACAAGTTTCCAACCGTCCACAAATATCTCAGCTTCTGTCTGGAACATTTTGTGGCTTTTTTGTTTTTCCCTTAGTTATCGTCATGTCGCATTTATCTTTTAGAATTTTGTTCATTTGGCGAAGTGCATTCCGTAGTGCTTCCTTGTTGTTTGCTAAAAGTAATTATTACTCCATGTTGCTGGTTTCCCTGAATTCCTTCATCGCGTACGCGTACTCTACAAACAGGTTGAACAATAGTGGGGTTAATCGACAGCATTCTCTAACAGCTTTTGATATCTTTGCTTTGAGACCATCTCGGCTTATGGAGTTTCTTTTTTCTGTTTCTTGTAGAGTTGAAGGATAATTCTTTTACCCTTTAAGTTTACCTTTAGGCACTATCTGAGAAATTTGAACATTATATTCCGGCCAGTGTTGTCAAATGCAAATGCCTTTTCGATGTCAAGAAAGGCTATCGTGATTTCTTTGTTAAGTCTCGAAGTTTTCTCCATAATTATTGCAGCGACTAATTGTTTTAACCATAATAATGAGCAATAATAATATAAATAAACTTCTGCTCAACAGTCCGTAAAGGACCAAGGCATACCGCGCCGCTTTTGCGTTTAGTGTGACGATTGCATGGCAAGTGCAATGCGCCGCCAGCCGCTAGTTGCGGTATTCACGGCCAGGAGGCACCGCTGTTATTATTTCAGGCGGCTACCCAATTCTGCCTCACAACGCTGAGTGCACGCCGTACGGGGCCTCCGCTGCGAATTGAACCCGGGACCACGAGCGCTTCAATCGCCCACGCTAGCCACTAGACCACCTCACCTGGAGGCTAAGCAATAATTAAAGTAAAAAATATATCCACCATTCGGTGTGTCCACCATTATCCAGTCATAAACTACGATCTATCACGTCCAGAACAAAGAAGTTGTGCAGCAACCATCGAAATATTTGGAATTATAAAAGCCGCTAAGAAGGTTGTCCTAATTGGAAACAGATTTGCTTTTGGCATTAACAGAATAAAAGGCAAAAAAAAAAAAAATCAATTCAAGCATTTGTTGTATCAACAGACGTAGGAAGCGCTGAGAGAAAGGGTGTCGGAGCAGGCCGCTAGGTCTGTAGCTCATAAAGAGAAGGAAATCAGGGCACTGTCGTTCACCTGTTTACAGTTGAACATTACGTCGTGTAGGGATCGTGGGGACTGATGCATCGTATCATGCCACGTCACCGAGATTCTGTTCAGTGCGGTGTCGGCGCTGCGAGATACAGGCTAACAGTTTCTCTGGGGCTTCTCCAGAGACAGTTTCGGTTTCGCTTTCAGTAACGCCGAGAACTCGGTCGGTCAGGCCTGACGTAATTAACCTGTGAATCGATCTGTCAGCAGCTTGCGTAGGCACAACGATGTCAGCCGGACGACCACGTAGGAAGCTGATTACCGGAATTTATGTACGTTCGTGTGTCATTTAACATTTCTTACTCATAAATTTGAACTGCCGAGGGCTGTTAAGCTCGGTCATTTTTGGAAACAGTTGCGTTTTATTTCTGGTAGTATTTATCGAATGTTTCACAAAATCGGTGATTAGCCAAACGAAAACCGCATTTCGTATGATCATTTTTCGCTAACGAGGCTCTTCGTAAAAGGGCAACACTGTCCATCAAGTGTGAGTTATAAAACACGACAAGGTAAGGAATTACAGTATTTTATTCTGTCAGGCATATTTTTCTCGGTTTTTTTTTTTGTTACGTAATTCCTTTCATCATGTGAAGCAAATTTGACGGACTACCTACTGTTTTCTGGAACAGCTGTTTTCAAAGTATTGACGCGACGTGCCGATAGATCGTGGAAAACATTTTGTCGCAAAATACGACTGGCAAAAAAAAAAGAAAAATAATAATAACATTAAGCTGCAGCGTCAAATTGAGGGACTGTTAGGGCTGTAAGAAAGATAAAACATTATAGTAGATGTCTGAATGAGTGAAGTGTCAATGATTGTTTGTTTTCAGCTTAGTCTGTTATTAAGTCGAATGGACAGAGTCAGTGGGCAGGTAGAAAAAGTCGTAGAAAACGCTGTAACTTATTTGTTACGGTAATGTAATGGTTAATTACTAATTACCATTATTAACCTACATTTACTCCCATTAATAAAATGTTTTATACATTACATAGGAAAAGTATACTAGAATTCAACAAACTAATATCCTAAACTGGTAAGCTCCCTGAGCTGAAGAACTCGGCTCACTGTTTTGAATGAAGTAACATTTGTTATTAGATAAAATCAAATTAGTGAACCCCCTCTCTCTCTCCCCGTCTCCCCCCACACACATTAAAATAAATAATAAAACTTTAAATTTTAAAACAAGAATATATTTTAGTGTGTTTTGTTTTTTACAATGTATCGACAGTTTTTTAACCACTCTCATCATCAAAAGTATAATTTATAATATAAAATAATTTCATAATTTATATATTTATAATGTCGTAAAAAACTAGGAGTAACCGTATGTCGTTCCTTACATTTTATGATTTTTGTAGGCCTACATGTCCAATTGATGGGGTTACAAGTAACATACTAAGTATCAAAGTTAATTACTCTATATATGTTACAGTGTTGTAAGGGACTACACTCGTTTTATACACGCTGTACATAGGCTTTTACAATTTCTTCGCAGCTTTGATTTCCATTTTTTGCTCCGTGATGTCTATTCCAGATAAAAATATAAGCTAAAAACTCTTTTCAAAGTAAATAATTCATTCGGGTTTAAGTTGAATTCTCCTGTATTATGATTCCCTATAATCTTGAATTTTTACAATTTTTCAAGATTTTGATCCATTTGACTTAGTGTCCAAAAAATTTGAAATTTCTGAAACTGAAAACTGTATTCAGATTTTTGTTAAAATTCTATTTAATATGATGACTCACGTGGATTTTTTCAAAATTGTGGCCTCTAACATTTTGCCTCCCGCGCCCTCTTGTTTGTTTTTTTTTTTTTTTTTGAGACCCCATCTCGAAAACAATATGGGTCTGTCGGGTAAAAGTATGGATACAAGTAAACAGTTTTACGAAAATTTAAAAGTTATCTTAATAACTTATTCTATTAACTTAATATATTATTCCATTACTATTATTATATCGTTATAAAATTTTCGGGCGCCCCCCTCACACATTATTAATCAAATTTCGATTCTTCTGATAAATAGTTGTCAGGTGTTGTCAGCGTTTTTCTTTTTTAGAAACGTTGTTTTAAAATTCTACGCAGGGCATATAGAAGACTGCCAATATGTTAACTTGACAACTACGCGAGAATTTACATTAAATTTGCACATTTTTCGTGACTAATTTCTCCTTTCGATTCTTCTTTCCCCCATACATCATTAAAACAAAAACTCATAGTTTGCATGATCGGCTACAAATTAGCGTCCCGGTAGCCCACGGAAAAAACCGGATATCCGTGACATTTGACCCTACTTTAGCGAGGGTCCCATCATTGCTCGCGGTAGTGTTCGTCGAGCGCGAGCACCTCACTCCCACACACCATATACACCATTACAGCTACAGTATTCTCCACGTGACTCGTGTAAACGGGAGAAGTCGAATCATAGACAACAGGCGTCTAGAGGCTGAGTCAAGAAGCGATAGAGCACGTAAGTCTGAGGAGCGCGAGCGTGGCAGGAGTACGGTAATCCGAATCTGTAATACGGTACTGAGGTAAAATGTGTTTCTTTAATTCTCCAAGCTAATCTCAGTATCTGTTGATCCGATTTAAAAAAATTCTTTCACCATCATGTTGCTTGACGTTTGAGGATGGGTTTAGACATAAATTTGAACCGATAGCTTTAACAATATCAAAATCAAAACAGAGCCTTAAGAGGGTTCCATGTCATAAAATTTCTTTGTTAATTTGCGTGCAGTGAAATTTTCGGCATGCGACAAACTTTCATTTTTTATGAGAGATACGTATCAGCGAGTAAAATTTAGAGAAAATTCAAAATTTTTTGTGGTTTTTGTTTACGTAAAATCCTCTCTTTTTCATATCACATTCTTCTCTCAGCCCGTAGATACTATTATCGTAGACGTGACTGACTCTTAGTCATCGATGTATAATAACACATGTGTTATTATACATCGATGCTCTTAGTCAGTACGTATCAGTCAAGAATTTTCGTAAAGAGATACGTTTGCAAAACGATGCTCACCGGTTTTCGTCACAGTGGTGATCTCCTGTTGAGAACTATTCGCGTTGTTTGCAAGCTCGCTTATTACGCTGCACCTATACGCGCGCACGCACACTTCCCGACCGCGAGCTAACGACTGCTTCGTTTAGCCAATTTTGACGATCACAACCTGTCGACCGGTTGCAAAGATAAGATCGTCTTTGTGATTCGTGGGCTCACTTATTTCGATTACAAACATTTTTTATAGAATTAATTTTTTAATAGAAGTATAATTGTTTTTATTCACAAATAGGTACCTCAAGTCGTTATTTAATGCTGGGGTTAGATTCTTACAACTCGCAACGATTCTGTTAAAACGTTGAGGTTAGATCGTGGAAAAGAAAACAAATTTTTATTGAAATAATCATCATCATCATCATCATCATCATCATCAACCGTGGCTCTTGGTGGGTCTTGGCCTGCTCCAAGAGCCGATTCCATTCCTCCCTATTGCATCTCCTGGCTTTCCAGTTTCGTATGTTCAGCTTTCCGAGGTCCTCCTCTATCTCGTCTTTGAATCTACTTCGGGGTCTTCCCCATTTTCTACTACCCATTGGTTTCTGGTAGAAAATATGTTTCGTAGGTTGTCCTTCCTCCATTCTCTCTATGTGTCCAACCCACCTTAGCCTGTGTACTTTAATTATCCTGACAGTGTCCGGCTCTTTGTAAAGATGGTATAGTTCATAATTATAGCGCCTGCGCCACACTCCATTTTCTTGTACTCCTCTAAATATTGTTCTAAGAATCCGTCTTTCACAGTAACCTAGAAGTCTGTCGTTATTTTTTGCCATTGTCCAGGTTTCTGAAGTTTTAATGAAATACACGTGTAAAATATTTAACGTATCGTGGTTAAGGTAGCATTGATTACAGTAGTAACTGTAAGCGAAGTTCGATTGTATTGTGAAAACAGTTTTCACGGCTCTTTTATACGGAATCAGACAAGTGTCACTCTGAAATACGGTATAAGCGGAATTACTTTCCACCGCCACACTCTTGGCTGCTTCATTCGCTGTCTTGAAGAAGGATTGGAGAGTAGACCGTTTTTGTGTTATTTTCCCTACCTTTGTAGACTTACTGACAGCACTCCAGGCTGGCCATACGTTGCGATGAACTATCAAGAAGCGTCCTCGATCAGTATCTTCAGAATCTGGACCCATTGCTCAGTACGCTAAAACACATTTGCTAACGCCCTTACTCAGTGCCGCACGTAGGAGACTGCTTCTGGGAGGGGATGAGACTAACTTGAAAGTTGGACTTCCCACTTTGCTCACGACAAATGAGACATTCAAGATTCTTGCCATATAATTATTTAGTGTTGAGATGTTGTTCAATATGATTTCTTCTGCAAGTAGAGTATTGCGTTTTTGTTGTTTCAATATCTTACGTTTCACTGAAAAAATCAGCATCATCAGAGACTTTTAAGTCAATAATAATCGAAATGATTCTATGTTAATGTAGAAACTAACGAATAATCGAGTTTGTTTCGATTTTAATGTAAAATAACGGATAATCAATTTAAGTTGATTAGTTAACCATTGTTTTAAAGTTTATTTACTTAAGCAGTTGTTTTGTCGGATATACTAGAATATTTAATGTTTATATTTTGTTTATTTTTATTTATTTGAATAAATTTATAATTTTAAATAGATCATCTTGTTTTGTTTTATATTTTCAGTGCCTGGAAATTGGTGGTTATTATTTAGACAATGTGTGGCTAAATTAGATTTATAAAGGTTTGTTTTTAAAAATGCATTGCGGTGTTGAGGAATCTATCGAGTAGCTTTTTCTTTGTTGCAATATGGATATTCTATTTTTGTTATATAAAACGTAATACTCTACTTGCAGAAGAAACCATATTGAACAGTATTACAATATTATATAATTATTTATACAATTATTTATAACCACACGCAACTCTTTTCGAAACAGCACGAAGCCAGGTGATTATGGATGTCACCGAAATTTTTAATAGCTCTATGGGGGGTTGAGCCCCCCCCCGATCCCACTCGTAGTTACGCCACTGCCTTTACTGTTAAATGTCGCTTCGGTTCATCTTTTGTGCGTATCGATTTCTTCTTCATTATCATCAGGCTTTTGTGGTAATTTCACTAGATACTCCTTCAACATGAGAGTCAAGCAATTCTTCAATGTCCCCTGTTTCCAGTTTCTTTAAATCTGCCACTGAATATTTATCGATGTGTTAGGAGCGTTGGTGACGTTATAGCGAGACCATTGTAACTTCTTAATAACAGGAGCTGGTGTATCTCATGACGCAGTTCCGGAATGACGTTAATCGGAGGAACTTGAAGCGAGGAGTACTGTATTGGTGAAATGAGTTAAGGTAAGGTGGTAAAACTAGGAGATAACGAATTAGAGATAAGGCCATCAGAACTCTGTTCTCGTAGGAATCAGTTATTGAGGTAGTAGAGAGAAGAACGCTGCAGTGGTTTGGTCATAATACATATGAAGAATGGGTGAAAGGACGGGATCTGGAAAATGTGGAATCAATGAAGACGATGTAGGGAATCAGAAAGGAATTCACGAAGGTAAGGGGTCTGCCCGAAGAGTAATCAAGGACAACCAAGAGGGTGTTATCGGAAGAAGACCGAGCAAGAATAAATCATAGAATGAAGTAATACTAGCAAATGAGGAAACAATTATAGAAAGTTAAAAAGAATTTGTGTTATCGCAGTTGGCGGGTGGCGATCTGCTTCACTCGTAAGTTCATTTCCCGATGGCAGTCCCTCTCCTAGAAGAGAGGCCTATCGCCTGGAAGAAATCGAAGAAGTATTTAGGCGTCCGGCTTAACCGGCGACTTAGCTTAAACGCCCACGTGACTGACTGACATCCTCAGCAAGGGCGCGGCGTCCGAGCCAAACTGTTTCCCATTCTCTCGTGTCGCAACCGCCTCCCTCTGCGAACAAAAGTCGCTATTTATCTCATTTTCTTCGGTCAGTACTGACCTACGCTGCAACCACATGGTGGTCGCTCTTGTCGACCACCAAAAAGTGTAAGTTGGAACAATTCCAGTCCAAAACTCTTCGTCCCTTGTCGGGATCTCCATGGTTTGTCAGGAATGGCGTAATTCGTGGAGGTCTTCGAGTTCCTAATCTTACTGCCTTTGTCCGGTCGCTAGCCGACACTCTGTTTGCTTCAGTACGTCTGAACCTCCACCCCCCAGTCAGGGTCAAACGCTCTCGGGCGACGCTTATGACCCCCCCCCCCCCCGTAACGGCAGGCTCCCCATGCTGTCTCTGAATAGCCCCGAGCAATTTCCATTCCTCTTTGTATGGTCCTCTCTCGGCAAGAAACTGCTTCCGCAACCACATGTTTAGCACGCCGCTTGGCGCCACCGTGTCTACCTTTGCCACCGGTACGGAGGCTCTCTGCGCCTGGTTTGTTCGAGACGGGCGGGATCTGCTGTCCGAATCTATAAGAGCATTCAAATTGTCTCTTCAAAATTTCGGCGCCGTCTAAAGAGTAATAGGGTTGGCGTGCCATATGTTTTCATCTGGCAGTCATCGGGCACGTTCAGGACGCCGGAGTCACGCCACGGGCGCAAAGACGCCCGCTACCATGTAGGGAAGCAAGTCTTCACACCCAATCGACGGCTGAAGCGAAAAGGGAAAGGAAGAGACAGATTTTGAAGTGTGTGTGTGTGTGTGTGTGTGTGTGTGTGTGTGTGTGTGTGTGTGTGTGTGTGTGTGTGTGTGTGTGTGTGTGTGTGTGTGTGTGATCGTAGCCACTTTTCAAATTGGCGACTTTTCTTATATCGAGATAAGTACGTTTTTGAGAAAGTTGTAAAGCCTATATTTTAAATCGTCTATGTAATTTGTGACACAAGAGGGGTCGACACCAAAGGCTGTGCTACAAGAGCGTTCAGATTGTCTCTTCAAAATTTCATCGCCTTGTAGCGAACAATTACGTGGCGTTTTGTTCATCCCAGTTTTAGGCATCCTCTCAGAAAGACCACCACTGTTTTCATCTGGCAGTCATCGGACACGTCCCGGACATTGCAATCAAGAAGCAAAGCAAGTCATCACAGCCCATCGGTGACTGAAGCGAAAAAGGAAAGGAGGAGACGAATATTCTTGTTTGAAGAAGTGAATGTGTGTGTAAATTTGTAGCCGTTTTACAAATTAGTAACTTCTTTTTTTTTATCGAGATAAGTACGTAGATAGTTGTAAGCCTATACGTTAAATCGTCTACGTAATTTGTGACACAACGTACGTAAGAGGGGCTGGCATGTCAACAACAGTAGTGATAATAGTAATGATTATAGCAATAATGACGGTACAGACAAACATTTGACAGATACTTGGAACGTTGTCATAGTTGGGTTACGCTAATGATGAGTCACGATACTGCTGGCTGCTGGTATTTCGTCGTTTGTCCGTCACTTACCGCGCTTTCGTAACCCGTCGTATAGATGTCTGTAATCGTGTGAATGTTTCGGTGGAACGTGTAAATCGCTTGCTTGTCGCACGCCTACAAAGGGCGGTTTCGTACCAGTCGAATGCACTAATGCTCAGCACTAATGGTAGTCGTTCGTACCAGAGTCGTTTCGACTGGCCCCGAGGTTCGGAGTCCGCAAATATGCTTACACCTATCCCAGGCTCCGTAAAGGAGGAATCCCGTTCGTACAATAACCGCAAGCATGCTACTTGGCCGTACAGCCCTTCACAATCCTTTACAATCCTCTTCCACATAATCCTATCCTTAATTTTCTCTCCCCATCCCCTAACTTTCATTGTCTTCAAATCGTCCAATTCATGTTTCATCCATTTCAAACGGCGGTCTTGCTCTCTACTTAGATGAGAAACTTTGGCTTTAGAAATTTTTGGCACCGTATCACTTCGCTCATGACTCAGGCCACCACTGTAGTCTTTGAGCGTGTACAAAGTTTTATATATCCTGTCCCTTTATTAGAGCATATAAATTTCGATTATAGCGACTTCTTCGGTTCCAGTTTTAATAAATTGGACCGCATGTTCTCCGCGGAAGTTTTATTTCAAACGTTTCACGCCACAGGCCTTACTAGTGTTCTCAAAATTCGTATTTTTCATGCCATAGTCAATATTTTGGTTTTTAGCTTGGTCATATTTGCAAATTGGGTCCTACTTCCTGCCTGGATTTTTTTTAATAATCGCACTCCTCATGTTACCCTTATTATTCTTAACGTTTCTAAAATATTTGAAGGTTATTTATGTCTTAAAGCTTTGTATTTCCTATGTTTACATTTTGTTGTTGTCTTTCACCCTTGGGTATTGATACGACCATATAATTGATTTTTCTGTCATTGGGAGCAAGACGGCGAGGCGATCATCGGGTTCGGCCGGACACCATATTGACGACCTGAACCATCATTGCAGCTGAAAGTATCAAGAGAACCCACAAAAACTGTAGCTACAAAACGGCGTTGTAGTCCTGTTACGGAGCAAAATTATCCTTTCGGGACACGGCCGTGAGGCGGGAAGCTCCTGAGGCCTCACACAGAAAGCGAGGGCAGTACTACTTCTTTGAATGCGTAAGATTGCAGAAATTTCGTGGCAGGTTTGCGCTCATGTACTGAGTTTCTCTCTCTTCTAGGTTAGCAGCCCATAGGCTGGTTGGCAGCAGCTCAACATTCTTCACGCTTCTCTGCTTTTCTTTTCAACTCACAATATGGTGTGCAGTTCATATAGACTATACGCTGTTTCATGCAGTCCAAACGGGGTTGTCCTCTGTGATTCTTCTCTTCAATTGTTCCTTCTATCGTTCTCTTAACCAACCCATTGTGTCGTAGTATATGCCCTATAAACTCAGCTCTTCTGCCTTTTAAATTTCGTAGAAAGCTTTTCTCCTCCTGAGCTCTTCTAAAGACTTCCTAATATCTTCTCCCTCCAGCTTATCTTGAATATTCTTCTGTAGCACCAGGTTTCAAGTGCTTGGAGTCTTTTCTTGTCACTTTCTCCCATTGTCCAGATTCACTCCCGTATAGGGCAACACTCCACACGTATGTCTTTACTAGATTCTTCATTATTTTTAGGCTGATAGTGTTTGAAGTGAAGAGGTTTTTCTGTTTGTTGAAAGCAATTTTAGCCTGGTTAATTCTGCTTGTAATTTCCTTACTGCTACGTCCATGACTTGTCATTTTACTTCCCAGCGTTATTACTGAGTAACTCTATTAAAATTTATGGGAATAATTTAACTGCAGAATTAGACGGACCGCCGTTTACGTGCCGTAAATACAATTCCGGAAGAGTGTATCCTCAACAATGTGTTTTTTTTTCAGAAGGATCTGTCGAAAAACTACGGAGTGTTGCGTGTACTCGGATCCGGAGGTACGTTGTGAAGACTGAATTGAACCTGGTTCGATTATATAGGATTATTGGAAAGCTTAGAACTCTGTTAGATGCTGTAGAACTCTTTGCAGGTGTACCATTCTGTGCACGAAACATTCAATGAATTTCAAAAATCCAGTGACAGGTGTTTGAAATCACACGCATACGGTAGAAGTTTGTAGGCAAAGAGCCGTCAATGATACGCAGTGTATCTATGGCAAATTTATGAGAATTTATATGGAGGGAAATGATCAAGGGTACGGGTACTAGTTCGAGAAAATTCTAGAGGACATCACGCGCTTGTGGTAATACAGTAAGTATTCATACCATCAGAAAGGAGAAGAAATATATATAAATTTATCCATAGAGGATAATTCATTTGACGCAGTTAATAAATTCAGATAACTGAGTAACATGATAGACAATGAAGGATCCATAAACACGACAATGTGACACGATACAAATAGGAAATAGGCCCTATTATGCCAGTAGGAGACTGTTGAGAAGCAGAGTCATTATATGTACACAAAAATAAAACTATATAAGACAAAATCTGTATAATATTTACCTTATGTCTTCCGTCGTGTGACTTCGTTTTGCGTTTTGATTTGATTTACGCGTTTCGAGACATATGTCTCGTCATCAGAAATAAATAAAATAAAAATTTACTCTTAGCGAGGTCGTTACATATTAAAATACAAATATTCGAAAACGATTTCACACATACCCGCTTTACTTGAGTGCGCACTCGAGTCGGACCGATCTGACACTCAAACCTCGCTAAGAGTGAATTTTCATTTTATTTATTTCTGATGACGAGACATATGTCTCGAAACGCGTAAATCAAATCAAAACGCAAAACGAATTCACACGACGGAAGAAATAAGGTAAATATTATACAGATTTTGTCAATAAGTGACTTGGATACCATTTCAAACATGTCTTCTATATAAGACACTTATCATACCAGTTTTTACTTATGGAAGCGAGTCATGGACGTTGACAAAAAAAAAGGAACAAGTAACACTAAGAAGGTTTGAAAGGAAGATCGTAAGACGTGTTTATGGGCTGGTTAAAGAAGATGACGAATGGCGAATAAGAAATAACCAGGAGATAGATGAGCTACTTAATCGTGAGGACATTGTAAGATTCACAAAGGCTCAACGAATACAATGGCTAGGTTACCTAGAGCGAATGGATGATCAATGTATGGCAAAAAAAATCGTGAGGGCACAGGTGTATACAAGCGGAAAGGGGCAGGATAAGATGGTTGGATGATGTGGCAATGGATAGAAGACTTTGGAGAGGATTGGTGTTGGAAGCCAGAGCTCACGTTGGGCTGCAGTGTTCATACTATTTACTGTCACTGCATAAGACCAAGTAAGCGTGAGTAATAAAAATTAAAGAAATGTGCCCGATTGACACAAGGGGCGTAAAAAGTGGGTAGCTCGGGACTGAGCAACCTTGCGGTCGCCTCTCGTACACGCACAATACACACAACCCGGGTATCAGTTAGGACTGGATAACCGCTGAAGCATCCATGACGCGCCCCGAGAACTCCCTTTCAAAGCTGGGACGTTAAGAAGAAGTAAAATAAATCGAAACCTTCACCGGATCGGCACGCACGGACGTCGTCAGACCGGATGCTAACGAGGCACAAATAATAGCAGTTAACTAAGCAAGACGCGATCGATCAGTTACGCAACAGCGTTGGATCACGCTCGTTGGTCTCCCTGCTCTGTACAACCCCATGTACTACTGACTCTTTTGGTATTTTACAGTAAAAAACTTGCGTTAGACAACATTCACTTTTCGACGTTACATTTACAGCGGGATCTATGGGCACGTTCACATAACCGGTTAATAGAGCTCGGATTTTTGTGATCTAAAAGATCTGGAAGTATGGACGTATTGTTGCTCCTACCAAACACAAACGCTGTATTTTTAACAAAAAGTTATAGATAAAAGTTTTGCCTTAAATTAGGATTTAATTTCATTATACCTCTCAACGATGACACAACTTCTCAAATTCTAAGGACCTTTGGTCGTCTGCTTAGTAGATGTTTGTATTTCGAGGAAACTCCTTTCTGGAAAGGAATGAGAGCGAAGTTGAAACTGTTAAGGCATTGGTGGAAAGTTCCGGATCACTAATAATGTCACCAGTTTTAACATGTTGTTGAATGTCCCGAAGATAGTTCAAGTACAATTTGTAACTTTTACTCTGACTTTTCGAGATATTTCTGGCTAGGTTAGCGATAATTCGGCTCAGTATCTCGTTATTATCCTCGTACGTCTGTGTGAATGAGGCTCTAGGAGGATGTTAGTAATTGGAGCAGGAAGACGTAAGGTCATTAAGTATGCAGACGATCAGGTACTTCTAGAGAGCAGTGAAGAAGACTTACAAAAAGTGAGGAGTAGAATAGTTGTAATCGGAAAAAGTTTGGAACAGATTAACGCCATAAAACTAAAGTAAAAGGAATCGCAAAAGAAAAGAATTAGGCAAATGTGATAGCGGAAGGTCAACAGTTGGGTCAAGTTGATTTATTTAATATAATGAATCACATTGGGAGTATAATCACTTGGAATGGAAGATATACAGAGGATATGAGAAGTAGAATTGCGTTTGGGGAGACAGCGTGTAGCGGAGTAAGATATCTATGGGTTACAAGAGGAATGACTTGGAAGTTGTAGAAGAGATTTGCAAAGTGTTTTATACAGAGCTATGTCATGTAGGAGTTGAAAACATGGACGATTAGAAACAGAGAAGAAAGTATCAGAAAAGGCTTGAAATGTGGTTGTGGCGAAAAATGGGAAATATTAGCTGGAATGAAAAGGTAATAAACGAAGAAGTGCTTAGGAGAACATATGAAGAGAGAAGTATTGTAAGAGCCATAGGAAAGAAAAAAACAAGCTGGATCAATAACGTTTTGAGAAGGAACTGTCTACAGAAATTACTGATTAAGGGAAAGATAGAAGGTAGAAGTGGGTGGGGCAGAAGAAGGTAAGATGTGTTGGCAGATTTGTCGATGGGGGTGAAATTGTGAACAACGTGGAGAGAACAGTTCAGCTGAAATTTGCCTTAGGACAGATTCGTCATCATGATGACGTGTTGGTCAATCAGGATCAGTAGTGCTTCCCCAAAGAAAATCAAACAAAAGTGAATAAATGATCACGTAACCAACATTATTGTTGTAACCAAAAACTGTTTGACATACCTTCTTATCTCTCATCCTTTGAAAATCGGTTGTGCATATGTCACCTGTATTCTAGTCAAAATGATATTGATGATTTGATTTGATCAAAGGCATTAATATCACTTCGCTTCCAGTTATGTGCGCTGTTTTAACAGCTGACTGACCGCACCGCCCCAGGTCAATCGTTTCACAACTACGCTTTCATTATCTAGCTTTCTTTTTGCTTCCATGTTCCATAAGGAAATGGAAGTATGGTCATGGCTAAAAAAATCGTGTTCGAGATAAGGACTGATTCAGATTGTACTACCCTCAACACATGAAGAAAAGTCATTTTACTTCCATATTCCTTAAGGAATGGAAGTATGGTGATGGCAAAAAAAATCGTGTTCGAGATTATTGCAGATTCTGATTCTACTACACTCAAAACATGAAAAAAGTCGTTTTCCGAAAAGTGTCTGTGTGTGTGTCTGTCTGTCTGTGTGTCTTCTGTAGATTTTTTTTCTATGGCAAACGATAACTGCCGCAAATTCAAACAGAATCAAATAATTTTTTGCATACAGCCCTGATTTGTAGAGTACTCAAGACCTATTGTTTTTGGTGAAGATCGTTGAGGGAAAGGGGTAGTTTACCTGCAACGGTTTTTTTTTATCAAGGGAAATTTTTTTTTTTGGCAAACGATAACAGCCGCAAATTCAAACAGAATCAAATAATGTTTCGCATACAGCCCTGAATTGTAGAGTTCTCAAGACCTATTGTTTTTGGTGAAGATCGGTTAAGGGAAAGGGGTAGTTTACCTGTAACGTTTTATGTTTTAACAAGGGTATTTCCTATGGCAAACGATAACAGCCGCAAATTCAAACAGAATCAAAAGATTATTTGCATAGAGCCCTAAATTGTAGAGTTCTCAAGACCTATTGTTTTTGGTGAAGATCGGTTAAGGGAAAGGGGTAGTTTACCTACAACGTTTTTTTAACAAGTGTATTTTCTATGGCAAACGATAACAGCCGCAAGTTCAAACAGAATCAAATAATTTTCTGCATACAGCCCTGATTTGTAGAGTACTCAAGACCTATTGTTTTTGGTGAAGATCGGTTAAGGGGAAGGGGTAGTTTACCTGCAACGTTTTTTTTTCTATGGAAAACGATAACTGCCGCAAATTCAAACAGAATCAAATAATGTTTTGCATACATCCCTGAATTGTAGAGATCTCAAGGACTTTCGATTTTGGTGAAGATCGGGTAAGGGAAAGGGGTAGTTTACCTGCAACCTTTTACGTTTTAACAAGAGTAAAGTACTTGAAAATTTATTTAAACTTTTTGAAACAATGGTAATTGTTTAAAATAAAATAATTTTGTTGCCAGGTAACAAAAATAAAGTCATTTTGATTATAAAATATAAATATTTACAACAAGAAAAGAATTTTCAGTTTTCAAAATTTAAATATATTTTTATAAAACAATGGGTTCTTCATTGAGGTGGGGACCATGTCACTCACTCCATCTCAAGCCTCTCCCATTTTGCAGAAAAAGAGGACCCTGTCAAGGCTGATACTTTGACGACAGTGACAGGGCTTTCCACCAAATTCAGCAGAGTGACAGGTAGGCCCAACTCTGATTGGCTCCTCAGATTTCCCCAGCGTTAGTAGGTTCTATGAAAATATTTTATTTCAAAAATGATTTGAAATATAAATCTTAGATATGTTCTATAAATCTCATGTTGTATGTTTTAACATGGGTAATTTTTTATATGACGAACCATAACTGCCGTAAATTCAAACAGAATCAAATAATTTTTTACATATGTGCCTGAGCTATAGAGAACTCAATGTCTGTTGATTTTGGTGAAGATCGGTTACGGGGAAAGGGCAGTTTACCTGAAACATTTTTTGTTGTAACATGAGTAAAGTACTTAATTTTGATAAAGTATCCTGATAAGATCTTAATAATCCACTGTAGAAACATAGATGAAATATCTATAAATGTAGAGGCTAGTTGAACGGGCTGGGGGTAATTTTCTATAAATCAAAATTATAGTTGAAGGGGGAGGGGATAATTTTTTTTTATATGTGTACTACGTTATTGGCAACAAAGAAGTATTTTTTTGTTAAAATTCCTTCCCTGGCTGTTTGGCTGAAAATGATTTTAAATATAAATCTTAGAATATGGAAGTGATGTATGGTTCTCCATACCGATATTTTACTTCCATATTCCTTAAGGAATGGAAGTATGGTGATGGCAAAAAAAATCGTGTTCGAGATTATTGCAGATTCTGATTCTACTACACTCAAAACATGAAAAAAAGTCGTTTTCCGAAAAGTGTCTCTGTGTGTGTCTGTCTGTCTGTCTCTCTGTCTGTCTGTCTGTGTCTGTAGATTTTTTTTCTATGGCAAACGGTAACTGCCGCAAATTCAAACAGAATCAAATAATTTTTTGCATACAGCCCTGATTTGCAGAGTACTCGCGACCTATTGTTTTTGGTGAAGATCGGTTGAGGGAAAGGGGTAGTTTACCTGCAACGGTTTTTTTTAGCAAGGGTAATTTTGTTTGTTTGGCAAACGATAACAGCCGCAAATTCAAACAGAATCAAATAATATTTCGCATACAGCCTTGAATTGTAAAGTTCTCAAGATCTGTTGATTTTGGTGAAGATCGGTTAAGGGAAAGGGGTAGTTTACCTGTAACGTTTTATGTTTTAACAAGGGTATTTCCTATGGCAAACGATAACAGCCGCAAATTCAAACAGAATCAAAAGATTATTTGCATACATCCCTAAATTGTAGAGTTCTCAAGACCTATTGTTTTTGGTGAAGATCGGTTGAGGGAAAGGGGTAGTTTACCTGCAACGTTTTTTTAACAAGGGTATTTTCTATGGCAAACGATAACAGCCGCAAATTCAAACAGAATCAAATAATGTTTTGCATACAGTCCTGATTTGTAGAGTACTCAAGACCTATTGTTTTTGGTGAAGATCGGTTAAGGGGAAGGGGTAGTTTACCTGCAACGTTTTTTTATCAAGCGTATTTTCTATGGCAAACGATAACAGCCGCAAATTCAAACAGAATCAAATAATTTTTTGCATACGTCCCTGAATTGTAGAGGTCTCAATGACTTTCGAGTTTGGTGAAGATCGGTTAAGGGGAAGGGGTAGTTTACCTGCAACCTTTTACGTTTTAACAAGAGTAAAGTACTTGAAAATTTATTTAAACTTTTTGAAACAATGGTAATTGTTAAAAATAAAATAATTTTGTTGCCAGGCAATAAAATTATAATTTTTTCATTTTAATGTAATATAATATTTTTCATTTAATACAGCAATAAAAAGGCAGGTAAGACACAGCCTGGCTGTTTGGCTGAAAATGATTTTAAATATAAATCTTAGAATATGGAAGTCATGTATGGTTCTCCATACCGATATTTCGAAAAGTGTCTTGTGTGTAGAATTTTTTCTATGGCAAACGATAACAGCCGCAAATTCAAACAGAGTCAAATAATTTTGCATACAGTCCTGGATTGTAGAGTACTCAAGGCCTATTGTTTTTGGTGAAGATCGGTTAAGGGAAAGAGGTAGTTTACCTGCAACGTTTTATGTTTTAACAAGGGTAATTTTTTCTATGACGAACGATAACTGCCGCATATGCAAACAGAATCAAATAATTTTTTGCATACGTCCCTGAATTGTAGAGAACTCAAGGCGTTTTGATTTTGGTGAAGATCGGTTAAGGAGAAGGGGTAGTTTACCTGCAACCTTTTACGTTTTAACAAGAGTAAAGTACTTGAAAATTCATTTAAATTTTTTCAAACAATGGCAATTGTTAAAAATAAAATAATTTTGTTGGCAGGCAATAAAATTATAATTTTTTCATTTTAATTTAAATCGTGTATGAGAGAAAATATATCGATCGTGGCAGGCAAGCATATCTCAATTATGTAATGTTTACGTTTCCATTTTATTATTATGATTACCGCAATAAAAAGGCAGGCAAGACACACACACAATTCGCGTTATTTCTGCCCTCACTCATGTTTATTTTCTTACATTTGCACGCTTTTTAAATGGAAAGTGCCGAAACCCACACCAACACAACGCGTGCAAGCCTAAAAAGTGTCCAGCGTGGATAGCGAGTTGCTTTCTGTGGATCGCTGGCCAGTGTAACTGCACGTGTTTACAGAGGAACGGTTCATAGACAGACTTTTCGTCTTTAGGGAATGAACCCTTTGCAAGATGCTCAGGGTCCATGAGTGACTTCGGAGCGCTCTTTCTTTCCCGCGTGTTTGTTATGTGAAACGTACACTGTACATTCGCAGCTTTACTCTGAGCAACGCAATAGGGAATGTTGAAAATTTTTGTCCACGGTGTACCCTCATACACACTAAACCTGCTCTGATGTTTTAATTACGGACATCATAATATTAAAACTTTGGAAACTTGAGCACTACTTAATGGAGATCAAACATTAACTTATACAAGCCATTAATTTTATGCATATTTTTGTATGTGTACTACATTATCGGCAACAAAGAAGTAGTTTGTTGTTAAAATTCCTTCACGGGCCGTTTGGCTGTAGTCCAACGTTTTCTGCAAAAACAGACGTTTCGGCAGTGCCATCGACTGCCATCATCAGTTAAAATCGAATGCGCTAACGTGAGGTGGTATACGTTAGTGACCGCAGTACTGTGGTTAAGGCTGAAGAAAGAAGTAGAAGTAGTTTCTATGAAAATATTTCATTTCGAAAAGGATTTTAAATATAAATCTTAGAACAAGTCATGTATGGTTCTCCATACCGATATTTTACATTGGGCTACAGTGAGAAATACTCAACCTTACAGCAATCTAGCCTACGAGTACGATGTTTTGCTGGTAGGGTAACGGCGGTTAAGAGTACGCAGGCGGATAAGAGTACGCAGGGAAATTTCGAACTGTTGGCAACACTGCAGACGGTCGGTGGCGTGATGTTTCAGTGTGTCTATAACAGCAGTTGAAACGACCGTAGTGCCATCGTTGTGCTCAACTTCATTTGGAATATACGAGGTAAAATATGTTTTTCTATCATTTGTATGTAAGTTTTGAGTCTTGAAACGCTAAGGTTTTCGAGTACATAATATAAAACCTATGTTTTTTACTTTATATCACTGCAAAGTACAGTTCATTAGCAACAAATTGACATGAGACAGAACAATGTATCTGAATGGTGCTGGCACCTAGCGGCGATTCTGTAAAACAGTTCTAGAGAGGCCAAGAATACGCAGCAGCTGCTCACTGCGTACTCTTGGCCTCCCGATATTCTCAACTCTTTAATGGCCAGTTAAACAATTTTATGATTAAAGAACTGTGTTGATATATTTGAGTGTATATTTTAAATATTTTTTTTGTTTTAGATCTCTTTTCTTCTGTGAAATGGCGCCGTATAAACGGAAAACAGACAGACAAATTGTCACTGCGGTGAAAATTGAAGAGGCCAAGCAGGGAATGGAGGCTGGGAAAAGTAAACGGCAAATCGCTAGAGAATTGGGGATCAACGAATGCACCTTAAGAAAAAGATTGATAATTGTAAGAATTTTTCGGTTTAAATTTTCTATATAGGCCACTTCTCTCTCTCTCTCTCTCTCTCTCTCTCTCTCTCTCTCTCTCTCTCTCTCTCTCTCTCTCTCTCTCTCTCTCTCTCTCTCTCTCTCTCCCCCCGTCTCTATCACTCCCTTCCTCCCTCCTACAATTATCACCCACTCGCCATTGAACTGATACCTATGTACAATATTTTGAATTTCATCAAATGTGTTTTTTTTAAGCAGGCTAAATTTTTGAAGCCAAAATAAAAGGCAGTGAAATCTGAAATCCAGTAGGTGATTGCTTTTCCTTTGTAGGCCTACTAATTTATTCCCATTTTCGTCTCAATTGCCACTCGAATATCTTTCAATACAGATGCAGTTTATTGCATGATTTGTCTAATTTCTTAGATTTTAGTAGCCTAATTTTTAATTTTGACATTTTTATAGGGCCTAATGCAAATTGTTTAACGATCGAACCTTGAAAAAAAGTTTGAAACTGTATCCCTTGAACTTTTCCGCTTAAATTATCCTATATTTCTTTATGGTAGGCCTACATATGCTTTGTGTTTTTTTCAGGGTACAGTCCCAGTATCGCTAGGACGATACAAGCGAGCCTTGACTGACGAAATGGAGCGGGAACTGGCTCAGCACTGCAGAGATTTAGATTCTAGATTTTATGGCCTAACAAGGAAGCATCTAATGAAAATAACCTTTGATTACGCTGAACTAAACGGAGTGTCTGAAAGATTCAACAACCAGAGAAAAATGGCTGGCAAAGATTGGCTGAAAGGATTTTGCCAATGAAACAACTTGTCTGTTCGAACACCGGAACCATGTAGTATGGCGAGAGCAGTGGGGTTCAATAAAGTCCAAGTGACAAGATTTTACGATAATTTGAAAGACTGCTGTCTTCAAAACATTTTCCTGCTCATCGAAAGTTTAACATGGATGAGACAGGCTTGTCTACGGTTCCAATTAGAACGCCAAAAGTATTGACTCCCAAGGGTAAAAGAAATGTTTGTAAGATTTCCAGCGCAGATCGAGGGGAAACTGTCACAGCTGTTTGTTGCATGAGTGCTACTGGAGTTTTTGTTCCACCGGCATTAATTTTTCCTAGGAAAAGAAACAACCCCCTGCTTTTTAAAGATGCTCCCCCTGGATCTAGTGACTGAGACAGGTTCCATGATCTCAGATTAGTTTCTTGATTGGTTGAAGCATTTTGTGCATCATGTGAAGCCATCGGCAGAAGATCCTGTCTTACTTATTGCTGACAACCACGTAACACATTGTTCCCTTCCTGCAATTTTGTACTGCAGAGAGAACCATATCACATTCTTAATCCTTCCGCCTCATGCGAGCCACGTCATCCAGCCTTTAGATAAAGGATTTTACGGTCGTCTGAAAACTGCGTATGCAGCTGAAGCTGAAAAGTGGCTAGTTCAACATCCAGGTCAGGTAATTAAGCTCACAGATCTAGCAGGAATTTTTAAAGAAGCCTATTCTTCTACTGCAAAAGTTAAGCTGGCAGAAAAGGCTTTTCAAGTTACAGGAATTGAGCCATTCGATCCTGATGTCATAGACGATGAACTTTTTGCTCCGTCATTAGTGACCGATAAAGCAATGGATGAAACTACAGCTAAATCTACTGGACAATCAAATGAAGCTCCATCTGAATCTGCAGAGCAACCAAGTGAAGAAGTATTATCTCCATCTGCAAACCAAAGAGTTGAAACTGACAAATCCTTAGATCCATCAGGAATAGAAACGATTTATCCAGAAAATAGGACTTTGAATATCACTAGACCTATTGTAGGTATTAGCACAATTTTTCCACTTCCTCAAATCAAGGTAGAAGTAGGTAAGAATCAAAAGAGGAAGAGACGTGCACAAAAATCTGAAGTTATCACTTCCTCACCATTTAAAAATGATTTAGAGGCAAAAGAAAAGGAGAAACAGGACCTAGAGAAGGCAAAACAAAAAAGAATAGTAGAAAGACCTTTGAAGAAAAATGCGAAAGCAGATGGTAAAATTATAAAGAAACCAAATATCAAGAAGCAGTTGAAATACGAAGATCCAAAACCATCCCACGAAGATCCAAAACCTTCCACAAGTTCGGCTCAAGCTGTAATTTACGAGGATGAAGAGGACGAATCAACATTGTGCGCAGGATGTGGACATTCCTATTCTGACGATTGGGCACAGTGCGGCTTGTGTAAGGAGTGGTGGCACGAGGACTGCTCCGCCTATGAAGGTAGTGGGCCGTTTATTGGCGATTATTGCTAGTGCGTACTCTTAGCCCCTCACAGTGCGTACTCTTTGCCGCCTAGTAGCCCAAGAGTACGCATTTGGCTTTTTTTTTGTTTTTCCGATTTCCTACTTTATGTTTATTTTAAAGTTAACGAGACTTTGTGTAATTGTTCATTAATAAACAAAGAACTTTTAGTAACATTTTGAAGTTGTTATCTTTTTTATTACCTGAGATTTCTCCAAAAATCTACTAGGTGCGTACTCTTACCCTCCGTTACCCTACCAACGTAGAATGCTAAACCGCACAGCACCTGGCCTCTCAGAGACCCAAAAAAGCAAGCACTCTGTAGTAGTGCTTTAAGCCGCTAGGAGCGCCAGCAGTGTCTCGGCTCTGTGAAAATGCGGTACGTGTGCTTATATTGTGCTTAGAGTCGATGCTTGCGCTACCCATCGTTCAGGAATAGCAATTGGTTAAACCTCAGACACTGTCTTTGTACCCCAGTCACATTGAGTAAAATGACGTTACCGTCACATCGATACCACGTGGACGCGGTGTTGCCGCAGTTAATATTCATCAGCTGCAGCTTATCATCTTCGACGAAGCCGATTCATCGTTTGGTCGTCATATTCTGCTCTTGGTGTAGCCTTTGTTTAAGTCGTGTACAGAAACACGTCAACAGTGTAACTACATTGATGATGGTTAAAGGAATTAAATACTACTGACGACTGTTGCTTTGGTGGCCAACGGTAATCGATTGCAATGGGCAGGACACATCATTAGGATGGAAGGCAACCGAATACCGAGGAATGTACTATTTAGTCAGATAGAGATTAGAAGGCCTGTCGGAAGACCCAAGCATCGCTGGATTGACGCAGTGGCAAGGGATGCTGATACTTTACTTAAAATAAAACGATGGACATCGATCGTCAAGGACAGAGAAAAATGGAGGCGGATGATTGTGGAGGTTAAGATTCGACTCCTAACTGTGACGCCATAGAAGAAGAAGAATAAGTGTTGAAGAACAAAACAGTGATGTTATTGTAAATGGAAACGGCCGTGTACCTACTGCAGTTGCGTTCAAGCGATAGGTACACAGTTTTAATTCCTCGGCAAGTTGATCCAGAGATAAACGCGCGCCTTTTTTTTGTGTTTCTGTTTTGTTTGTTTACATTAGTGATCGTGTTTTATCAGCGAACAAGAAGAAGCGGTTTACAGTTTACCGGCGCGGCAACAGGACAGCGGTATTGCGCAAGCGCTGGCTGGCTGGCGTGCGTGTCGTGAAGTTTCGCACATGGTCGGCGGTTATCAGATACATAACGAAGCCGCGCTCTTATATGCCGTGGCATACATTGTAAGCGCGCGTTACTAGATCACGACATACATGTCCTTACTTGTCGGCGAGCCAAACAATGGTGACTGTTTTCCACCGTTTATGTACAGTAGTAGTTTGTATCAAGATTACTGCTGCAGTACGCTCCGCCGTATCTCGTGTAACAATCGGAATTCCTTTTGTTTTTCAATAAATTAACGCTCGACCCGCGTGTAAAACACGTTATTAACGTCCTCACGAAAGCCGGTATTTTCGCTGCTACTATCGGTTTCGCAGCGTTTCTTTGTTGTCTCGTGATGTGATGTAATTTTAAACCCATCACCGTGTCGTTACTACGGAAAAATGTGTTTAAAAAATTTGTTTCTGTAATTTTAAACGCATCAAGTTGGTCGCCCACTAAATCGGACCGAAACGAAAAGCTTTGGTCGGAATCGGAAGCTTCCGTAAAGAAAGCGTATTCCGTTCGTAATCGGAATTATATCAGTCTATAAACAGCAACCAGCAAGGGTACATCATAACGTCTCATAATATCGATAACGAGTGAAGGAAAAACGTTGGTGGTTGCTTTATTCCTCGCTGCTGATGAAGAAGAGGAGGGAGAAACATCTTCAATAGTACTTTTGGTGCACGGATGCAGAAACGAAAGCAGAGGGACACTTCAATCTCTCTTTCCTTCTTCTTTTCCTCCTCGACCCAGAGGTCGGTGGGTTTGGAATTTCATTCCTTCGTAGGCTATCCCTTAATCACCATATACCTTCTTCCTCCTTTTATATCATCCATGTACTCCTGTCTGGGCCTTCCCCTCCCACAATGACCCTAAGTCGTTCCCTCGATCAGGGCGATAAACCAGTCTGAATGATATGAGGTGGTTCTCCTTTCAGCAATGGTTTTAATCAGAATCATCCTTCTTTCAACCACTCTCTTCAAAACCTCATCATTAGGCACTCCTTCTGCTCAAGGTATCGTGTTCCCCTCCTCTAACACCATATATCAGATGCTTCAAGGTAGCTGCTCTCCAATTTCCTCAGGGTCCAAGTTTCTCAGCCATATGTGCATATGCTCGAAATGAAACTTTATGAATTTCGTCCCGATTTCCAGGGCCACGACACGTTCTGAAGAGATCGTCTCTTGAAAAATGCTCCCTTTCCTTGTGCAGTTTTACTTTTTGCATCACTGAATAATGTTTAATAACTGTGGACCATTTAAGAATATGCTTTATTCCCTGGTCTTTTGAAAACGCACGTAATAACAAACACATAATACGAGCAAAGATGCAATAACGAAACGTGCCTATACAATAGGATTATTTAGGCCTAATATACAATAGTGTGAGGAAGAGCTCGTAAGCGCAGCGCATGCGGATTAAGTTCATAATCCGTCGAAATGTCCAATATCCCCTTTCTGTCAAACCGATTCGTTCCTCTCCGATCTGACGTGACGTTTCCGATCCGATCCGGACTAGCGTGTGGGGTCCGATTTAAATCCTTGCTATCGAACATTTCCAATTCGCTCAGTTCCACTTCGATCCGATTTACTATGTTGCCGGTTTTAATATATTTGGTGCGTGCGACAAGAGGCATCTCTGTAGGGTTGCCAGATTTCACGGAAATGTCCAGTCTTTTCACTGGTGTATTTTACTTGAAATGAAGTAGTGAGTAGACTATGAGAAGAATTTCCTGTAACGAAAGGACTAAGATACGGATGCTGTATTGTCTCCATTTTTTTTTTAAGATTTACTTTTTTGAAGCTGTAAAGTTGTGACGAGGTAAATGTCGCAATATTTGAGTCCCAATCGGAGAGGATATACTGTATACTTTGCACTTTATCAAGTCAAATGTTCGCAAGATGACGAGGACACATATCACATAGTTAGGAGACTTCAAGAGAGGTACCAAAAGTGGGGCCTACAGAAAATGCAGGGCCTATAGTTGTAGACAGAAAAATAAAAGACCTATCTGTGGAAGGTAAAACAGTAGTGGCTACTTAAATGTGCACTTAACTAGGATCAATAATGACAGATAAGGCTGACTGTGAAGAAGATATTAAATGAGTCTGGAGCAAAGGAGAACAGCTATAAAGAGATTACGTACTGTTGTTTGGGATCAGGCAATTTCCAAAAGAGTCAAACGATTAATACATAAGGGCACTGTAGAGGCTAATAGTATATGGATCAGAAGTGAGGAGTATACCGTATCCCCCCAAAAAAAACTTTAAAAAGTTAAAACTAGGCATGTAGGAAAGTTTGTGTAGTATCTTTCACTGAAAACTTTTTTTTTTGCCATATTTGTATAAGGAGCTAATATTAATATTTCCAAAGGCTTAAAAACAATTTAAAAAATTTAATCGAAAAAATGATTGTGTTTTCATTTGATTCTTTTCAAAGTTCCCAAATTGTTTCAACAAAAGAAATGAAATCTAAATTAAATAGGCATGTGCAAGATCGTTTTCGAATACGTCTTTGCATTTTGGCTGCATGATGATAAAACTAGTACGAAAACACAATAGGACTTTTAGTTGATTTTGAAAAACAATTTAATGGATAAAACAGCAAAAATTCCGTTGTAAGCAACACATTATGCTACTCTATTTTCAACGCATGAATATTTTCAAATACAAATTTCCGCGAACTAAAATATACATTTCATGATCAGTGTTTAACGGATCTGTACCAGGGCAAATTCTTTTTAGAGTTTCTTCAATCGGTAGAGGTAAATGAAAAGTTCTTCAAACTATTTTGTCTATTTTACAGTGATTAGGTAAATTCTTTTTCATAACAGTTTCTTTTTTTTGAACCACTTGAAAAGCTTTAGCTCGCTGAATCAATATTTTCTCGTACATATTCAAACATTTAATAACGTCAGGAACTTCAGTTACAATAAGATTATTTAGAACACACAGAGATGGCAAAGTAAATTTTTTGAAACATTGCAAGCAATATCCACAAATATGAGAATCAGCTGTGCGATTAATTTTACAGTAATTCATCAATTGTGTCCATGATTTATTGTTCACTTTCCATAATGCAGGCTCACTTAAATCGATATATTTAATATAACGTTCACAAAAAAGGCGTTCACAAGAAATACAAGGTATTCTAGGAGGATCCGTGACAATTTTCGTATATATTTTAATACCCTCATGATATATATTTTTTTAATTCTGTTTCATTTAGACATATTTCATTACTTTTCGACTTAAAAGGTGAAGCAACTTTTTCAGCTGCATTTGCTATTCGCTTTAATTTATCAACATCATTATTATTGATTGCTTCATTAATTTCATAAATGTCATTCAAACATTTTTTTGATGTAGCCTATAAATCAAATTTTGAATGCTTCTCAAATTAGGAAAATGGGCGGCCAAAATCGATAATTTTAAAAACGGCGAAGAACAAGAAAATGGTTCAGTGTAGCAAATTAATGGATGCCCTAATTTCTCCGATCGACGCGAATGAGCAGAACAAATGTCAATATTATTTAACGTATCATTCAATTTGACATCGTACTCTAGCATCATTAAGTACTCGAACCATTCTTTTACTGCATAAATAATATTCACATCAGAGACTTTACAATATTGTCCACAATGCCGTTTTATCCGTTTGCCATCAACAAGAGGCAAAATATTAGTAGACTGGCCTTCTTCATTCAAAATAATAGTATGTTCGTCAAAAGAATTTTTGTTACATAAACCATTTTTAAAGTCATACATAGCTTTCAAAGTTCGCTTAGCTGTTAAAATGTTTTCATTGCGAGTGTAAATACATCGCTTAACAATACGTTCAGCTTCTAATCTACATTCCGTAACTGAAGGAATACATAAAACCTGCATTGCATTTTTTATATACTTTTCTTCTTGTTGCAATAATTTTTTAGTAGTAACATTAGCGTGAATAATACGGTATTTTTTTTTTATCAACAATGCAGTACTTCTTTTATTAGCAGAAGCAAGTATTCTATCACGATTGTTTAGATAATACTCCCTTTTCAAAGCAGCTATTTCTGCTTTGTGGATTTGATAATGATTTTTTCTCCAAGCATCTATTTCAGCTTTGAGTTTTTGATAATAATTTTTACTCGAGGCATTTATTTCGGCTTTGTGTGTTTGATAATAATTCCTTTTCGAAGCAGCTATTTCACCTTTGTGTGTTTGATAATAAATTTTATATATAGATATAATAAATTTTATATATAGATATAGTAAATCATGTTATTTATGTATGCGTATGTCTATGACATTTAGCGTGTAAGAGCCTACACACATGTTATTACATCTTTTGGCGGCGCTAGTTCTGCGTGGCAACTTAGCGAACTAATACCTATCGCTCTTCCGAAAACGAAGGACGGAGGAAATGAAGGAAAAAGAGGCTGCTCTAGCGTTCGAGCGAAATATGATGATGCGATTAGCGCTAAATGCTTAATATATAACATTTTGCTTATCATTTTACAGAGATTATTAAATGGAAACATCCGAAATTCCTTTTTTCTGCGATAAAATGACATATACTCAAATTAAACGAGATAATGTAATAATTCTGCGTGAATGTTAAAGTATTTATAGGTCGCTCTGTCGCGCGCCCTCAGGCCGTAGCTTCCCTACATGCCTTCGGTCGGCTACCGCCGACCTTGATATAAAAGAAACGGGGGCAGCTTCTAAGCATTGTTCGTTTCTGCAGCTTACATTCTGTTTTACTGATTCTGGTTCACTATGTATGTTCCACATCCATATAGGTCAGTATTGGTCTATATGCAGTTCTATATGTAGCTCCCTCGGCCAGAAGGATGACGATCGGACCAGAGCGGCTGTTAACACCCATAATGAATTTAATTTTTATCTCGCGTCAGTGTAGTTACTTTGTTGACATGTTTCTTAGTTTCAGTAAACAACGATTGTATCAACAGTAAAATGACGTCACGGCGGCTGATAAGCTGAGGTTGATAAATACTAATTGTGGCAAGACAGCGGCAATGTGGACTCAAAACCAGTGGGGTAACTATGGGGGGGGGGATCAGTTCCCTCCCAAGAGCTGTTGAAAATTTCAGGGAAATTCCATAATTCACTTAAGGTGGGCTCATTTATAAGCTAGTTGCTTGTGTTAAAATGAGGATTACAGTTAATTATATTGCTTGATATCTCATTTGTCCTAAGGAAAACGAGGAGTCCAACTGTCAAGCTAGTTTCAACCCCCTCCATTCCTCCCTCTTGAAGAGCAGCTCCCAGTTACGTTACTGCACAAAACGGTAATCTCATCTTACTAACGGTGCAATCTGATTGGTGCACAGAGACAGTGTCGGGAAGTGCCACGCAATTAAGAACACGTTATAACGTCGAAGGGTTCCGAATGTTATCCTTCTGACCGAGGCAGTATTACAGGAACTTTTTTTAGAATCACCGCTACCCGACCTCTCACATCATTATCAGTAGACGGCCTTTAAGGAGTAACTTAATTCCCACGAACGTCTTTGAAATAAAAATATTTTCAAGCAGGATAAGTCAGACAAGGTGTCCCAAATCCATTTACGATAGAATGATTACTTTTTTAATTACTATAACGGTTATTCTGTTTATCTCGTCTTTTTATACGAATTATTACGGTAAAGGCAGAAATCTCGCAAACGTTTTTAACGAATTTGGCCGCCATTTGAAATACCAAGACGTAGTGAGAAGGTGTTTTTATTAAAGTTTGGAGTTTTCAAAGTTCTTTAAAAGTCTACCATGTGACTTGTGTCGATAGGGCAATATTTGAAATCCGAACCATAGAGATAACATTTTCCTACGATTTCCCATGCGCAGTTTAATGGAAGTATTTTTGTTTCGCAAATAGATCTCCCGTAACCTTATCTGGTTCACGCTTATATGTCTAATGCAATATTTCTGCCAGCTAAACAAAACTACATGAAATAAGATACTACGGATGCAGTACAACGGTACTGTAATTTTGTATTTCTTCCAAGTAGTTTTATTGCTTACATGGAAATTAAAGTAATCAATGGTAAACAGTTCGTTCGCAGACAGGTTCAGAATTTTAGCAATGTATTAAAATTTCTGAGGGGTGCGTGACCTCGGCAACCTCTGTGGAGCCAACGCTGACGGGAACTAAGGCTAGTGATTTCTTTTATAATCCTTTTTTCGATTTCTGTTATTTCGACTTTAACTGATTATTGTTGTTAATTTATTATCGTCTTGGTGTTTCTGGTTCAATATAAGTCCTGTTTATTAAAAATCCCTATCTGCTTAACAGTGCCTTAGGACGGGCGTGTCCCGTCCACTCACACTGTAGTATGATCTCGCGAGGCAAAAGCGCAAATACAATACACGGCAGAGCAAGGTGTGACACACACACGACTGCAAATATAGGTCACACAAAGTATTGAGCTAAACGTGAATATTCAAGTGCAGGTGGAAGCCGGCAGTAATGAATACATCGTCATCGTCTCCGCCTTTGTGAGCGCGCTTCGAGTTTTTGAAAGCCGGAACACTTCACTTCACCCCCCCCTTGTGAATTACGTATTCGTCGACATCACTTGCATGTGTGTACTAGAGTGTCGTTTATTCCACTTTGTTGAAGAGAATTTTGATTCGAAGAGAGAGAGAGAGAGAGAGAGAGAGAGAGAGAGAGAGAGAGAGAGAGAGAGAGAGACTTTACACAACACCAAGTTCCATTATAATGTAAATTGAAGATCAGAATTATTTTCTGTGCGAGGTCGCCAATGTTATTTCTTTGGCTCCGTTATTTATTTACTTTTCTACGAATTTCGAAAGCCACTTTTCTCTCTTCGTTGTCGCGTTCGCAATTCCTGGAATAATTTGGTAAGATCGTTTTCGGTGCTGCCGTTCTTGTGTAATGATAGTGGTCGAATATTTGTGCAACCCGAGTTGAAAATTGAAATAGCCGTTGGTGTAGAGGAGTGATTAGTACGCTATACCTGTATTGTTTAGAGTCTGTTTGTCTTGTGGCTGCCCGTGCTTCTCCTATTCTACAGCATTTACGATTTCATAATTCCACCTCCATTTTGTGTCATTTTTACTCTCAGATGGGTTTACATTTGTTAAATTCTGCAAAGATTCTGGATTACAAATATCCACACTTAAGACCAAGGTGATGGCTATTCGTGGAACTGATCCCGTACAGGTAAAAATTGTTATAGATGGTACTGTCCTGAAACAAGACAGCCATTTTGAATACCTGGGCTATGGTGTGCCTTGTAATATAAGCAACAACGTTGTGAATAAGTTGCAGAAGTTCAACATTATGTGCGGGACCATCAGGCAAACCTTTAAGTCAGCAAGTAAAGAAACACGCCTAAAATTCTACAAGGCGATGGCCCTTCACACACTTCTTTATGTGTCTGAGAATTGGACTTTAACGAAAGGCTAGGCCAGTCGTATCCAAGCGGCTGAAATGACATTTCTCAGGCACACGGCAGGGTATACTCTCCATGATCATAGAAGAAACACAGATATACGGCAGGAACTGAATGTTATGAGTATACTGGACAGGACCGCCCATTATCGCCTGATTTGGTGGGAACATCTTTGCCGAATGGATGGTTGCCCCAAACAACTATGGAACTATAAGCCAAGGGGACGGAGAGGTGTGGGACCAGGAGGAAGCGCTAGAGTGACCAGCTGTAATATTTGCCTATTTGAGACCAGAACAAACCATCCTTGGTTTAAACCTTAAAGATGATGATGATGATATTTATATGCTGTAATGCTATGTATTATTTTGCCCTGCAAAATTAGATCACTACCCGTTCCACCACCACCAGGTACTTCGTTTTTGAAGGATTAATTGCGCGCAGTAAGTAAGAACCCTATCGAACAGCCGAGAGCGTCGAGCAGGTGTAGCCTCAGCCAAGGCTGAGCTGGCGCGCAGTAAGTAAGAACCCTATCGAACAGCCGAGAGTGTCCACTAGTCGAGCAGGTGTAGCCTCAGTCAAGGCTGAGCTGGCGCGCAGTAAGTATGGACAATTATTCTGGAACACGTACGCTACCTATAAAAGGGACAGAGGCTGGCTTTGTCAGTCAGTAACGTTGAGCGGTTTTCCTTAATGCTGATCAGGTGGTCGTTGAAGTTTAGTGGAAAGTGTTTACTACGTTACAATTAGTGTGAAACTCTATACTTGACAATTATTATTGCGTGTGGACAAATTTAACTTGAATTATTGTACGAGTATGATCTTGTTGAATAGTTTGTTGAGTACAAACTGGTATTTGTGATTAATTGAAGCTGGTTATTAGTGACTTCATTGGTGTCTGCATTTGTTTCCACTGTACCGTACGACAATCAGTAAGACCGTCGTCACAGTATTTTGAAAGCGGTAGGGGCAGTAGAGCAGTCTTGTTTGAGACCGTTTGTGCCGTGGATTTACGACTTATTCTTGTGATCTTGTAGCTGACTTTTTTCTGTACCGTCATTTGTTAGAAAGCAAAATCAGCTGTTACATATTTGACTATTTAAATCCTTCACTATTGAATGTAAAATATCGGTATGGAGAACCATACATGACTTCCATGTTCTATGATTTATACTTTAAATCATTTTCGAAATGAAATATTTCCATAGAAACTACTTCTTTCTTCAGCCTTAACCACAGCAGTGTGCTCACTAACATATACCATCTCACGTTAGCGCACTCGATTTTCACTGATGATGGCAGTAGATGGCACTGCCGAAACGTCTGGTTTTGCAGAAAACATTGGGCCACGGTCAAACAGCGTGGGAAGGAATTTTAACAACAAACTACTTCTTTGTTGTCGATAACGTAGTATAGATATAAAAAATTATCTCCTCCCCAGTCAACTCTCATTTTAATAATAATAATAATGGCTCCCACGTGTACCACCGAAGCAGCTTAGGACTCAGGCAGGGTAGGCTGTCTTATGCGAGCCGTACGGCATACAAGGAAGGCAGTGTGGCCAGCACTACGCTTCAGCCGTCCATTATTATCTCCAGGATGTTATCCCAGGTACTCATTTTCAACAGGCTGAGTCGACCTGCTGGCTGAAAAACGCACCTTGATTTTATGGTGCGGGCCCGGGAATCGAACTCGGGACCTCTAGATTGATAGCCAGGTGCCATACCCACTGGTCTACTGAGCCGCCCCAATTATCATTTTAATTTATAGAAAATTACCCCCTCCCCCTTCAGTTACCCTTTCCATTTATAGATATTTCATCTACCTTTCTGCAGTGGATTATTATGACCTTCTTTTCAAGATAGTTTGATTTATCAAAATTAAGTACTTTACTCTTGTTAAAACATAAAACGTTACAGGTAAACTACCCCTTCCCCTTAACCGATCTTCACCAAAATCAATAGGCATTGAGTCCTCTACAACTCAGGTACATATTGTAATATAATAAAAATATTACAAATAAAAATAAAAATAAAATTGATATGCGTTTTACTAATCTCCACGTTGGAAACGCCAATTTGTAATATAAACAAATATTACAAATATTAATAAAAATATAAATATAGAATAATTGAAATACGTTGATATGTATTGATATTTTGTTTATCACTGGATCAGTCTGACTCCTTAAAGTCCCACTGGTTAGGCTAGTCAAATGGTAATATAATTTCAAGTGTAATAATAAACAAAATATAAAGATATTGATGATAAGAATATGTTATAACTAGGTGTGTTTGATTGATAAATAACAAACACATCAAACTTTAAAATTTTTGCAAATTTTTTTCTTGTGTTTGTATCGAATTTGACTGAATGATTTAATTTAATTAATTAATAATTAATTAATTAGTTGAGTTTGTAATTTCCTTCTATATCTATTCTCTCAATGTGAATTATGTTTTTGCTTAATAAAAAATAATAATAACATTAATGGTAGAAATAAAAACAATGCTTTTAACTGAATACTGATTTGCGTTTATTCATTCAAAATTGTGCGCCAGTCAAACTGCGCATGTCCCAGGCACTGGCTAATATTTGCCACAGTCGGCAGTGAGAAAAATCAACAAATATATTTTTTACAAGTTTAAATTTATGGTTCTTTTAACGAGTCGAAATGGTCAGAGGGCAAGGAACAAGATACATTTAACAGGTATTCTTAAACTAAATGTTAATATCTGAAATAGAACAGAATTATTATTACAATTGTCAATTAGAAAGAAATTATTTAAATTTCGAACCAAGTCGAAGAAATGACGTCACTCCTCTCCAGGAAGCACTGGCTGATCGTCTTTATAGAAATTCAGCAATGGCCGCCGTCTGCTCGATTTTAACTGCTATGATGCCGTTGGAATTGAAGATCTTCTCCCACAGAAATAAAACGATGTTCCCTTTTCTGCGAAGTGGTGTTGGTCCAAAATATCGTGTTGAATGTCCCCTCGTCGTCTGCGATGTCGAATTCTGGGTGGATCTCTTGTGTAGTGTGGTGTTCAACTATGTGTGTTGGTTTTCCGTGAATTCGTTCCAAAAATTGTTCAAAATGGCTGTCGATTTCTGGTGTTGAGTTTTATAGTGTTATACTGTGTTTTTGGAAATTTGTGAAGTGTTAGACATAGATAGATAAGGTTATTTCACTTGTTAGTTCATCTCCGTTACACGCCGCATAACCACACTTGGTTTTAATACAAATTATTTGGTTTTCAATACTCCACTAACACATTTTTCAACTGTTCAGCTTTGCGATTAACAATAGACTAATAGACGCAACGTCGTCGTTTTATGGCAATTTGTGGTATGTCTTTTTCCTCTTCATATTGTTTAATTATAAAATATCTGTCTAAGACTTGTTTCACTATCTAACTATACATAACAAGTTTTCTTATTTTTTACTGTATTTCAAATATTTCTTAATTTTACATGAATCTAACTATTCAGTAATATTGATTATTTAATTTTACATCTTTTGATATATAGCTGGGTTTGTTTCAAACTCATTTAAGCCCAAAAATTACAATTTTACATAATGATTGTATGCCCCATATTTTGTACAAATTCAGTGTTTTAAAGGTTTTTATTTGTTTTTTCGGTATAATATTTCCCTGGAATACACCTAATAACTCCGTAATTACTTTGTTGTTAATAATTTGGTTATTAAAACATTTCAATATTGATTAATTTGCTGTTTAGTCTGATTTGATTACTATCATAAGCCTATTTTTGACTGTTTCCAAAAGAAGTTAATTTTCTTTCTTTTGTCATTCTATTTGCTATTAACTGTATCTGCATTAATTATATTTTCAATTTCTGTATTGTATGTATTGAATTCTATTCCTATTACATAGATTAATTCTTTGATAGATAATTTTTTGGTTTATAGGCCAGTCTGTGTTTACAAAAATGGTGTCTTGGCTGGTCTGTTTGTACATTATACATGGTTTACTGTTTTGAATAAAATTATTACATTTTTATGCCCTACTTGCCTCTCTGACTTACACAATGGAAAATTAAATGACATGATTTTAAATACAATAGAATATCTTGTATCTACTAAACTTTCTTTATACTAATAACATCATTGAACCATAACATGAACATCTTATGCCTAATTTTAACAAAAACATCTTATTATCAACTATTTTCCATATATCACCTAATTTTAACAAAAACATCTTATTCCTATTATTTTTTACTGTATCATCAAATGATAACAAAATAGCTTATCCTAGACATAATTTAATTAAAAAAAAATAAAAAACTCCTATTACTAGTAACACTGTCAGTCACTAACTGTCTTGTGTATTATGTTTCTTTTGAAAACACTTTAACTGTGATCAAAAAACATCTTGTATCTATTTACACCTTACATCTAAAATATTATCTAATTAATAATAAATAACAAACATCTTAATATTAGTCATACCTTCAGTTATGAACTGTCCTTTGGTATTTTTGTCCTTCTCACCATTTACTTAGCTATAATTAAAGAAAACATTTTATATGTAATAGTTTTTCTTATATCTAATTTAAAAACTCTTATTACTGGTAATGTTGTCAGTCCTTAGACTGTCTTTCATTCCAATGGTTTTATTATTATTATTATTCTACACTCATGGTAGTCTTTTTATAATACTTAAACTTCATTGAAGATTTTTTCATAGATTTTTTAACTATGTTTCTCACTATACACTCTGTAGTTTCTTAATTTTGTTATCTCACTTCACTTTATTGGATTCTACACCATGGTAGTCTTTTTAGTGAGTTCTACACTATGGTAGTCTCTTTTGACATATTTTTTAACATATTACACTTACAACTAATATACAATTTGTGTTTTATAGTATTGTATCTTGTAACTTGTTTGGGGTTTACCTATATCGGTTTCAATTTTGTCTCATGGTATTTATTATATGACTAACATTTTGTTTTGGCATATCTCTTCCTGTTTCTGGTCTCTTTGTGGGAATCTTGATATGTTTTGTCCCTTCTTCAAATATCACATTAGTAGTTTCCTTATTAAAATGGTTTCATGACAGATTATTTCCTTTTTTATGGTCCTTCCCTTTTTGTACTGCTTCCCCAATCTACTGGGTATACTGCTGGTTTAACTGGTTTTTTCATAGTAGGTTATTTTAATTAATGGTTTTCTTTATTATCTTCCATTTTTATTAACATTTTCTAGACTTAATTATACAGTTTCTAGTGTAATCCTTAAACAATTTATTCTTCTCACTCACTATGGAACTTTTTCTTTTATTTATGTAACATTAATTCAAATGTTTAGTGTGATAATTTTGTTATGTTACATATGCTCTCCTGTAAAAGTGATTAGTTCAGATCATACTCTGTATGGATGAAATAATTACTACTAATTCTTTTGTATTTACATTTTCTCCGTGATTACATGTTTTCACTTTATATACCTTCCTTTTCCACCATTGCTTCCTCTCAGCTGATGTGTATCTCCTTCATTAGTTTCTTTTTTTTTTTTTTTTTTTTCATTGATAAGTGGTCTTCAATCTTGTGTATAACATTATCATTTTATATTCCTTCTTATTTGGTGCTTCCTCACCAGTATGTTTACTCCCTAACATTCCCTAACAAATTAATTGGAACAGTTCAGAGTGGCACTTTTGGCTTCAATCCCTGCTGTCCAATACTTCAATTGAGTCCAGAGGTATTATCATCTCTGCTCAACACATAAGACTGATGGCATTTTCTACATCCAGTCATAAAAATAAATAAACAGTAAAAGTAGTCATTTTTGACTAAAATAAACATCTTTAGATTCTTCACTTCATAATACGTTATATTAATTAATACTTTTATACACTTGACTCTTCTTCTCTCTTAAAGCTTATTCCATATTAGGTGGTTTAGGTATGTGGTATCATATACATTTCATCATGTTTACATAGTAAGTAGTATTTATATTTACTCCTTCTACCATCTGGTATCCATTGAGTTACTTTTATTGCTCATGGTATAACATGAATTAATTCTTTATCACTTTCACTATAACAGTGGTTGTTGTAACAGCATTATCATTATTAGTATCAGGTTTTTTTTTTTTTTTTTTTTTTTTTTTTTTTTTTTTTTTTTGTCTCACTATTTGGTCTTTAGTGAGCTGGTCCTTCTTCATTGTTCCATTTTTATTAAATTATTTTCTGTGTGAGTTTGGTTAATTTGTTCGATTAAGTCATATGACATTCTGGTTCCTTTCTCCTTTAGAATTTTGTATCTCTTTCTTACAAAATCTTTTTTCATATTTCAGAGTTATTTCTCATCATTTGTATGAGTAATGATGTGAGTTTAATGTTTTTTAATTTTAGACATTTTTATTCAACTACATTCTTTCTTATTCATAGTTGTTTTTCAAATATTTTGGTATAAGTTGTACTTATTATTGTTTTGAATTTTGAAATTATTATTCCTCAAAATTCTTTTTCCATTCATAATAGTCTTTGAATGTTTGTGTAAGTGGTACTTACTAATTATTTTGAATTTGGACAATTATTATCTCCCTCCAAATTCTTTTTACTTGCATAATAGTCTTTGATTATTTGTGTAGCTTGTACCTACTATTGCTTTTGAATTTTGAAGCTTATTATGTTCAAAATTCTTTTTATTTATTCACAATAATCCTTCAAATGTTTTGTTGTAAGTTGTACTTACTGATTTTTTGGAATTTGGTAATTTTATTTTTATCAAAATTCTTATTTCGTTCACAATATTCCTTCAGATATTTGGTGTAAGTTGTTCTTACTAATTTTTGAATTTTGGTAATTTTAATTTTATCAAAATTCTTATTTCGTTCACAATATTCCTTCAGATATTTGGTGTAAGTTGTTCTTACTAATTTTTGAATTTTGTAATTATATTCTTATCAAAATTCTTATTTTGTTCACAATATTCTTTCAGATACTTGGTGTAAGTTGTTCTTACTAATTTTTGAATTTTGTAATTTTATTTTTATCAAAATTCTTATTTCATTCACTATATTCTTTCTGATATTTGGTGTAAGTTGTCCTTACTGATTTTTGAATTTTGGTAATTTTATTTTTATCAAAATTCTTATTTCATTCACTATATTCTTTCTGATATTTGGTGTAAGTTGTCCTTACTGATTTTTGAATTTTGGTAATTTTATTTTTATCAAAATTCTTATTTCGTTCACAATATTCCTTCAGATATTTGGTGTAAGTTGTTCTTACTAATTTTTGAATTTTGTAATTATATTCTTATCAAAATTCTTATTTTGTTCACAATATTCTTTCTGATATTTGGTGTAAGTTGTTCTTACTAATTTTTGAATTTTGGTAATTTTATTCTTATCAAAATTCTTATTTTGTTCACAATATTCTTTCAGATACTTGGTGTAAGTTGTTCTTACTAATTTTTGAATTTTGTAATTTGTTTTTCAAAATTCACAATTTCTTCATAATAGTTTTAACTCACAACTATGAGTCCTCCAAATATTTTTTAATGGATAACTGATTATAAGTTCCTTTTACTTTATTCGAAATGATATCCTTTAGTACATACGTATTGTTATTATTGTTTTTAACAATCAGGTATGGGCCGGTATACAGCAGTAATAACTTTTTGGTAATGCCTTCCAAAGTACTGGGTAATTCCCTGTTTTTTAGCAGTACCTTTTCTCCGACTTCAAAGTTTATTATTTTCTTAACAGCCTTTTGATATTTGTTCTTGCGCCTTTCCTGGTCTTCAGCCAATTTATTGTAGAATCTGATTCGATTGAATTTGTATTCTTGACTCCTGGGGAACTCTATTATGTCTTGTATTTCTCTCGGAGGTGGTCTTTCATACATTGCCGTGTATGGCGTGGTACCAATAGCGGTGTGAAATGACAAATTAAGGAATTCTTCAGTCGCTAATAAATATTCTTGCCACTTCTTTTGTTGATTATAGCAATAAGTCCGTAATATTCTTCCGACCTCTCGCAGTACCCTCTCCGCTGGATTGCTGCTGGGGTGGTAGACAGACGTCTTGTATGTCTTAATGCCCAATGTATTCAGAGTGTTTCTCCACCGCCAACCCTTAAATTGCGTTCCATGGTCGGTGATTATGGATGTCGGGCTTCCTACCTCTGGAATGTAATGATTTGTTATTATTCCTAGAGTCTTCAGAGTGGTGGCTCTGTTCACAGGGTATAGTTTCGTAAATTTTGTAAAATGATCCATCATAATAACAATATATTTGTATCGATGGCGTCCGCCACTGCGGGGAAATGGACCACATATGTCCAGAAAGACCTTTTCCAGTTTGGCTTGTGAGGTAATTGGTATCATCATACCTTCCTTTTTCTCATTGTTGGTTTTCACCAACTGACATATCAGACAGGTTTTGAGGTAGTTTCTCGTTTTTCTATTGATACCTTTTATGTGACAATTCTCTTCTATTGCCTTGATCACCTTCATGGCTCCCATGTGACCGTATCGTAGGTGATAGTCCAGGATGATATCCCTTTCGATTGTAGTAGGGATCATGACCTTCCATATTTCTTCATCAAGGGATGTCTTGATGAATAAAATCCCATTATGTATACAATAAAATTTGTTTATTGTGTCATCTTGGTGGGAAAGACGAAGTTTAATAGAGTTTAACTTCGGATCGGACTGCTGGTGTTTGCTGATGTCCCGCACTATCTTCTCTAAATCGGATCTGTCCTTAATAATGTTATAGATTTTCAAAATGCTCTCCTTTTCGCCTTCGAATGTTTGTTCTTCCAGATTCACTCTTGACAATACGTCGGCTACTACATTTTTACTTCCAGGAACATACTCCCACTGTATATCGTATTCCTGTAGGGCGAGTACCCATCTGGTCAATCTACCATGGCTTAATTTGCATCTTCTTATAAATGATATTGACTTGTGATCTGTTCGGACGGTCACTGGATATCCGAGGATATACGTCCGAAACTTTCCGCAGGCAAAGACTACACTTAGCAGTTCTTTTTCCGTCACATTATAGTTCTTTTCACACTGGTTAAGGGTTCTGCTAGCAAAGCTCACTACTAGATGGTTTCCACCTTCATCTTCTTGGTACAGTGTTGATCCCAAGCTAATGTTACTAGCGTCACAGTTTAGAAAGAAGGGTCGGTTAAAATCTGGATGGTTGAGCATTACTGCATCTAAGAATTTCTCTTTAATTGATTTGAAGGTTTCGTCTTGTTCTTGACCCCATCGCCATTTATTCTTGGACGATAACTGGTACTGAAACTGGGCTGTTAGTTCGGAATAATTATTCTGGAACTTCCTATAATAGTTACACAGGCCCAAAAATGATTGTAGCTGCCTTCTGTTTTTTGGTGTAGGGAATCGTTGTATGGCGTCTACCTTTTCTGTTGATGGTGTTATTCCTTGACTGTTTAGCTGGAAACCCAGGAATTGAACTTCTTTAGCTATAAGCTTGGACTTGTCCAGTTTAAGGGTGACATTATTTTCAGCAAGCTTCTTCAAGACATACTCCACACGATAACAGTGTTCCTCCCAGCTGGTTGATGTTATTAGGAGATCGTCAACATAGACAGTTGTGAATTGGAGCGCTTCTGGTCCTAGTATATGATCCATACAGGCGACAAAAACAGCTACTGAATTCACCAACCCGAAGGGCAACCTCTTAAACTGATAATTGCGCCCTTCGAAGATGAACGCCATGTATTGTCGGCTTGCTGGGTGCAACTCCACTTGCCAATAGCCGCATACCGTATCCCAGGTGGTAATGAATCGTGTTCCGTGGAACCGCTTCAAAATTTCATCAATTTCGCCAGGTGAGGTACGATCGTTTATTATCATTTTATTTATCTCACGAGCGTCAAGGCACAGTCTTACCTTCCCATTTTTCTTTTGTATGGCCACAATTGGGCTAGTGTATGGCGATTGACTGCTCTCGATGATATCTCTACGGATCATATTCTGGATCTCTGTGCGTACGGCTTCTTTCAAAGATTGTGCTATTGGGTACGACTTTCGGTTAAATTCTACCGGTTCTCTGAATCGTATTGAGCATTGGTAGTTCCGGATCTTTCCAGGTTCGTCAGAAAATACAGTCCGATATTTCTCATATATTTCTACCAATTGATTCAGCTGGTCTTCCTTTAATTGCTCGTTAGTATTGTGGCACTGGAAGTTACGTATCTCTTGAATCTTTTGTTGCCATAGGTCTTCCTCCGAATCCTGATGTACTGGCTTGTTGTTTGTTGAGTGGTTGGATAAGTAATTCACCTTATTTTGGTGGTCAAGAAGTTGTCTGGAGTCTAAAGTCTTGTTATCAGTTAAATTGGCTATCCAGGTTGAACCTTCAGCAAAGAGTGATACCTTTCCTCGGCACAAGTCGATAATTGCTGAGTTTCGGCGCAATATGTCACATCCTATCATGATGTTGAAAGGTAATCCGGCTGCAACAAGAAATATCATATCCACACTAATGCCCTGACTTTTGACATTGAGGGATACCTGCTTTCTTATGGTCTTGTTCTGTCGGCCGGTAGCTCCTACAAGTACAATATTATTAATAGGTAGTACCGGTAAGTTTTTGTGGCATTCCTGCTGTATCCGGTCCAATTCATTTCGATTTATTATGGAGACATTGGTTCCAGTGTCTATCATTATAGGAACAGAAATACCTTCAATTTCTGCGATTATGTATATTATTTCATTATCATTATTGTTAATATTAAGCTCACTTTCTTCTAATAGGTCCTTACGGATATCCTTTAAATAATTGCTGTATATTATGGTAAAATTTTTTCTGTTTTTCTTCAAATTCATACCTACTTGGTTAAACCCAGCAGATTGGAGCAGTAAAGGGTTATTGGGGTTTATTACTGCCTCCGTTCGTTTAAATGTTCCGCTTCATTACGGATTAGGCCGTTGGAAGCGTCAGCTTGAAGTCCTGAGACGGCTTCGATTGGTTCTGCTCGATCGTCTGGTTGGGCTTCGGTTACAGGTAGTCTTCGCTGATTATCCAGGCTGGAACTACGTCTGGGCTCGTACTCTCTGTACCTATTACTTCCCTGACTTCCTTGGAAGGTCTCGTACTCGTAGTATCGGCTCCTTCTTTGAGGCTGGTACCTCCTGTGTCCACTGCCTTCTGCTCGGATGTAATTAACATTAGGTCGATATGTCCTGTAATTGTGGTTATTACCTCCATTTGGGTAATTCCGGTTATAATTACCATGATAATTACTGTTAGAAAGGTTGGGGTTCCTCTGACCATTTGGAACATAGTTACTATTATTATTATAATAACCGTTGTTATTTTGTGGACGGCTATTATTATTATTATTATTATTATTGTTGTGGTTGTTGTTATTATTATTTATGCGAGGAATATTACTATTATTATTATTGTTGTTAAAACGGGGCAAATTATTGTTATTTCTGGGGTTATAATTGTACTCGGCATTATTCCGATTTGCGGAATTATAATTATTATTATTACCCACATTCTGCCGATTATTATTGTTATTCAAATTATTGTTGTTATTCCTTGGTCCCTGCTTTTCATATCTCCTGCGACTTTGACGGTAATAGTCTTCGTGCTCGTACATTTCTAAAAGCTCGGTCATGGCTTGCACCGTCTTTATTTGACTGTTTCGTCTGGCTCTGATAATATCCTCCTCATAGTGGTATGAGAGTTTGCTGACCAGGCATTCTTCCGGTATTCGGGGCTCTAGATGTTTGGCCACGCACACCTTTCCCAAAAAGTACGCCGTTAAAGTTTGGTTTCCATATGGGTTGTACTTCCCATGACATATCCCGTCTCTGGCGATATTTTGCGTTGATTCAGACCAATATTTGGCTTTGAATAGCCTTCTGAATTGTTGATAGTCGGTCACCTCGTCTCTTATCGCCATCCACCAATTGTCTGCTATCTCCTTGAACGATTCGTCAAGCACCTCTTTATTCTCCCTCCAGCGATTACCTCTGTGTTTGGCAAAGTATTCCTCGATTCTTGCTAGGAATTCCATGGGTTTATTTTTATAAAACCTGAAGTTAATCCCTTCACGATTTTCACTGTTGGGACAACTGGTAATGGTTGTCGGTCGACTATGGAATAGGTCTATATCTGTCTGGTTCTGTCGTACCTGACTGTTGATACTGGTCACAGCAGCTTCTATGCCGTCACATTTTTCTGTGAATCGGTCCTGCACTCGCTCCCAGTCTTCCCGTGTTTCCTTTAGCTTTTCCTCCAATGTCTTCCTAGTCGTTTCTTCAATGTTGTTAACCTTCGTATTTATTTCGGTCTTGATTATCTGTACTTCCCGTTCAGTTTGACTCCATTTTTCGTCAGCTCTGGTAACCCTTTGTTCGATTACCGTTATTTCCTCTTCTATCTTCTTGCTGATTGTCTCATTGTTTTCAGCTATCTTCTGGCTCAATTCTTCCTTCAATATTTCCATTCTTCCGTCTAACCGGTTCATGTTTTCTTGGTTCGTCTCCTTCAATTCTTCTCTCAATTGCTGACTATTGCTTTCCATTTTCTGATTTGTTTCTTCCATCCTCTTGTTAGTTTCTTCCAGTTTTTGGCTTATCTGGGTTAATTCCTCTTTCGACTGTTTATTGTCAGTCTTTATTTCCTCCATTTTCTCCTCAATTTTCTGAATATTTTCTTCCATCTTCTCTTCTATCTTCTTACTGTTTGCTTCCATCTTCTCCTCCATCTTCTTGCTAGTATCTCCTATTTTATTGCCCAACTCTTCCTTCAATCGTTGGTTATCATTCTTCATTTCCTCCTCCATCTTCTTACTGTTTTCTCTTAATTCCTCCTTCAATCGTAGGTTATCGTTCCTCATTTCCTTACTATTTTCTTCGATTTTCTTGTTGGTATCTCCGATTTTATTACTCAACTCTTCCTTTAATTCTTCCTTCGTTGTTTTAAATTCTCGGAGTAACATCTCCATCATTTGATCAAATTTTGTATCTTCCTTTGCGGTGGATTTCTCCGGCTGTTCCTTCTGTGGTGCCGGCTTATTTGGTTCTGCTGGCGGTAACATTAACTCCACATCTTCCACTGGTGTCGCTTCTTTATCCTCCATGTTTATCTCCTGCTCGGCCTCCATAGCCCTTTTTCTTGATGTAGCTCTCCTGTGCATCTCGCTCCCTCTTCCGACCTGTTGACCGTTGCCAAGCTAAAAATAGGAAATTGGACAATCGTCCTTATTTTACAACACTATTACCTCCTATTTAAAGCCCCTTAAGTTGGACGCCAATTTGTAATATAATAAAAATATTACAAATAAAAATAAAAATAAAATTGATATGCGTTTTACTAATCTCCACGTTGGAAACGCCAATTTGTAATATAAACAAATATTACAAATATTAATAAAAATATAAATATAGAATAATTGAAATACGTTGATATGTATTGATATTTTGTTTATCACTGGATCAGTCTGACTCCTTAAAGTCCCACTGGTTAGGCTAGTCAAATGGTAATATAATTTCAAGTGTAATAATAAACAAAATATAAAGATATTGATGATAAGAATATGTTATAACTAGGTGTGTTTGATTGATAAATAACAAACACATCAAACTTTAAAATTTTTGCAAATATTTTTTCTTGTGTTTGTATCGAATTTGACTGAATGATTTAATTTAATTAATTAATAATTAATTAATTAGTTGAGTTTGTAATTTCTTTCTATATCTATTCTCTCAATGTGAATTATGTTTTTGCTTAATAAAAAATAATAATAACATTAATGGTAGAAATAAAAACAATGCTGGTAACTGAATACTGATTTGCGTTTATTCATTCAAAATTGTGCGCCAGTCAAACTGCGCATGTCCCAGGCACTGGCTAATATTTGCCACAGTCGGCAGTGAGAAAAATCAACAAATATATTTTTTACAAGTTTAAATTTATGGTTCTTTTAACGAGTCGAAATGGTCAGAGGGCAAGGAACAAGATACATTTAACAGGTATTCTTAAACTAAATGTTAATATCTGAAATAGAACAGAATTATTATTACAATTGTCAATTAGAAAGAAATTATTTAAATTTCGAACCAAGTCGAAGAAATGACGTCACTCCTCTCCAGGAAGCACTGGCTGATCGTCTTTATAGAAATTCAGCAATGGCCGCCGTCTGCTCGATTTTAACTGCTATGATGCCGTTGGAATTGAAGATCTTCTCCCACAGAAATAAAACGATGTTCCCTTTTCTGCGAAGTGGTGTTGGTCCAAAATATCGTGTTGAATGTCCCCTCGTCGTCTGCGATGTCGAATTCTGGGTGGATCTCTTGTGTAGTGTGGTGTTCAACTATGTGTGTTGGTTTTCCGTGAATTCGTTCCAAAAATTGTTCAAAATGGCTGTCGATTTCTGGTGTTGAGTTTTATAGTGTTATACTGTGTTTTTGGAAATTTGTGAAGTGTTAGACATAGATAGATAAGGTTATTTCACTTGTTAGTTCATCTCCGTTACACGCCGCATAACCACACTTGGTTTTAATACAAATTATTTGGTTTTCAATACTCCACTAACACATTTTTCAACTGTTCAGCTTTGCGATTAACAATAGACTAATAGACGCAACGTCGTCGTTTTATGGCAATTTGTGGTATGTCTTTTTCCTCTTCATATTGTTTAATTATAAAATATCTGTCTAAGACTTGTTTCACTATCTAACTATACATAACAAGTTTTCTTATTTTTTACTGTATTTCAAATATTTCTTAATTTTACATGAATCTAACTATTCAGTAATATTGATTATTTAATTTTACATCTTTTGATATATAGCTGGGTTTGTTTCAAACTCATTTAAGCCCAAAAATTACAATTTTACATAATGATTGTATGCCCCATATTTTGTACAAATTCAGTGTTTTAAAGGTTTTTATTTGTTTTTTCGGTATAATATTTCCCTGGAATACACCTAATAACTCCGTAATTACTTTGTTGTTAATAATTTGGTTATTAAAACATTTCAATATTGATTAATTTGCTGTTTAGTCTGATTTGATTACTATCATAAGCCTATTTTTGACTGTTTCCAAAAGAAGTTAATTTTCTTTCTTTTGTCATTCTATTTGCTATTAACTGTATCTGCATTAATTATATTTTCAATTTCTGTATTGTATGTATTGAATTCTATTCCTATTACATAGATTAATTCTTTGATAGATAATTTTTTGGTTTATAGGCCAGTCTGTGTTTACAAAAATGGTGTCTTGGCTGGTCTGTTTGTACATTATACATGGTTTACTGTTTTGAATAAAATTATTACATTTTTATGCCCTACTTGCCTCTCTGACTTACACAATGGAAAATTAAATGACATGATTTTAAATACAATAGAATATCTTGTATCTACTAAACTTTCTTTATACTAATAACATCATTGAACCATAACATGAACATCTTATGCCTAATTTTAACAAAAACATCTTATTATCAACTATTTTCCATATATCACCTAATTTTAACAAAAACATCTTATTCCTATTATTTTTTACTGTATCATCAAATGATAACAAAATAGCTTATCCTAGACATAATTTAATTAAAAAAAAATAAAAAACTCCTATTACTAGTAACACTGTCAGTCACTAACTGTCTTGTGTATTATGTTTCTTTTGAAAACACTTTAACTGTGATCAAAAAACATCTTGTATCTATTTACACCTTACATCTAAAATATTATCTAATTAATAATAAATAACAAACATCTTAATATTAGTCATACCTTCAGTTATGAACTGTCCTTTGGTATTTTTGTCCTTCTCACCATTTACTTAGCTATAATTAAAGAAAACATTTTATATGTAATAGTTTTTCTTATATCTAATTTAAAAACTCTTATTACTGGTAATGTTGTCAGTCCTTAGACTGTCTTTCATTCCAATGGTTTTATTATTATTATTATTCTACACTCATGGTAGTCTTTTTATAATACTTAAACTTCATTGAAGATTTTTTCATAGATTTTTTAACTATGTTTCTCACTATACACTCTGTAGTTTCTTAATTTTGTTATCTCACTTCACTTTATTGGATTCTACACCATGGTAGTCTTTTTAGTGAGTTCTACACTATGGTAGTCTCTTTTGACATATTTTTTAACATATTACACTTACAACTAATATACAATTTGTGTTTTATAGTATTGTATCTTGTAACTTGTTTGGGGTTTACCTATATCGGTTTCAATTTTGTCTCATGGTATTTATAATATGACTAACATTTTGTTTTGGCATATCTCTTCCTGTTTCTGGTCTCTTTGTGGGAATCTTGATATGTTTTGTCCCTTCTTCAAATATCACATTAGTAGTTTCCTTATTAAAATGGTTTCATGACAGATTATTTCCTTTTTTATGGTCCTTCCCTTTTTGTACTGCTTCCCCAATCTACTGGGTATACTGCTGGTTTAACTGGTTTTTTCATAGTAGGTTATTTTAATTAATGGTTTTCTTTATTATCTTCCATTTTTATTAACATTTTCTAGACTTAATTATACAGTTTCTAGTGTAATCCTTAAACAATTTATTCTTCTCACTCACTATGGAACTTTTTCTTTTATTTATGTAACATTAATTCAAATGTTTAGTGTGATAATTTTGTTATGTTACAATATGCAAAAAATTATTTGATTCTGTTTGAATTTGCGGCAGTTATCGTTCGCCATAAAAAAAGTACTACACTCGAACACTTTTCGGGAAGTGACTTTTCTTCAGGTTTTGAGGGTAGTACAATCAGAGTCAGCCATTATCTCGAACACGATTTTTTTCGCCATCACCATACTTCCATTTCCTTATGGAACATGGAAGTAAAATGATTGTTATTCGATATTTTAAAATAGGAGTTTAATATGTTCCGCGAGCGACTTTCGGTCGTCTGACAACACTGGCGATAACCGTTCTGCATCCACTTGGAAGGAACGCTGCATTGCGACAAACCACATGACTGACATACGTAAGATTCCAGATCACTCGTCATCGCCGCTGCTAATAGTCTGTCTTGCTCCAGTTAGCACAGATGCCTTACCCGCTGACAGATATGTCTCAATAAATACCATTTCTTATGCGTAACTATTGCGGGGGAGGTTTACGACCCGTTCACAGGCGTAAAACCGATACGGCTGACTCATTCGCTCCGACTTCAGATGTTTTCCGGCCAATAAACTTGTCAACTTGTGTGTCACGTTTGTGAAAGTAATATACATAACTTTGGTTTTGTACGAGGGTCATCTCAAAAGGAAGTTTCCCGGATTTAGAAAAATTAAAAAACAGGTGTAAAAATCAAGAACATACATATACTTTTATTCAAAAACATGTACTTATTTTTCAATATAATACCCAACCTTTTCAATACACTTACTGTACCCTACAAACAGTTTTTCAGTTCCTTCTTTGAACCACTGTGTGCCCAGATTTCGGAGCCAGACGTCAACCGCCTGTTTCATTTCCGTATCCATTTCGAAACGTTGTCCTGCCAGGTGTTCTTTGAGATGTACGTTTAGATTTTATTTTTTCAAGCTGTGAATAAAAGTAAAAGTTTTTTGTATTAGCCGTTAGCCTAGAAAAAACAGAAGGTGGCCTTTACCACAGTTAATGGAAGTTTTGTTGCACTTTAAAAAGTAAAAGAAAAGATCGGTATGGAGAACCATACATGACTTCCGTGTTCTAAGATTTATATTTAAAATCATGTACTAGAATTCGGTTCGATAATTTCTAACAAGTTTTGTGCGTTTCTTGTAAATCGAGTTTTATGTTTGACAAATTGAATGAAGTATTTCTATAGAAACTACTTCTTTCTACTTACTGCTTCAGCCTTAACCACAATACTGTGGTCACTAACGTGTACCACCTGACGTTTTCGCACTCGATTTTCACTGATGATGGCAGTCGATGGACTGCCGAAAAGTCTGGTTTTGCAGAAAACATTGGACTACGGCTAAACAGCCCGGGAAGGAATGTTAACAAAAAAACTACTTCTTTATTGCCGATAACGTAGTACACGTACAAAATTCTCCCCTCCCCCTTCAACTATAATTTTCATTTATAGAAAATTACCCCCACCCCGTTCACCTAACCTCTTCATTTATAGATATTTCATCTACGTTTCTACAGTGGATTATTATGAGCCTCTTATCAAGATACTTTATTTATCAAAATTAAGTACTTTACTCTTGTAAAACATAAAACGTTGCAGGTAAACTACCCGTTTCTCTAAACCGATCTTCACCAAAATCAACAGACCTTCAGTCCTCTACAATGCAGGGATGCATGCAAAAAAATATTTGATTCTGTTTCAATTTTCGGCAGTTATCGTTCGTCATGAAAACATTTCTCTTGTTATAGTAGCCGCGCTCAAAGCGTTTCCAGGCTGAACGCTTTGATTCTCAAAGGAAACCAGATGGTCTTGTCCCTAGTGTCACTCAAAACAAGCTGACAATGTTGCCAAGTTCTTCTCCCACCTATAGTGAAACTTAGCGTGAAATGATTCTCCTCTTCAATGTTATTATTATTATACGTATGATTAATTCATGTAGTAATAATAATAATAATAATAATAATACAACTCAGGACTTCTCAGAAGTTTCAGTTTTAAGTAAGTAAACCTGACGTTTACATTATCTATAAAGAATAAAAATACAACAAAAACCTACAAAATATAGGTCTATACCTTTTCGACATAACTTTCAAAATGATTTTCATTATTAAAATATCACAAAGCTTTGGGATAAGCAAATCCCTGCAATATAAGAAGGCTATAATAATAATAATATCAGAAATTAATAAACCTGAGTAAAACAAGACAAAATCGCAAATAATTAATACATAGCCTGGGAGTAAACTACTCACCGTTTAGTCGCGGTCTGAGTCATCATCACTGTCGTCTGCAACATGAATGATGAGGCGGTCTTCTTCTTCCCACAGGTCTGCATAATATCCCCGTTCTACCTTCATAGTTTTTTCCACACATTTCCTCCAGTATTCGGCATCTATGTTCTCAGTACAGTTCCGTAGGGCTTCACAGACACTTGCACTTAACTGAGGAGTTATGTTGCTCTTCCTGACGTTAGACTTTAACCGTGCCCAGACTAATTCGATTGGATTTAATATGCAGTAATAAGGGGGAAAATCAAAAGACCTTCAGTCCTCTACAATGCAGGGATGCATGCAAAAAAATATTTGATTCTGTTTAAATTTTCGGCAGTTATCGTTCGTCATTAAAAAGATTTCTCTTGTTATTATACAACATAACGTGTTTCAGGTAAACGACCCCTTTCCCTTTACCGATCTTCACCAAAATCAACAGGCCTTGAAGCTCTCTACAATTTAGGAAGGTATGCAAAAAAATATTGATTTTCTTTGAAATTAAGGCAGTTATCGTTCGTCATAGAAAAATTACCTTGTTAAAACATAAAACGTTGCAGGTAAACTACCCCTTTCTCTAAACCGATCTTCACCAAAATCAACAGACCTTCAGTCCTCTACAATTCAGGACAGTATGCAAAACATTATTTGATTCTGTTTGAATTTCCGGCTGTTATCGTTTGCCATAGAAAAAATATTACCCTTGATAAAAAACGTTGCTGGAAACTACCCCTTTCCGTTAACCGATCTTCACCAAAAACAATAGGTCTAGAGTACTCTACAATTCAGGGGCTGTATGCAAAACATTATTTGATTCTGTTTGAATTTGCGGCTCTTATCGTTTGCCATAATAAATACCCTTGTTAAAATATAAAACGTTGCCAGGTAAACTACCCCTTTCCTTAACCGATCTTCACCAAAACCAATAGGTCTTGAGAACTCTATAATTCAGGGCTGTATGCAAAAGAGTAGTTGATTCTGTTTGAATTTGCGGCTGTTATCGTTTGCCATAGAAAAAAATTACCCTTGATTTAAAAAAAAACCGTTGCAGGTAAACTACCCCTTTCCCTTAACCGATCTTCACCAAAATCAACAGACCTTGAGCTTGAGATTTCTAGAATTCAGGGCAGTATGCAAAAAATTATTTGATTATGTTTGAATTTTCGGCTGTTATCGTTTGCCATAGAAAATACCCTTGTTAAAACATAAAACGTTGCAGGTAAACTACCCCTTTCCCTTAACCGATCTTTACCAAAATCAACAGATCTTGAGAATTCTACAATTCACGGCTGTATGCGAAACATTTTTTGATTCTGTTTGAATTTGCGGCTGTTATCGTTTGCCAAACAAAAAAAATTACCCTTGATAAAAAAAAACCGTTGCAGGTAAACCACCCCTTTACCTCAACCGAACTTCACCAAAAACAATAGGTCGTGAGTACTCTACAAATCAGGGCTGTATGCAAAAAATTATTTGATTCTGTTTGAATTTGAATAATTGAATCGTTTGCCATAGAAAAAAATCTACAGATAGACAGACAGACACACACACACACACACACACACACACACACACTTTTCGAAAAACGACTTTTTTCATGTTATGAGTGTAGTACAATCAGAATCTGCAATAATCTCGAACACGATTTTTTTGCCATCGCCATACTTCCATTTCCTTAAGGAACATGGAAGTAAATATCGGTATGGAGAACCATACATGACTTCCATATTCTAAGATTTATATTTAAAATCATTTTCAGCCAAACAGCCAGGCTGTGTCTTACCTGCCTTTTTATTGCTGTATTAAATGAAAAATATTATATTACATTAAAATGAAAAAATTATAATTTTATTGCCTGGCAACAAAATTATTTTATTTTTAACAATTACCATTGTTTCAAAAAGTTTAAATAAATTTTCAAGTACTTTACTCTTGTTAAAACGTAAAAGGTTGCAGGTAAACTACCCCTTCCCCTTAACCGATCTTCACCAAAAACGATAGGTCTTGAGACCTCTACAATTCAGGGACGTATGCAAAAAATTATTTGATTCTGTTTGAATTTGCGGCTGTTATCGTTTGCCATAGAAAATACGCTTGATAAAAAAACGTTGCAGGTAAACTACCCCTTCCCCTTAACCGATCTTCACCAAAAACAATAGGTCTTGAGTACTCTACAAATCAGGGCTGTATGCAAAACATTATTTGATTCTGTTTGAATTTGCGGCTGTTATCGTTTGCCATAGAAAATACGCTTGATAAAAAAACGTTGCAGGTAAACTACCCCTTCCCCTTAACCGATCTTCACCAAAAACAATAGGTCTTGAGTACTCTACAAATCAGGGCTGTATGCAAAACATTATTTGATTCTGTTTGAATTTGCGGCTGTTATCGTTTGCCATAGAAAATACCCTTGTTAAAACATAAAATGTTGCAGGTAAACTACCCCTTTCCCTCAACCGATCTTCACCAAAAACAATAGGTCTTGAGAACTCTACAATTTAGGGCTGTATGCAAATAATCTTTTGATTCTGTGTGAATTTGCGGCTGTTATCGTTTGCCATAGGAAATACCCTTGTTAAAACATAAAACGTTACAGGTAAACTACCCCTTTCCCTCAACCGATCTTCACCAAAATCAACAGATCTTGAGAACTCTACAATTCAGGGCTGTATGCGAAACATTATTTGATTCTGTTTGAATTTGCGGCTGTTATCGTTTGCCAAACAAACAAAATTACCCTTGCTAAAAAAAAACCGTTGCAGGTAAACTACCCCTTTCACTCAACCGATCTTCACCAAAAACAATAGGTCGCGAGTACTCTGCAAATCAGGGCTGTATGCAAAAAATTATTTGATTCTGTTTGAATTTGCGGCAGTTATCGTTTGCCATAGAGAAAAAATCTACAGACACACAGACAGACAGACACACACTCAGACACTTTTCGGAAAACGACTTTTTTCATGTTTTGAGTGTAGTAGAATCAGAATCTGCAATAATCTCGAACACGATTTTTTTTGCCATCACCATACTTCCATTCCTTAAGGAATATGGAAGTAAAAATTACCTTTGTTATCACATAAAACGTTGCTGGTAAACTACCCCTTTCTCTTAACTGATCGTCACCAAAATCATCAGGCCTTGAGTACTCTACAATTCAGGGATGCATGCAAAACATTATTTGATTCTGTTTGAATGTGCGGCAGTTATAGTTCGTCATAGAAACAATTACTCTTGTTAAAACATAAAATGTTACAGGTAAACTACCCCTTTCCCTTAACCGATCTTCACCAAAAAGAACAGGTCTTGAGTACTCTACAATTCAGGGCTGTATGCAAAACATTATTTGATTCTGTTTGAATTTGCGGCTGTTATCGTTTGCCATAGAAAAAAAAGTACCCTTGATTTAAAAAAACGTTGCAGATAAACTACCCCTTTCCCTTAACCGATCTTTACTAAAATCAAGAATCCTTCATACCTTTAGAATTCAGGAACGTACAGAAAAAAATAGTTGATTCTGTTTGAATGTGCGGCAGTTATCGTTCGTCATAGTAAACATTACCGTTGTTAAAACATAAAATGTTGCAGGTAAACTACCCCTTTCCCTTAACCGATCTTCACCAAAATGAACATACCTTGATTACGTAACAACTCTGGAACGTATGCAAAAAAATATTTGATTCTGTTTGAATTTGCGGCTGTTATCGTCTGCCATAAAAAAAATCCACACAGACACACACACAGACACTTCGAAAAATTACTTTTTTTTATGTTTTGAGGGTAGTACAATCAGAATCTGCAATTATCTCCAACACGATTTTTTTCGCCATCACCTTATGGAACATGGAAGTAAAATCGATACAGAGAACCATACATTACTTCCATGTTCTAAGATTTATATTTAAATCATTTTTGAATGAAATATTTCCATAGAAACTACTTCTTTCTTCAGCCTTAACCACGTTACTGTGGTCACTAACGTATACCACGTATACTCTTGTTAAAACATAAAACGTTGCAGGTAAATTACACCTTTCCCGTAACTGATCTTCACCAAAATCAATAGGTCTTGAGTCCTCTACAATTCAGGGATGCATGCAAAACATTATTTGATTCTGGTTGAATGTGCGGCAGTTATAGTTCGTCATAGAAACAATTACTCTTGTTAAAATATTAAAAGTGGCAGGTAAACTACCCCTTTCCCTTAACCGATCTTCACTAAAATCAATAGGCCATGAGTCCTCTACAACTCAGGCACATAGCTAAAAAATTATTTGATTCTGTTTGAATTTACTGCAGTTATCGTTCTTCATGGAAAACTTTCTCTTGTTACAACATAAAATGTTGCAGGTAAAGTACCCCTTTCCCGTAACCGATCTTCAACAAAATCAACAGACCTTGAGTTATCTACAGTTGAGGAAGGTATGCACAAAATTATTTGATTCTGTTGAAATGTGCGGCAGTTATCGTTCGTCATAGAAACTATTACTCTGGTTAAAACATAAAATGTAGCAGGTAAACTACCCCTTTCCCTTAACCGATCTTCACCAAAATCAACAGGCTTTCAGTCTTTTACAATTGATGAACGTATGCAAAAAAATATTTGATTCTGTTTGAATGTGTGGCAGTTATCGTTCGTCATAGAAAAAATTACCGTTGTCAAAAAAAAACCGTTGCAGGTAATCTACCCCTTTCCCTTAACCGATCTTCAACAAAATCAACAGACCTTGAGTTCTGTATAATTCAAAAAGGTATGCAGAAGAGTAGTTGATTCTGTTTTAATGTACGGCAGTTATCGTTCGTCAAAAAAAAATTACCCTTGATAAAACATAAAATGTTGCTGGTAAAGTACCCCTTTCCCTTAACCGATCTTCACCAAAAACAATATGTCTTGAGAACTCTACAATTTAGGGCTGTATGCAAAACATTATTTCATTCTGTTCGAATTTGCGGCTGTTATCGTTTGCCATAGAAAAAATCTACAGACACACAGACACTTTTCGAAAAATTACTTTTACTTCCATGTCCCTTAAGGAAATGGAAGTATGGTGATGGCAAAAAAAATCGTGTTCGAGATTATTGCAGATTCTGATTGTACTACACTCAAAACATGAAAAAAAGTCGTTTTTCGATGTGTGTGTGTGTGTGTGTGTGTGTGTGTGTGTGTGTGTGTGTGTGTGTGTGTGTGTGTGTGTGTGTGTGTGTGTGTGTGTGTGTGTGTGTGTGTGTGTGTGTGTGTAGATTTTTTTTCTATGGCAAACGATAACAGCCGCAAATTAAAACAATCAAATAATTTTTTGCATACAGCCCTGATTTGTAGAGTACTCGCGACCTATTGTTTTTGGTGAAGATCGGTTGAGGGAAAGGGGTAGTTTACCTGCAACGGTTTTTTTTTATCAAGGGTAATTTTGTTTGTTTGGCAAACGATAACAGCCGCAAATTCAAACAGAATCAAATAATGTTTCGCATACAGCCCTGAATTGTAGAGTTCTCAAGATCTGTTGATTTTGGTAAAGATCGGTTAAGGGAAAGGAGTAGTTTACCTGCAACGTTTTATGTTTTAAAAGGGTATTTTCTATGGCAAACGATAAGAGCCGCAAATTCAAACAGAATCAAATACGTTTTTGCATACAGCCCTGATTTCTTGAGTACTAAAGACCTATTGTTTTTGGTGAAGATCGTTTAAGGGAAAAGGGTAGTTTACCTGCCACGTTTTTTGTTTTATCAAGGGTATTTTGTATGGCAAACGATAACAGCCGCAAATTCAAACAAAATCATATAATATTTTGCATACAGCCCTGAATTGTAGAGTTCTCAAGACCTATCGTTTTTGGTGAAGATCGGTTAAGGGAAAGGGGTAGTTTGCCTGCAACGGTTTTTTATCAAGGATAATTTTTTTCTATGGTAAACGATAACAGCCGCAAATTCAAACAGAATCAAATGATGTTTTGCATACAGCCCTGTATTGTAGAGTTCTCAATACCTATTGGTGTTGGTGAAGATCGGCTAAGGGAAAGGGGTAGTTTACCTGCAACGTTTTATGTTTTAAAATTGTATTTTCTATGGCAAACGATAAGAGCCGCAAATTGAAACAGAATCAAATACGTTTTTGCATACAGTCCTGTTTTGTTGAGTACTAAAGACCTATTGTTTTTGGTGAAGATCGGTTAAGGGACAGGGGTAGTTTACCTGCAACGTTTTATGTTTTAACAAGGGTATTTTCTATGGCAAACGATAACAGCCGCAAATTCATACAGAATCAAATAATGTTTCGCATACAGCCCTGAATTGTAGAGTTCTCAAGATCTGTTGATGTTGGTAAAGATCGGTTAAGGGAAAGGGGTATTTTACCTGCAACGTTTTATGTTTTAACAAGGGTATTTTCTATGGCAAACGATAACAGCCGCAAATTCAAACATAATCAAATAATGTTGTGCATACTGCCCTGAATTGTAGAGTTCTCAAGACCTTTTGCTTTTGGTGGAGATCGGTTTAGGGAAAGGGGTAGTTTACCTGCAACGTTTTATGTTTTAAAAGGGTATTTTCTATGGCAAACGATAAGAGCCGCAAATTCAAACAGAATCCAATACGTTTTTGCATACAGCCCTGATTTCTTGAGTACGAAAGACCTATTGTTTTTGGTGAAGATCGTTTAAGGGAAAAGGGTAGTTTACCTGCCACGTTTTTTGTTTTATCAAGGGTATTTTGTATGGCAAACGATAACAGCCGCAAATTCAAACAAAATCATATAATATTTTGCATACAGCCCTGAATTGTAGAGTTCCCAAGACCTATCGTTTTTGCTGAAGATCGGTTAAGGGAAAGGGGTAGTTTGCCTGCAACGGTTTTTTATCAAGGATAATTTTTTACTTCCATATTTCTATGGTAAACGATAACAGCCGCAAATTCAAACAGAATCAAATGATGTTTTGCATACAGCCCTGTATTGCAGAGTTCTCAATACCTATTGGTGTTGGTGAAGATCGGTTAAGGGAAAGGGGTAGTTTACCTGCAACGTTTTATGTTTTAAAATTGTATTTTCTATGGCAAACGATAAGGGCCGCAAATTGAAACAGAATCAAATACGTTTTTGCATACAGCCCTGTTTTGTTGAGTACTAAAGACCTATTGTTTTTGGTGAAGATCGGTTAAGGGAAAGGGGTAGTTTACCTGACACGTTTTTTGTTTTATCAAGGGTATTTTATATGGCAAACAATAACAGCCGGAAATTCAAACAGAATCATATAATATTTTGCATACAGCCCTGAAATGTAGAGTTCTCAAGACCTGTTGGTTTTGGTGAAGATCGGTTGCGGGAATACGGTTGTTTACCAGCAACATTTTATGTTTTATCAAGGGTAATTTTTTTTTGACGAACGATAACTGCCGTACATTAAAACAGAATCAGCTACTCTTCTGCATACCTTTTTGAATTATACAGAACTCAAGGTCTGTTGATTTTGTTGAAGATCGGTTAAGGGAAAGGGGTAGTTTATCAGTAACGTTTTATGTTTTAAAAAGGGTAATTTGTTTATGACAAACGATAACTGCCGGAAATTCAATGAGAATCAAATAATTTTTTGCACCCTTTCCTGAGTTGCAGAGAGCTCAAGGTCTGTTGATTTTGGTGAAGATCGGTTAAGGGAAAGGGGTAGTTTACCTGCAACATTTTATGTTGTAACAAGAGAAATGTTTCCATGACGAACGATAACTGCCGCACATTCAAACAGAATCAAATATTTTTTTGCATGCTTCCCTGAATTGTAGAGGACGGAAGGTCTGTTGATTTTGGAGAAGATCGGTTAAGAGAAAGGGGTAGTTTACCTGAAACATTTTATGATTTAACAAGAGTAAAGTACTTAATTTTTATAAATAAAGTATCCTGATAAGAAGCTCATAGTAATCCACTGTAGAAACGTAGATGAAATATCTGTAAATGAAGAAGTTAGGTGAACGGGGTGGGGGTAATTTTCTATTATTAAAAATTATAGTTGAAGGTGGAGGGGAGAATTTTTTATATGTGTACTATGTTGTCGGCAACAAAGAAGTAGTTTTTTGTTAAAATTGCTTCCCGGGCTCTTTAGCCGTAGTCCAATGTTTTCTGCAAAACCAGACTTTTCGACAGTGCCATCGACTGCCATCATCGGTGAAAATCGAGTGCGAAAACGTGAGGTGGTATACGTTAGTGACCACAGTACTGTGGTTAATGCTGAAGCAATAAGTAGAAAGACGCAGTTTCTATGGAAATATTTCATTTCGAATATGATTTTAAATATAAATCTTAGAACATTGAAGTCATGTATGGTTCTCCATACCGATATTTTTTCATGTTTTGAGGGTAGTACAATCAGAATCTGCAATAATCTCGAACACGATTTTTTGCCATCACCATACTTCCATTTCCTTATGGAACATGGAAGTAAAAAATTACCCCATCCCCCTTCAACTATCATTTTCGTTTATAGATATTTATTCTACCTTTCTACAGTGGATTATTATGACCTTCTTTTCAGGATACTTTATTTATTAAAATTAAGTACTTTACTCTTGTTAAAACGTAAAACGTTCCTGGTGAACTACCACTTCCCTTTAACCTATCTTCACCAAAGTCAATAGGCCTTGAGTCCTCTATAACTTGGGCACATATGCAAAACATTATTTGATTCTGTTTGAATTTGCGGCAGTTATCGTTCGCCATAGAAAAAATTTTACACAGACACTTTTCGGAAAGTGACGTTTCTTCATGTTTTTGAGGGAAGTACAATCAGAATCAGCCCTTATCTTGATCACGATTTTTTTCGCGATCACCATACTTTCATTTCCTTACGGAACTTGGAAAAAGTTACAAAAACCCTGACTTTTTTTAGTAAAACAACAGCTGAGAAAGCACAAGCAAACAATCGTTATTCCCTTTTGTATTAATATGAATACGTTAAACACAAAAGTCCCTAACACTGCATCGGTTTCGTGTGTGTTAAACTTATAAATATATAGTCAAAATACAAATGAATTTAGACCTAGCTCTAAGTAAGTTCATGTATGTTTCCATAGTTACGTATATCGAATACTTTCCACAAATAGCTTATGCGTAACTCATAACATTTAGGGTTATAATTTTTTTTCGCAGACGACTTACCAATTTGTTGTAGGCAAAAATTTGCAAGGGATGTTAACAGATCTATTTTGTCAAATTATTGTAGATCCCGGTTTCGTATTTTAAATAAAATTTTTCCTAATTTGTTGCCCCAGATAAACAATTATACACTATTTCTTCAAAATTTTGATTTCCGTTTTTGACCCGTGATGACTCTAAGTCAAAACGTGTTTAAATGCTTCATTCGGAGTTGAGTTAAAAGTCTCTTTAGTCTGATCCCCGGCATGCGCTTGTACAAGTTTTGAAAATTGTTTTACTTTTTTTGGACTGTGTCATAAAATTTTTAAATTTACAACTATTATATTGAGATTTTTTAAAAAGTCAGTTTAATTTGATAACCGACATAAATTTTTTCTATTTTTGTTCAAAATTTTGTCCACTTTTTATCTGCTGTCTCAAAGTTTCAAAATTTACAAACCTATATATGCTCAGACTGTGATTAAAATTGTCTTTATTTTGTAACCTTTTTGCTTTTTTTTTTTCGAAATGTTAGCCCCTCACATTTCCTCCTATTTTTGGATGGATCAATCTCAAAAACAACAGGTCTCAGCTGCAAAACGTTTGGTACCATCTTTTGGAAACATTCTGAATAGTGTAATAGTATAATGTAAAAGCGATTATTTGCGGTACCTATAAACAAAACAGTGAAGTCTATAATGCTTAGTTTTGTAACTTGCTCGTATGTGTTGTACCTTGTAACGTCTTGTAGTTTTGTGTTGCATATCTCGTATTAAACCCAAAAAGTTTACAGAGAAAAGTAAAAACTAATGAAACGTTGATTTATGTTTCACAAGAAGAGTCCAGCATAGTACATAGCCTACAGCAAAGGCCACGTTATCGCACCTGGAGTTGTGTGTTGTTGGTTGTTTTTAAACTAAAAGACAGTAGGCCTATTATTTTTTGTGTACACAATTTTTGTGCGTGTTTGTTCCTGTTGAGTGTTGACCAACATTATATTTTATCGTCAATAACGCCGGTTTATTAATCTATAATATTGCTTATAAACACTTCGATATTAATGAAATATCAATACAACGGTATTAAAATATAAAAAACAAAAATTTACTTATTAAAAAGAACAAGGGTACATTTAAAATTATTGTATTAAATATACCATATACACAACACATATCGATACGATAGTACCTTGCTTAACTGAATTGAAATATCAAAAATATGGTGTGGGCACAGACAATTGGAAAGTACCAAAAATTCTTTCATAGGGCTCCGTACATAACAGAAGGTCCTCTCTGTTACACATGCTTTGGACTCTACGGCAAATAAATGCTGTTTATAAAATTAATTAGTTATCGGTAAATCAATAGTTTTTTAAAAATATTTTGTTTATTACCGTAGGTATTGGTAGACGTAAAATACAAAAACAAAAAAGTTTCTTCCGTATTCGTTGAGATGTGCACAGATTGTTGCGTGTGCAGTAGATTCGATTCTGTCGAATTCTGAGAATTGGCGTCCTTTGTCACACGATAAACTCTGTTCGGACTGGCTTTCGTAATCGTGCGTTGTATTACTACGTGGCCCAGTATTTACAGTAAATTATTTCAAGTTTTCAAACTTTCTCATATTAATAAAACTTTCATATATTAAAAAAATAGGCCTAGTTTTCAAAGGTCAGATGGTATCGATTTCAAAAAAATTTTATGATGACGCAGTTTTTATCTTCCTTCTAGCGTACTCGTTTTCTAGACCTACCATTCGACAAGTTCTTCCGTGTTTTAAAATATCTACTACAGTTTACAACCCTCTCTCTCTCTCTCTCTCTCTCTCTCTCTCTCTCTCTCTCTCTCTCTCTCACGCGCGCGCGCGGTTTTAAGATAACTTGCAAAACAAAACAATAATTTTTGTAAAATAAAATTATTTTAAACTAAAATTTATTTTGAGTTCTGAAAACATTTATAAATTTTTTCTTTATGCAGTTTTTGTTATACACAAATGTTACAGGAATAATTATTATCAAGATTGCTGAACATTGACTATACAGAAATGTCTTAGACTCTTAAGGTGCTAACGGAACATTATTTATTTCATAATACGAATTAAAATATCTAATATTAAAATGGTATTTTAATATTTTCTTTTGTTTTCATAAGAATTTATATACCTGTTAATCGTGATCGTATTTAAATCTAAAGAGAAAAATTATGACGGTTAAAATAATAGCATTCTATAAAATTATTACAGACCATCATGTCTTGGTTTAGTTTGAAATTAAAGTGAAAAGTGTTTCTTGCAAAAACGGTTATGGTAGTTTTAGAACGTGCTGTTAGAAAAAAGTTTCTTTATTATTTAATTGTGTGTTAAAACTTGAATACAATTTGAAGCTGATCTGATTGGATTTTAAAACAAATAGGTGTAATTAAAATTTAATCAGAGCCTACCGTAGTGTGGGTAGCAGCCACCACCAAACCGCGTAGCGACGACCGTGAACACAAGGACGAGACTGGTCTCGTTCCCATGGACCTAGCTTTCGTCTTCGACGCTGTAGAAGGCAGTGAACGATGACGTTGGACAGCTGATGTCAATAGAATTTCCTGTGTTAAGTATTTATTTTATGAAAGTCTGTATGCATTTTGTGAATATCCAGATAACGATGTTAAAAAAAAAAGAAAAATGACTGTAGTCGAGTATTAAACTTTTGACCGCGTTTAGTTCATTCATTCATTTCATTTCATTTTGACTGCGAAATAGTAGACTACTAATTCATTGCATTAGTGACGCCAGGATTGATGTCACTGTCATACTGCAACTAAGGGACGTACGTGACCCCACACAGGACTGTTAGTGATGTCTTTACCGCCCAGGTTTTAAATATATCTTCTTCTGATAGTTCCTATCCGTTTCGTTTCATACAGACTATTTTAACTTTCTGTACTGCTGCACGGAATGTCAGTTGTATTCATACCAAACCAGGTTCTTAAATTTCTCAGCCATGATATTCTCGGTCGCCCAACTCCTCTCCTTCCAAGTACTTTTTCGTGTAGTATGGACTGCAATATGTAAAATTTCTCATGAGATGTCCCAGGTACTGAAGCTTTCTTATCTTCACTGTGTTAATAACTTCCCTTTCTTTCTTCATCTTTCTAAGAACCTCAGAATTAGTTATATGCGCTGTCGATGAAATGCTCAGTATTCTACGGTAAAGCCACATTTCGAAAGATTCTAATTTTGTAGTTGTGGTTAAAGTCCAAGATTCTACACCGTAGAAGAAGACCGAGAATACGTAGCAGCGTAAAAGTCTCATCTTTGTGTTTATTGTTAAATCGTGACTTTTGAATAAACTGCTCAAATATATATATTTTCTGTTAATTACATTTGGAAATTAAAAACAATATTACATTTAAATAAATATCAATATGGGTCATATTAGTCAAGATGAATCGTATAGATATTCTGAAAATCTAGACCTCTATATCTTGCCTACATTCTGATTACAACGCACGCGCGCGCACACAAAATGACAGACAAAAATTTAAGTAATTTGTTTGGGTGGTATCGTAATCACAATTAAATGAATTGATTTTGATTTTTCAATAAATTATTTAAAAAATCGTTTTAAGTTTTTGGTAATGTGTGGAAAAAGATTTATAACCAGACAGTTTGTAACTACCGGGTTGTGGTCGATTGTTGACTGAAATTCCGCTAAACGTCTCGGCTGCTCCCGACCACTATTATTCTAACGATTTCTGTAATAGTGCAATGCGTTAATTGAAACACGTCGTGATAAACACGGGAACGGACGTGCTGCAGTACGCAGTGCGGCCGCTGAAACTCCAAGTTTGTACGATTCGCTCAATAATTTGGAAACCAAATAAGATAGGACATTGGGAATTAAATCAAAATTAAATTTGAATCTTTCTGTACAATTCACGTGCTTAATGTATTAGTATATCTTGAATAGGGAAAAAGTTTTTCTCAGGCTACTTGTTATGTCTCACGACTGAAAAAAAAAATAAATAAAAATGTTATATGAAGTTTTATTTTTCATTTTTTTTATGACAAGATTATTATTAAATTTAAATGCCATGTACATAATGTACGTGAACTGGATTGCATGCACACAAAAATTATTGTTATGGAGTAAGAACATCTTGCGTAAGGACAGTTTATATTTTAATACGCACTAAATCGAGTGTGCGATGGTTTTATTACGTTTTTTGTTTTTAACGACTTAATTTTTGGGCTAAATTTGTTTAAAATATACCAAAATGTGACGAATTAAAATACTGTTGCTACTGTGTACATTTTGTAGATTTATCTAGTACTCTATTTTTATCGGTCGAGGTTTTCAAGTCGCGTGATAGTAGCTATCGTCAAGCCCATAAGCGCAATGTATTTGGCTATTTCGCAGGTTGTCTCATCCGACTGTAGAACCAGTAATAGATCAGTATTGTTTGGACCGTTTGGACATGAACACTTAGTCCAGTACGTACGTTGATGCGGGAGTCACCGAAACGTGTGTCAGAATCGACCACGACCGATTCTTCAGTGGGTTTTACGAATGTATCACACTCTTCACATATTCAGCTGTTTGACCAAGCGGTTCAGGGTCGAATTCGTTAGGACAAAATATATGCAACCGTTTTTAATTGGTATTCAACAAAAATATATTAGAAGCCGTAGGCCTGTTTCTTCCATTGTCCGTGGATGTGGGCGTGTCCGTGTTAGCGCCATCTCCGGAAGCAAGCGCGCACTCGCTCGTGGTGAACCAATTCTCCGGGCAAAGTGCGTAGATTAAATTCAGAACACAATTAAAACTTTGTTATCAAGATTCTGTCAAGTTGAGAGTTGAATAATTAAGAATTTTGTCATATCCGAAACACCAGCGAGTGGGCAGTGCATAAAGAACTTGCTAAGGATGCGCGCGCGCGCCCGTATATGTATGATGTAACGGTTTCGCTTTGTTGTTTGGACGGTCGCAATTGCGTGGTTATGTAATTCTATCGCTTAAACTAGAGGTGTGCTAAACTAGTATCTGAAAATAACAGGTATGAACGAAACCGTTCCAAAACGTACAAATACCTGTTATTATTATATACGTATTATACATATACCTGTATTATATAATTTGTTATAAGAAATAAATTTAAACTAATAGTATTAACAGTGTTAATTTACACTGTGACTTTATTAAGCTGTTACTGTTTAAAAAAGAAAATAAGAAATTCCTTTGGGAATAGTCTACTAATTTAAGTTTTCACTAGGAATAAACAAATTGACATAGTTATATAATTTACCTTATAATTTCCTTCAAGTGACGTCTAGCGTAATTTGTGCTGGGTTACGCGTTTCAGGCCATATGACCCATCTTCAGACCTTCACTCCAAAGGAACTCGTTATATAATAAAATCCATATTAAAACAAACACGTAATAAACAAATACGTAAAATACAATGAATGAACATATTATAAGCGTACTATTAACCGACACGGTGCACCGCGTGTAGCATGTCAAGACTGTGTCGATGGGCACTGTTATCTAGTATTATCTTTAAGCGATCGCAGCGCGGTATCATACAGTGGGTTGGACCTGAAGTTAAGTTTATCATTGAGTATGTCTTCACATATATCGGGGTTATTATGACCTCTATATATCTCGAATTCTTCGAGTGCATCCATGTAACGGCCCTTACTACAATAATGTAGAGATATAAGGTTAGCGTTGAAATTGGTATATGAATGATTGCTTGAAATTAGATGCCGTGTAAAATTAGATTTAATATTATCTAGGGAAAAATCACCCCTGTTAAAGTGGCTGTGTGGTGTGTGTTCATGGAATCGTTTGATAAAAGGTCTACCCGTTTGGCCGATATAAACACGGCCACAATCGTCGCATATAAGCTTATAAACACCGGTTTTGGATTCAGTGTTGGTCTGAACGACTGGACGAACTAAGTTCCGTAGACGGTTATTTGTTTTAAAGGTAACGGTATAACCTAATTTACTTAAGGTGGATGTTAGGATCTTAGGCATCGACTCGGTGTATGTTGTTGAGATGAATTTGTTATTACGTGTATTATCTTGTGTCTGTCTGGAACGACGGGCTTTGTGTTTTTTAAGGATGTTGTCAATCATTTGGCACTCATAGCCGTTGGCTATAGCTATGTGTTTAATTATGTTAAGTTCACACTCGAAATCATCATTATTTAGGGGGATCATCAAAAGCCTGTGAATGAAACTGTTGTAGGCCGCTAATTTTTGAGAGAAAGGGTGGTGTGAGTCTGCATGTTTGGTCACGTCTGTGGTGGTAGGCTTTCTGTAAATTTTAAAATTTAAGTTGTTAAGCTGCCTAGTGACAGTAAGATCGAGAAAGTTGAGTTCATTTTTGGTTTCAGTTTCCATAGTAAACTGAATATTGTGAGTAACAGTATTCATATGGTTTTTAAGATTACTGATTTGGCGTAGGGTACCATTAAAAATCAGAAAAGTGTCATCAACATATCGGCCATAAAAGATAATATTATTGGCGAAGATGTTATTATTAAGGATGTAGTTGTTTTCATAAAAATCAAGATATATATCAGCCAACAGGCCGGATAACGGTGAACCCATAGCCAGCCCTTCTGTTTGAATATAGTAATTCCCGTTGAAAGTAAAATAGTTTTGTTGAAGGATGAGCCTTAGTATGGTAATTAGTTCTGTAATGAGTTGTGTGTCCAGTTTGTTAGTGTCGTGGAGATTGTCGTTCAAAATATCCAAAGTTTGGTTCACGGGTAATTATGTTTAAACTGACATAGGTTTAATATTAAATTATTGATTCCATTTTGGTTAGACAAATCAGTTTCGAAACTCAAGCAATGAAATTTAGAGTGCACGTAGTAGCACAACAAATATTGTAAAAAAAAAAAAAAAGTTTATTTTTAGACCCACTTTCTGGCTTTTCTATCGTAAACGTTGAACCCTTTTCCTTCATTCTGCCATGGTGTGAGACAGATGTTTTTACTGTATATAAACGTAGGTATTCTGTTTTCTATTAAAAAAAAAACTGTTGTTGTTCAGCTTTTAATCTGGTAATGTGCTGTTTTATAATTACTACGAGGAAAAATTTAATTTTTCCACACGGCTGCGGAAAGTGGTGGTTACGTTATTAGGCACTGCCTTGCTGGCGGACGTGTGCATTGTAGCGTTTACCAGATACAGTATAGAGTGTCATTTTGTGGCGCACTCTTGTACTAATACTGTAATGTTAGTGCTCTCTCTCTCTCTCTCTCTCTCTCCCTCTCCCCCTCCCACTCTCTCTTCCGTTAAAACCAGCGCAGCAAAAACGTGTAAATAAATAAAGAAAAGAAAAAAAACGCTTTCAGAAAAATGAATGTGTTAAATTTTATAAAGCAATCTGTCGCGCGTTTTGTGTGTAGGCAGCTAATTAGGACGTCCGTCGTTGAAGCCTTTCAGCGCGGTTCTTCGCTCGCCTTTCAAAATCATTCGAGTATTCGGCACATTTGCGCACGCTGAATATTTTATGACGTAAGTTACACCTCCGTCTTATTGTATAGCTCCGAAAGATTGCGTCGGAGGCACAGAGAGTAGAGCGTGTGCCCAGAAGAATGAAGAATGAATTACAATAAAATATTTTCGAAATTTTCCAATATTACGGCCAGTTTACTTTCTATTGGAGGATCGGGAGGAAGAAGACCAAGAGGGAGGCCAAGAAGAAGATAGGTGGACGATACAGATGAAGATATGAGAAGACTGGGGATCAGAAGGTGGCGAAGAGTCGCACAGGTCAGAGATGAGCGGAGACTCGCCATTCTGGAGGCCAGGGCTCTTCATGCGCTGTAGCGCCGTGGAGGAGTAGTAGTAGTTACTTTTTATGGTAACAGTTTTAAGACTTCTTTTACCATTGGGCTATTTCATATGTTGGGGTTGGAAAAAATATCACTTTATTGAGCTAAACACAGCAGTATTGTACGTAGAGTCCAGGGGGACGTCGCATCGTGAAAACGATCCATCCTTCGATGGATTCGAACCAACGCTGTCCCACTTTGAAACCAGTGTACTGACGGCTACGACACGCGGACTTCGTCATTTCAACATGATTATTCAAATAAACTAAACCGTATTAAAATAATGGTTAAGATGGTGTTGAACTGAAGGTAATAAATATTACAAACGGAATTAATACTGTTGCACACCACTATAGAAAACTTATTCCGATTAGCGCTTTCAAGCCTCACAGCTCATCGTCAGATCGGAAATAACAATAATAGGACTAGACAATTTCTTTAAACCCCCTACTTGCCCTACCGCCTGTACACATTTTTATAAACAAGCTATAAGTTAAATGTCCTTTCTGGCTATTATTAACTAGCGAGTTCAGTCACTCACATCGGTACTTTTACATATCTTTCTAGTACATTCTGAGAGAGAGAGAGAGAGAGAGAGAGAGAGAGAGAGAGAGAGAGAGAGAGAGAGAGAGAGAGAGAGAGAGAGAGAGAGAGAGAGAGTGTGTGTGTGTGTGTGTACATTCTTTTCAATACCTAACGTTTTAAAACCTTTCTCATTCACACTTTTAACTGCAAGTTCCTTTTCGGTACAGTTTTAGTCTTAATTGAATTAATAAATATTAATTTATGTAACTTTTACGGGAGCCGTTCCACCTCAGAGCGTTCGTTCAATAAAACTAATTATATTCACTAATGTCATAACTTCGTATAATATAATACAGTATAATATCATAAGAGCAGTGTTATGTAACTGTAATGTGGAGGCAACGCCATAACCCAAATTCCACGAGAGCAGAGCAAAAACAACAATAGAAATCTATCGTTCCCACTGCCCTACTCAGTTTGTCTACACGGGTGTTCGGCGTGAAGCTGGTGTTTTTATTTTTTCAGAGGTCAAATTTTAGGTGGTGTAAGACAATAGCGTTGTTGTTTTCGGTTACTGGGAAACAACACGACCCAATACACTCTCTCCAACGAAAAACGATATGTAAATGTCAGCGGATTAATTAGTTTTGATAATTTTTAAACGGCGTCATTTATTTTCTAGCTCATTAATATTTATTTACTCCGTAATTATATAGGCATGTGACGTCATCCACAGAACCAGTTTTGGACTTTGTTCTTCGTACTGGTGATACGACGCTCGCCAACCACGTGGTGGTGATTACTATGTTATCTGGTGATACGGTTACGTGGTTAAACCATAAAGTCAGGATCGCATCCGTTGGTACAAAAACCTGAATGAGTGATACACAAGGTTGCTTTCAATAACAATGAAATGCTATATGATCGAAGGTCACCCATACATATATCGCATTGGTAGTGAAATGCTATGTGATCGAAGGTCATACGTACATCATATTGGAAGCCAGCACAAATGTAAAGCTGCCCATACACTATCAATATTATTCCACAATAATATTGGCTGGTCCCCCTACACAGTGCAATATTATTGTACAACCTTAGTTGACTCCTGAGCTTCTTCGAGTGAAGCTGTTGAGTGATATTGAGGCAAGGTGTGTGGTAATTGCACTGATTCTGTGTATAAAAAAGAAAAAGAGAAAGGACCGCATACCGATGAAAGAATGGTACAAGACAAGGAATGAATATACTCATGAAAGGCTGTTGAATGAAGTAAGGCTATCTGAACCGAATTATTTTCGAAACTTTTTGCGATTAGACTGAATCATTCGACGAATTGGTAAACATTTTGTATTTATTTTGTTTGTCCCATTACTGTAATCTTTACTTTTAACGTTCCATAAGGCAGGTAGAGACCGATAAAATTCAATAACCTCTAAAATTAACTTTCTTTCCTCCGACAGCGACATAGCGAGAGCGAGACGATGTCCACTGGCCGACGAAGGCGGGAAATTAGCCTCTATGGTCCAATCTCGCCCAGACACCATCCAGTTTGTGCAATATATTTCAAACATTTTTGAACTCACACAATGTATTATTGTGCAACCCATTTTACACCTTCAATCTAACCCATACACCCATATTTATATTGTTCAATAGGGCCTATATTGTGCAATAATATTGATAGTGTATGGGTAACTTAATGAAAACTTCTCAAAGGATAGACGCCGGAAAATTAAAGCCACTGAAAAGCTATTATTTCAAACAGCTTTGCTTCATGCTGGCACAGGACAATGCTGAAACTGTGAAACGTGTACATATTAGGACAGTCCGTTTCTGGTTCAGTTTGATTGCACACTTAGTTGTCAGATATTTGTGGTACGATTCATAGAAATCTTAGAAATAAAACAAGACACACCACAAGGATTATAGTTTATAATACAATTGCAATAACCAGGTTGATTTATGGGAGTGAGACGTAGGTCAAGACAAAAAAGTAAAGCGGCAAGATTCAGAGTGCTGAAATGCAGTTTCTTCGAAATACTTTAAATTATACATTGCAAGATAGAATAAGGAATGAAGAGATCAGAGCAGAACTCGAAGTAAAGGGCAGAAATGAAATTATACTGTCTGACCTTTGCTTCGCAGAAATTCCATGGCCCGCCGCCTGGGGAAACTCACCGTCATCACTTATGCGGCCCCGATGGTTACCTACGCGATTCCTGTAGGGGCTACTTGGCCAAAACCCATAAGCGAAAGCTGTAGTCTCTCCTGGACCGAGAACTGTGCTGGCCGTGTAAAGCCCATTACCTGTTTTCTAATAAGACCATCAGAGACTCCCTGCGTGTACGTTCCCTGAACGCCATCATGCGGACACTTTCCCGAAAGTTTTATCGCCGCTGTGTCCGCTTAACTACCATCCTCGGTCGCAACCCATCTGTACCAGGTGACTCTTGGATACGGCCTCATGCTCAATTAGATACTATGGGCAACAAAAACCCCTTGAGAACTAAGATTGTATTGGATAATAAGAGTATAGAGTTTGGGTCAGGTTAGCCATTTTAATTACCTTGGTTGTAGTATCTCATATGGAACTGATATTGATTGGGATAGTAAGCTAACAAAATTTAAACGCATTTGTGGAACGATTCATAGGTACCACACGGAAGGATACCCGAATGAAATTTTAGAAAACTGTGGTTGTCTCCACATTCCTGTATGCTAATGAGACATGGACTCTTGGTAAAAGGAACTTGAGAGGATTCAGGCAGCCGAAATGAAATTTCTAAGAAGGACGCAAGGTTGTTCTCTCTTGGGCCGGAGAAGGAACGAGGATATTAGACGCGATAGAAACATTGTATCATTACCCCAGAAGATTGGAGACCACAGAAGGAGATGGTGTGAACACTTGAACCTCTTGCCTCATATCTGTCTACCCGTGGCTGCCTACTGGGAAGAGAGATGTGGGTAGACCGAGGAGAAGATGGGTTCCGGAACAGGTCTAGGGCCTAACCCTTGGCGTGGTGATGATGATGAGTATAGAGCAGGTGTCGCTTTGGTTGTGATATGGTGGTGATCACAAGTTAGCCAAGTTTTAGTCAATATGTGGCACAATTCGTCAAGTGGTATCGAGGGAAACAAAGAATAATGGCTGTGCCAGTATTGTTGTATGGTTCTGAAACGTGGTTTCCTGCGAAAACACACCTGAGTAGGATAGGCGCATCGGAGATGAGGTTCTCGCCATCTGTTAAAGGCTGCACAATGAAGACATTCGTAAAGAGTAGAACATTTTTAATATCCAAGATCGTATTGCAGAAAACAAAGAGAGATTGCATTGCTCATCTGAGGAGTAGGATGCCGGGTTGCCTAAGAAGGTTAAACAATGCGACCCTATTGGACAAAGAAGTAGGAAGCGTTGGTGAAGTGGATGTATTTCCTTTGGACATTGAAAAACCGTTTCTTTCCTCATCATCGACTATGCGGTATTTATTCAACTCCTATAAAGATTCATTAATGCTTATAATATACCAACTATATGAGGGTTAACATTTCGTTACTCCTCGCGATGTTAAGCTGTAACCTTGACTCATTCGTTTTTCCATCGTCAGGTACATTGTCAATGTCACCTTGTTTTAATCAGTGTTTTTGTACGTGTAATGCAAAAAACACATTTCTTACGAGTCCGGCAGCAGCAGACTGTAGTAGTAGCGTTAGAAGAAACAAAGAGCGCGCGTTATAGTCAGTTTAGCGCGAGACTGAGGGTCACTCAAGCGTAACTCACGTGGGAGACGTCGGGCAATTAATTAAACACTGTTTGCACCGACCTTTGCCTGCTGAATACACGTAGACGTAATTTGTTTGCTAGCACTCTTCCTATACACGTTCCTCCACTATGACGCTGAATAAGAAGTAAGAGGAGTATAGGAATGGCCACAGCCGAATGTTGTTTTGCGGATTGGATTAGAGGCGTGGTGGAATCAAAGACGGGACCATTCATTCCAGGATGTTGGGAGTGCACAATACCCGATCCTTTTTAGTATTGGGGTGGGTCCACTGTTTTTTTTTTTTTTAGAAATTTCTGAAGTAGGGTTTCAAGGTCATCCTGGAATTGAGGAAATAATGTATAAAATCAGATACAAGGGAAATAGTCGCAGGGCAGATGAATTCTGTGATTTGGAATGGGAAATTAACCCACAAAACCAAGATGATTGACTCCGTCATCTTAGGAAGCTTAATCACTGAGGAGTATGAAACGTGTGAGATAAATAAAAGAAACTCACGAAGACAGTGGGAATGGATTTCTGGAGAAGGTCTTGGGAGCGTGTCCTCCTGGCTCTAGCGTGTTAGAAATGGAGATATCGGGAGGCAAATTCCAGTAGATAGAACAATTTTAGACATCATAATTACAAAGCGCCTCATATGGAACGGCCACGTGGACTGTTGGCCCAATAAGTTTGAAACTGGATTCCTAGTAGACGACGGAATCGAGGTAGACCCAGGAGTTTGTGGAAGGAGGATACACATGATGAGATGGAGAAAAGACGTTTGCAACGAGTAGATTTGAACGAAAGAAGCCTCTGACGTGCAAGACGCGAGAGAAGGCAGTAACTGCACAAGAAATGCATAAAACAAGAATAAATTAGCTGTTTTTGTTGTTGTATTTTTTTAATTAAAGTTGAATGAACAAACGTGAATATATAAATTTGTTAAATTAATCTTCTGCAATCCATGACTGCAAAGTATAGGCTACGTTAGTTTTTTGTCATATAACTACATACAAATTAAAGTGAGCTTATTATGTTTCCAAACTGGAGTTCTTGAGAACTGTGTGTGTCACACAAACAAACTTTTATAGGCTTCAAAACTTTTGTGGCCTTCCTCCGACGACCAAACTTGATCGCCATTACTCTCTGTTTAAGGGTTACTCTTCGAGCAATCCGTTCTCCCTCATGAATCTTCTCATGATGTCGTCCCACTTTTTCCTGGCCCGTCCTTTTTCCTCCTTCTGGGTGCCCTCCATTTCCAAACTACTTTCGGAAGTCTAACATCCGCCATTCGCCGAACGTGCCCACATCATATCAATTGACGTCTTTCTATAGTTTGGGTTATGGTTTGCTCAGTCCCCATAACGTTTCTGATGGTACCATTTCGAACTCTGGTCAGTCGTGATTTTGTAGCAGATCTCCTCAGGGCGTCCATCTCTAGCGCTTCTAGTCCCCTCCTGCCCAGTTCATTCAGTCAGCCGCTAAGCCTCTGCGCCATAAATTGTTGTATTGTTTACTGTATATCCTTAACTTTGTATGTTTTAATGTGTTCTTGCTCCACTTTACTTTACTTTCTCTACCATGCTGATACTTTACTTAAATAAATCCTTAAATTTTTAGTGACCGTCAATCAGTGAATGTTTTAGTGGATGGTTAGTGAGGACCGATCCTCACTAACCATCCACTAAAACATTCACTTTACTTAAAATAAAACGATGGACATCAATCACCAAGAACAGGAAAAATGTTGGCGGATGATTATGGAGGCTAAGGTCGACTCCGTACTTTGATGCCATAGAAGAATAAGAAGATTGAGAAGCGATTAGTGCAAACCTGTAACAAGGTGACATTTGTTGTTGGACAAATTTGACTTGATTTAGCCTATTGTATGAGTGTTGTGTTGATTGATAACTGCTGTTTTTATCTAATTAAAATTTATAATTAGCGACTTCATTGGTGTCAGTTGTTATTCTGTTTCCACGGAACAACACGGCGATCTGTGTGACCGTCGTAACAGTATTGAAAAACAATACTTGTAAATAGTGAAATTAAAAAATAGGTGTGAGTATGTGTGTGTACTGGTATGCAGTTTATCGGAATCGAAAATATTGTACCCCTTGTTGAAATATAATTGACCATGAAATCGAACAAAAAGATTCCTTTTCTATTATTGTGCATGAAGAAGGGGCACAAGTGTATACAAAATGAAACGGGGCGGTATTATTTGTATTGGGAGTAGCGAGAACAGCTGATGAGCAGCGCGGCCAGCTGCCGGGGGAACAGATTGTCGGAGATGACGGCGGCGACAGACAGGAAGAAGTGTTCCGAACGCATGCCTGAATGCCAGGTGTCACGTGTGCGGAACCCACCTTGCCTGCCGTTGCACCAGCTGCTTGCTTGCTTGCGTCTTTTTTTTCTTTCTCTTTATTTTGCTCCAACAATTGAAATATAATTACTACCGTCCACCGGGTTTATTAACGTGGCTTCTACGTTTCAAGGTCGACTTCTTGTAACTCGGATCCACCACCATCGCCGCGACCGCAACTCGACCGCGGGTTCGCGTCCTGCCAATGACGACGTTGTTTTACTTCCATGTTCCATAAGGAAATGGAAGTATGGTGATGGCGAAAAAATCGTGTTCGAGATAAGGGCTAATTCTGATTGTTTTTTTTTTACGCCGTAATAGTATGCCCCATTTACTACCACTACAGCGCTCATTAATTTGATAGCATAATAAAATGCTTAGTCTTGGTTGTTTTCTTTTTCTTCATACTGTTTTTTTGTTGTTGTTGTGTTGTTGCGATTACTGAAGTTCGTGAATAATGCGATCTGATAAAGCGACCGAGTGATTTAGATACCAGTGGCCGTAAATTAGACGGTTGGTTTTTTCCATATAAATTCTCACAATTTTCGCGTTACTCGCTGGCTCGCACAGCGTTCGCCGTTCTTGAAAATCAACGTGGAATTTTAGCACTTCCGTTTTCTTTTTTGTTTTCTTTGCAGCTCAGTCGCGAAAGCTTGGTTTGTTAATGGATATAATATTCGATGTTGTTCTCATTGAGACTGACTTTTTTTTCTGTAGAAGCAAATTCCTAAATTCGTGCGTGCCACATCTGCATGTACGTTGTGGTTTATTTCGTGAAAAATCGTTCTCTCCGTGGTAATATTATATATCAAACGGACCAGTGAGTGATTCCAGATAACTCTCCCCGTTGTTGTAAATAATTGGAGGCAGCCTTGCCCGCCGCGGCTCCGCTCCCCAGAACAGGTTCAGTCGCTTGACCACGGTTCCAATCCTCACGCACGCGTGTTCTCGTTCAAACTGTACGTTTTTATCTCATTCAAACGGTCGGCCCGTCGTTAAGTCGTTATTAATTAGAGATTTCGTGCGCCGTGTATCGTCCATTTAACGACCACAGTGAAGCAATTTGTCTAGTACGTTTTGGTGCAATGAAAGATTTATTACGTCATTCCTTCCAGTTTATTTTTTGACGAGTGGTGGTAGTTGTACATTATTGTAAGTAAAGTTTTGCCTTGAAGGACGGTCGATACCTTCGGCGGTCATTGGCCTAAACCTGTGGCGAGCGTCTCAACCCTTCACGAGGAAGGCGATGAGAAGCGTACAGGGGCAGACGTGTAAAATGTGTCGTTTTGACGGTTTCAGGTACTGATTGAAGTACCACAGATCTGTGGGGACAGAACGTATGCTCTTATTTTCTTATTTGCTTGGTTTAGTTGAAACTTTTTCCGTATGAAATTGTCTGCAATCAGAATCGTATGTTATCACAATTTTATGGGCTGTTAGGCCGTGGTCTAGATTGTCTGTGTTTATCTTCCGACGTTTCGTCCGTACCGATGATGGACATCTTCAGTGGCGTGGCGCGGGAACACAGATCACTACACCTGCCAACGAATACAGACAAAGACTGTTCTGTCCCATTGAGGTACTTATATTTATAAGTACACTTACACTTTACACTTTTTACTTTTATGTTCCATAAGGAAATGGAAGTATTGTGATGGCGAAAAAAATCGTGTTCGAGATGAGGGCTGATTCTGATTGTAGGCCTACTAGCCTCAAAACATGAAGAAAAGTCATTTTTCGAAAAGTGCCTGTTTGTGTGTGTCTATGTGTAGAAGTTTTTCTATGGCAAACGATAACTGACGCACATTCAAACGGAATCAAATAATTTTTTGCATACTTCCCTGAATTGTAGAGGCCTCAAGGCCTATTGATTTAGTTGAAGATCGGTTAAGGGGAAGGGGTAGTTTACCTGCTAGGTTTTATGTTTGAACAAGAGTAAAATACTTAATTTTGATAAATAAAGTATCCTGAAAAAAAGGTCATAATAATCCACTGTAGAAAAGTAGATGAAATATCTATAAATGAAAAGGGTAGTTGAAGTGGAAGGGGGTAATTTTTTATATGTGTACTACGTTATCGGCAACAAAGAAGTAGTTTTTTGTTAAAATTCTTTCCCAAGCTGTTTGGCCATGGTCCAATGTTTTCTGAAAACCCAGACGTTTCGGCAGTGCCATCGACTGCCATGATCAGTGAAAATCGAGTGCGCTAACGTGAGGTGGTATACGTTAGTGATCACAGTACTGTAGTTAAGGCTGAAGCAAGAAGTAGAAAGAAGTAGTTCCTATGGAAATACTTCATTTCGAAAATGATTTTAAATATAAACTTAGAACATGGAAGTCATGTATGGTTCTCCATACGGATATTTTTGTACATCCCGCGCTACTGAGGATGTCCGTCATTGGTACGGAAGAAGCATCCGGAGGTAAACATAGTCAATCTAGAGCACTACGTAACAGCCCGGATTGTTGTTATAATGTAAACAGCGCAGCGGCCGTGTAATGTTGTTCTCGAGGATGGCCGTATCTCTGAACCCCATTGATTATGCTGTATTTTACTATTGTCTTACGATGGAGATACCCGGTACTCACTCGAGTGGGCAGAGTGAAATAAATCTTAAAGTAAATGTGCGATGCCTGAGTAAAAAACTTAGAAATTCAAGACACTCGATTTTGTTAAGAGTCTAATAAAACACTACACTTTTAGTGGTGTAGATAGGTTTGTATATCTTGGAACAGAACTCGGCGAGAACAAAATCTTACAAGAAATAAGTAGGAGAATCATGGCTGGCAATAGAGCATATTATGCAAATCTTAATCATCTCAGCTCTAAGCTTCTGTCTCGTGAAACCAAAATGAAAATCTATTAAAGCTTGATCAGACCAGTCGTGACTTACGGGGCTGAACCATGGCTGGGTAGCACGGCTGTATCAGTATACTCGTTGAGACTAGTGAGAAAGATATACGACCCAATAATGGAAGCAGGAGAGTATAGGTGCCTTCGAATCGCCTGAAATTTATAAAATAGTGCAGCGGGAAGATATATACGCTCGTAATGCGCTTCATAAAGGCTTTGACGGATAAGCTGGCTGGGACATGTGGAGAGCATGCCACAGGAGAGACTGCCCAAGCAAGTGCTAAATGGGAGGAACAAGAAGAAGGGGCAGATCCAGAAAGCGATGGACAGATGAAGTTGAGGAAGAGTGAAGAAATATGAGTATACAAAACTGGTGGAACGTTGCAACAGAAAGATAGAACTGGAGGCGAGTGGTGGCGGAAGCCAAGGGTCACCCCGGCCTGCAGGGCTCCGGACAAGAAGAAAACAAAATATTGCCTTACTAAGCGTTACTAAACTCTGTTAATACACCATTGATACTCCCATGTGTACCACCTGAAGTAGTGTAGGAGAAGCAGGGTAGGCTGCCTTATGTGAACCGTACGGCATACAAGGAAGACAGTGTGGCCAGCACTACGCTTCAGCCGCCCATAATTATCCCGAGGATGTTATCCCAGGTACTCATTTTCAACAGGCTGAGTCGACCTAGGGGCTGAAAAACGCACCTTGATTTTATGGTGTGGGCCCGGGAATTGAACCCGGGACCTCTAGGTTAGTACCCAGGTGCCATACCCACTGGTCTACTGAGCCGCCACCATTGATACTGTTAGCTTTATACCGATCGACCACTATTTACCTTTGTTTTTCCTGTCTGTATGTGTTTTCTATTCTGTATGCATGTTTTTACTGTCTGTATGTCTGTGTTTTGTGTCTATATGTATGTGTTTTTGTTTTTAATTAATTACTGCTGAATGACATGAGATGTTGAGTGGAAATTTCGTGTGGGCCTACACAGTACGTGTACTATTTCTTGTAATTATAAAACTAACCAAAATCTTATCTTCAACATATCCACCAAAATCTTATATCCAAATTTTTCAAAAATTTTGCATCTGATTGAAAATTTTAATCCTAACTTTTACAAAAACCGGTACTCACAACAAGCAAATTCAGTATCTCGTAAAGAATTACTCGTTTGTTCTTAATCTAACGATACCTTGTTTCTGGAATTTGGATAAAAAATAACTTGTTATTACATTTACTTCATAACAAATCATTTACCGCATTTTTCCTTACAAAAACCAAGTATTTCTGTCTGCGTTGTTGAAAATTTGAAGACATTTTATTATTTTACGATTCCCAAATGCTAAATAATTTTTTTTTTTTTAAACAGCGCTTTTCCATATTTACTTCAACCCTCATATTGAGACGCAAAGAATTTATAAAATGTATTTGTAAATTTATAAGGGTAGAATAGTGAATTTATTATTTTTGTATCGACGAAAATTGGGATAAAAAGCTTCAAGCTAGTTTCATTGCCCCCCGTTACACCTCCTTGTTGCTCCACTGCTAGGAATAATTATTCTAGTGGGATGTATAGGACCAATCAGCCAAAGAAGGTAATGTAAGAATAAAAGATCGAAATGGCAATTACAGGAATAATATGTAAATAAAAGAAAGAATTAATTCAATAATTGTAATGAAATACGATTATTTATTAAATACGGTAACTATATAAATAACTACCGACTACACTAACGATCACAAATTATTATTGATAAAAATGATAAATATTTACCTGATGGCCTAATTGATAAAAAATTGTCATTATTAATAATTTGTGATCCGAGTCGGTAGTGTTATATATAGTTAATTAATGACAACTGACACGTCATGAATAACAAAATCCAGGGATTATTTATTGTTCATTAATTACATGGAGTGGTACTAAAATATACACTGAGTATTTATATTAACAACAAATGGTAATAAACGTTACAGGCAGTGTAGAAACACGCGTGTAGAGGAGTTTTGTGTAGTGTATAGTGTTTTTTTTATGTGTCGAATGGCGTGTTTAGTTGCTACTGGCTCGCATCGGACACGCAACCACCGATGAGAACACATTTTATTCCTAATTAAAGGGCCGTTGAAAGATTTACCGAACGCCCAGTCAGTCACACGATGGGCGAGCGTGTGTGGTTCTCTTAACACCGTTTTTTTTTCTTTTCCTTTTAATCTTTACTGTCGCCCGGTAAGTAATTGAATATTCCGAGAATTAGTTCCGCTTGTCTTATAAGAAAATTTTCTACACAAAAGCGCTGTGTACATTTGTTTGTTTAAAAATGTTGTTTGTATCTGAAGAATACAGAAGCGCGGTGATGGTCGTTACAAAGAAGTTTGTTTTACCGAAACTGAGGTAGGCTAAGTGGTGGCCACCATGTTTTCGAGACCCCCCCCCTCTGTGTCACTTTGTTGTGTCCAGATGTCTAGTTAGCCCGCGTCTCAGTTCGATGCCTGTTTGCCTTTGCACGCTCGAATTGTGTTTATACTGCGTTCTAAGAAATGGAGGAAGAAAGCGAGCCGGGGCGGCTCGAGCCCAAGTGGTTTCGGCGGAGGGTTTACGCTCAACACAAAAAAAAAGGTCCGCTACCCCCTCCGAATGTTGGCAGGGGTGACGAGAAAATCCATTAAGAGCTCACGTCAAAACTACGTCGGCCTGCCTCTTTCATGTATGTAGACGTTATAGAAAATTGATGGCCGTATTAAACGGTGTTCAGCCTTACTCTCGAAAAGAGATATGAAGAAACCAGTCGTGGACGAGTGCATTAACATAAACAAAACATTAACGCACAATAAAAATGGTTCCATTTCGTGTTTCTATTGTATGAGGTATATTGTGTGACCTAACTGGGACCGAAGAACGGATTGTTATAACTTGTCGTGTCAGCGCCTGTATTGATGGGCGGGTGCGCGCCCGTGGGCTTGATGCCTGCTGTCAGTGGCATCGTTGTATGAAAATTTGATAAATTTTTTTAATCGCATTTTAAAGACCACTACAAACAGTTTCTTTAAAACATCGGAATCAGGTCTCATTAGGGCTACAGACTCTTCACACACACACACACACGCGCGCGCGCGCGCGCACGCACGCACCGAAAATTGTATTTATATTCGTAGATACCGAAAATTTGTTTACTTACTAATCGATAATTTGAAAATTCTAACATTGTTTCGATTCAGCGGTTTATTTAGTATGTGCTTACCCATTGTCAACATAGTTAGCGTAGCCATTACATAATAACAGAATAACCTCTTTTATTATAATTTAATTTTTATAGTTTAGAGTGGAATGTTTTGTGAACATTGTTGTCCTTGTTGCGGAGAGGACAACTTTCATGCCCTTCCTTGTTCCTTCACCGTATAACTGTTCCTCCTCGTATTTGTCAAATCTTTCCCCCACTTTCAAGATCTTGCAGGTCTTATCATTGATTGATAAGAAGGTAAGAAGGGTTGACGGTTTCAGGGTTAACGCACATATACACACCAAAGTTGATGACGTATGGATATAGTGTAGGTGTTCTAAATTTGACCGTATAAAGAATGAGGCCGTAAGAGTTTTTAACTTGAATGAAAAATTAAAAGATTACAAACAACGGTGGAAAGAAAAACTTAGAAAGAATGTCAGATTCCAGACTGGACAAACAAGTCTGGAAATACGAACCTACAGGACACAGGTGTTGTGGGTATACCCACATGGATGACTGGAGGATGTTTGAAGGCGGAACAGGCAGCACCGTGCCTATGCCCTGATGTGAAGCTGATGATGACTTATAAAACTAATGAATCTAACAAATTTAAGTCAAAGTCTAAAAATCCACAGAAATTTAATTTCGTACGTGCCGATTCTGTGAACTACCATACACTTTCATTAATTGTAGTATTACAATTTATCAGAGCAGGTGTCCGTTACTTAATTTAAGGCGCTTGGCAGTTTCTTTGTTCTGAATCATCTCCCTGTCATCAGCCGTGGCTCTACAACCCTTGGTGGGTCTTAGCCTGCTCCAAGAGGCGATTCCATTCCTTCCTATTCCATTCCCTGGCTTTCCAGTTTCTTATGTTCAGGTTTCCGAGGTCCTCCTCTATCTGGTCTTTGAATCTATTTCGGGATCCTTCCCCTTTTTCTACTACCCATTGGTTTCTGGTAGAAAATATATTTCGTAGCCTGGTCTTCCTCCATTCTCTCTATGTGTCCAACCCACCTTAGCTTATGTATTTTGATTACCCTGACAATGTCCGGCTCTTTGTAAAGATGGTATAGTTCATAATTATAGCGCCTGCACCACATTCCATTTTCTTGTACTCCTCTAAATCCGTACTTCCTAGAATCCGTCTTTCACAGCAACCTAGACGTCTCTCGCTATTTTTTGTCACTCTCCAGGTTTCTGAACCATATGTCAGCACTGGCCTGGTAAGTGTTTTGAAGATTTTGCATTTCGTGCTTCTTGAGATGAAGCTAGATGTCAGGTCCTTTTTAAATCCATAATATGTTTTATTTGCGAGATATATTCTTCTTCTTATTTCAGTGTTGATGTCGTTAGTGCTGTTTATCTGGGAGCCAAGATATATGAACTCTTTTTACTGCCTCTATATTTTTTGTGCCTATTTCCAGGTTTTGAAGGGTTGTGTTTAATGGTAGTTTGTTGGCATAAGACATATATTTTGTTTTGTCCAAGTTTATCTGCAGTCCAATTTTACTTGAGGCTTCCTCTAATGCTGTAAAGGCACTAATGAGATCTCGTTTTGTCCTGGCAATTAGATCAATATCGTCTGCGTATGCTAAGAGCTGTATACTTTTGTTTAGGATCGTACCTCTTGTGTTTATTTCGGAGTCTCTTATCGCTTTTTCTAGTGCTAGATGAATCATCTCACTGTATGGCAGCCAAAAACTCTGCTCACAGGGCTGGTGCATAGTCGGTTTGTTTTCTCGAGTTTTATTTTTCGCGCAAACTTTATTAACATTCCGATCTTCCGATACTTCAAACAACGTGAAGTGGCAACAGACTTGCGATCGATACTGGAGGCTGTGGAATGACAGAATACTGTCGTGGGCGCGGGCCATGGGTCCGTGGGCGTTCACGAATCACACTCGGCCGCGTGTGCTGGTCGGCGTATTTTACGCGTCGCGAGAGAAATAAAAAACACGGCCCGGCCGAAGTGTAATAGATTAATCACGGTCCATGGTAGAGGAATGCGCGCCCGCTGCTGCCTGCCTTCTCGTAACCGATTCTAATCAGCTGTGCGTCGTCCTTGTTGTTGTTGCTGTTAAATGCATCCGGTTTTTACCTTCTTCTTTACTCACTTAATAATGAGCCCGTTTTTCTTTTTTTTCTCTCTCTCGTTGTTGTCCGTTGATGTTGATGTGAAAACGGGCGATTTTGTAGGCGGGTTACAACTCCTTCGCACTCATTAACGTCCGTGTAAAAACGAAATATCCGTGTGAATTATGACAACTTGTGTTTGGTTTTAATTATGTTATGACTTCTCACGTCTTTTGTTAATCGGGAAAAAACGTGTAGGTTCATTACTTTACGTCTTAATGCGCCACATTTGTTAAAACTACTCATACATTAGTCATGCGTTATACATATATGCGTTTATAATCTGTATATATAATAAGGAAAGGTTCGTTGAATAAACTAGACAGTTTAAATATTTGTGTCAGCTTTTCAACAAAATTTATTACCATCTTCAGGCCCTGTAAAAGAGTAGGCTAGTAACAAAACTAATAGTTTTATATAATTGTTGTACACACGCGATTCGATCAAAGATTCTTGCAGATTTTGTTTATTTGAAAAATTATCGAGCCAGCAAAACGAGGTCTCAGTTTCAACTCGACCGTTTGGCATTTGTCTGTCTGTCTCTAGGTTTGGTGTATGTCTTACTATAACTTATCGTTATGTATCAACCGATTTAACGTGGCATACGTGTCCATACTTTTACCCTACAGAATCGTATTGTTTTTGAGATTGATTCCCCCCCCCAAAGGGGGGTAAACATATGAGGGGGTAAAATGAGAAAATAGCAAAAATCCATGTGGGGTATCAAGTTAAAGGCAATTTTAACCACAGTCTGAATGTAATGTTCATTTTTGAAAATTTCAAAGTTTTTTTGCGTCAGGGCTCTAAAAGCAGGTGAAAATTTGAAGTCCCAAAAATTCACGTGGGATATCAAATTTAAGAGAATGTTAACTAACATCTGAATGTAGTGTTCAGTGTTGGAAATTTCAGAATCTGGGGAGCTCAGGGCACAAGAATGATTCGAAATTTGAAAAATAGTGTCAAAATTCAGCAGTACCAGACTAAAAAGAATTGTTACCCAAATTAGAATTAAGAAAAAAGTGTTTAGTGTTTATCGTATGATTGTGTGCTTTACAATTGATGCCTATATTATTATTATTACCAAACAAATATTAGAGGAATCGCGATTTTTCTCTTCATGATCGTAGAAGAAACACAGATCTACGGCAGGAACTGAATATTATGAGTCATACTCGACTGGGATTGGCCAGTAGCGGCTGAATTGGTGGGAACATATTTGCCGAATGGATGACTGCCACATTCCCAAACAACTATGGAACTATAAGCCGAAGGGACGGAGAGGTGTAGGACGTCCTGGGAAGCGCTGGCGTGACCAGCTCTAGACTTTGCCTGTTTGAGACCGGAACAAACCATCCGTGGTTTAATTCTTGCAGTGATGACGATGATGATGTTCGAGATTTTTGTAATTTTTTTCATAATTGAAAAATTGTGTAATAATAAATGTACTTCGTTCAAAATAGCGAGCGAGTTCTGCAGCTCAGGGAGTGTACTAGTTATCTGTCATCTATGCCTACTTTTATTGTAAATTCCACTGAATATATCTGTTACGTGAACGCATTGCACATAACGGTTTTTCAGTCTTCAGTTAATTTCTGTAAGCTTCGGGGTTTTTTTTTTTTAGGCATGTCTAGCGAATGCGATGTTTGCAGTATCGTTAATTTGCTTTTTCCTGCAATGACGTGCATTATGTGTATGTGGTACAGTGGAGATTTGCATCCAAGTAAGGGTCTCTGGAAGGTTTATGCCTTTTTGCGTTCAAGTATCTATTCTACATTCCTTAATTAGTGTACCTACGAATACGAAGTTTGATGTCAATATTCTATCACTAGTGTTCAGGCTAGACAACAATGAGAACCTACAGCCAAGAGTTCTTCTCATCCTTTCCGATATGCAAAAAAGAAACAATGCCTTCCTGGTGACATTACCATTATCAGTCACCATCTGCACCATATTGGCATTGAACCAGCAAAAGATAAAGATATTCCAAGTTTTTGTCACTTTTTCTATACGAGCCTTACAAGAAGTGCTGTACGAGGATGTTCTTACAAAGGCTCCAGAATTAGAAAATGCTCATACAGAAGAAAATGAGGGAAGTGACAACGTCCTTTGATCAGCTTCTTTTCGCCTATCCTCGTTATTTTGATAATATTATATTATAACATACATTATATTATATTGTTAATTTTAATATCGATTATATTGAAATTGAAATAAAATCGATTACTCGTTAATTTGTATAGAAACCTTTAGAGATACAGACTGAATCTGTGAAACGTGCATCAAGTGCAAATTTAGTGTAGAATAATACGCTACACAATAAATACTGTGATAACTAAGTTTAGACTCGCTTAAGTTCTTGATTAAATTTATGAAATTAATTTTTTTTTTTAAAGAAACAAGTAATTTTATCTTGTTTTGTGTTACCTCGTAATGTTCTTTGTACTTCTCTGTACGGTTGTAGCAATTTATCTGGCCTCCGTTTAACTTTAATTACGCTGAGTAATACATGTCACGTGAATTTCAATTGAATTTGTACATGTCATGTCGGCTGATCCACATTCTTCTGTAAAAGTCTTCATTTTACGTGATTAGCGTTTTGTGAATCGGCCGTACATGGCTGTTAAGAAAAACGTAACGTCTGTCACGAGCGCTGTATGTTACTGGCATTGTTTTCTTGAGCAGATGACAGTAGATTATAGCGGAGGTGCTCATCCCCCCCCCCCAAGGGCCATGGTGGAATTCCCCCCAAGTATTCCGAAACTTCCCCAAATTTGATTTCGTGTGTAGGGGGGGATCACAATACGGGGTATGGAATAAACCCCCCAGTTAACGGTGGGTCGTGGGGCTTTATCCAAAAATTTTTGAAAAACTAAAGCCATTTAAGGTGACAAACTGATATGTTTCTGCATATAAAAGAGTTTGACAGATGGGATATGTGAATTCTCCGATTCAACCCCCAACCTGGAGGACCAGGAACTTTGATTTCGGGGTGGTCTTCCCCTAGAGAGTTGCTTTCGCCTCAGCTGGCGAGCTCTCTCTGCCCGGTTGCAGTAGGCTAACTGACTCAACCCATGTGTGCAGCCGTTAGGCTAATATACTCTCCATACTAGATGAATACCCTGCTGCCGATGTACACCATCATGCCAGCCCAGGAGCCAGGATACCCCCAGACTGCCCTGACAGACTCGTTTGCTTACCGATCCACTCAGTAATTATTGGTATGAAAAAAACTAATGTCATTCTTTTTATCAACACCAAAAGGTTTTTTTGTATGCATAATCAATAACTAAGTTATGAGAAATGTACGGTAGAAGCCTGGTCAAACCTTGCCTAACGTAAATAGTAGTACCGAGGCATTATCAAGATAATCTAACTTGATTTTGGGTAATTGCATTCTTTTTCTTAACTGATTTGTTAGATTTACGACGCTTGTAAGCGGTAAAAATCGCCTTGAACCCCCCCCCCCCAAATTCCAGTGGTGCGGCTTGCACCATTGCACCGTGCTGTGGATTTCAGTGTACGCGAAAATAAATGAGCGGGAAGAATTGGCCCCCTACCTGCCCGTTGCTACTGACAATGCTAATGATAACAATCAGCGAAAACGATTGTTTACGGTGGTAATTCTATACTCGTAATGAAATTCGTCGTGCACGACAGTGTTATTTGGAAAAGTAATTATATTCGAAAAGAAAACACCAAAGTTGTAAATTTGTAACGTTAAAAAACTGTGTGTTTTCAGCACAGTTAATTACGGTGTTTGGGTGGTACGTGTTTAGGAACACAGAGGGCGCTGTGAGAAGTGACGTGTGAGCGTAACTGCCGATCGCACGCACAGAGTACTGTTGGAGGAGAGAAGAAAAAAATTAACTCTAAACGGAGATTGAAAACAGCAATCTCAGCCTGAATTACGGGGGGGGGGGTGAAGTGCGCGCGCGGAAATTGTTTTCAGAAATTTAATCAGAATACCCAAGTGTGAGAGCTGATGTTTTTGTTGTGTGAAGTGCTGCTCACGGAGGGCGTGTGAGTGTGTGTATGTGTGTCTGAAAAGACGGAGAAAAACCAATCAGACAACGCCTGAGCCTTGTAATGGTTCGCACATTGTTTTCCTGTTATTGCCAGTTAAAAGATATATACTGTGCAGTGTATTGTTGTCTTGTTATTAGTATTATTATTATCATCATCATTTCATTGTTTCTCAGTCGTTATTCCTGGTTAATCCGTGTTTGAGAATCAATAACACAAACTGTAGCACACAGTACTTCTGCGACATTTTTAAAAGTGTTCGGCACGTTTCAGGACTGAATTGAATTTCTTCTTCTTCTTCTTCTTCTTCTTCTTCTTCTTCTTCTTCTTCTTCTTCTTCTCCTTCTTCTGCTGCTGCTGCTGCTGCTGCTGCTCCTCCTCCTCCTCCTCAACCTGCACCACCTCATCCTCCTTCTTCTTCTGTTTCTGCTTCTCCTCCTCCCCTTAACCTCTACTCCTCCATATTCTTCTCTTACAAGCCGTTTAGGGCCTTTTAGTTCTTTTTGATTAATTGATCACATTTAGCTATCTTCTTTTCGGCCTGCTAATTTTCCTTCTTCCTCAGGGTCTATAAAATAGGGTTTGTTAACGGTGTTTCCACCCTTCTCTCTATTCTTTTATCTTTTTTGTTTAAGTTATGAATTCCAAAGCTCTCTCCGATTGCCTCGTTTTCAATGCTGTTCTTTCGTGTTATGCTCGGAAGTGATCATAGGAACGTCGTCTCAGACGACTGGACTTTACTACTACAAGTTATAGTATTTAGGGTCCGAGTTTCGCTTCTGTGTACCCACAGGGGACATCATGTCTTTCCTTACTTTACCTTTTAGCAGTCTTTTGTTGTGCCGTAATGAGGTTAAATTTCTCTTCTTTTTTTCTCGACATTAACTTCCCCATAGTATAATACGTCACAGCCGAGGAATCTGAAGGTATTAATTTGCCTTCTAGTACGAGCTAACATGTTAAGGGATGGGAGCATCGGAAAGCCGTGGATTTGGTTTTGCTAGTCGATATGTGCAGGTTATAGAGCTTTGCTATTTTATTAGATATTAAATTCTTGTCACCTAAATGTGTTGAGGTAGATAAGTCACCAAGATTTTCTTTACGAGACCTGTCGCCGTAATTATCAGTTGTGTTATATCAATAGACTGTGATGTGAATCTTCTTATGTTCATAAGTAAATGGATTATGTTTTATTATCGTCTTCTGGTCAGCTTTACTACCACTTCATAAGCAAAGCCAATGAGCCTAGCTTTCCCGTTTTTGAAATCGTATAAAACTATGTGATTTATTTGTTCATCCCGTTTTGTCCGTGTGTATTATCCAGTAGCGTAGCGGGAATATACGCCCATACGCTCGGCGTCGTTGCTTTAAATTTCATAAAATAAGATATGAATATCAAAGATCACATTTACATGTGATAGAGAATAAAGCATCTTTCTCTGATCTCCCTTCTTCCATTCTAGCAGTCTGGAGCTGATCTGTACGCCAGACCAACTCGGCGTATACAGTGCATGCTGTTGTATAGCGAGGTAGTGGTATGAAGCGCATGCGCAAAAGCTGCCTCATCTGTGCTGCGTTGTGGAGAGCACGATACGCCGGCGTCAGATGTAAAGTGCCACGTTTTCCTCCTCCTGTCGTGAAACATTACTGATTTACAATATCACCTGACTGTTGCTGCAGAGCGAACACCACTGGTATCGTGTAGCAGTGTACATAGAGAAAGTTCTAAGGCAAAAGCAGAAAATGATCTTGCTAGGGCCGCTGACTGAATAGCAGAAAGCAGGTAAGATGGACCCGCTGAAGGTTTAAAACTGATGACCGTCCGCATGGACGAGGAACAAATTGGACCACCCTGAAGTATTGTGAAGGTTGAGTCCCGGGGTGTATCCATGCCATGGAAGAAAAGGGTTTGTAGTTTTGGTGGGTGTGAATGCCACACATTGTACGAATGAGGATTCTCTTCCGGTGAATATTAATGTTCCAGTTACCCTCGTTAAAAAAATAGGCTATATATGTTACATAATACGGAACGTTCTACAAGTATCTCTGCTATCCCAGCAGAGCTCAACAGTAATGTGTGTGTGCGTACATATTGCTGCTATTTTGTGATGAAAGACAATTACGTGACACTTATCATACGTCAACAATCGAGGTTATTCCAGACCGTACCGGTCGACGCACTGTGTGCAAGGTCAGACAGTTTGCACGGTTTCTAGTGGATTCTAGAGCGCCTGTAATACGCAGTTTGCTCGACACGTCATCCAGAAAGCGACCGATTATTCTGGCATTTCAGCGGAGTATAAATATAAGCATCCAGCGACGGACAGTCAGTTTAGGCCTACTTCGGGCGATTACTCAGTGCGTTTCAAGTGGCTATTAGTGAAAAGTGATCATGGTGCGGGACTCTATTAGTTGACATCATTATTGTGTGTGAACAAGTTTAACTTGGATTATTGTAAAAGTTGATTATAAACTGTTTAATTGTGATAATTAAAGATTATTAGTGATTTCATTTTGGTGTCTTATATTCTGTTTTCCACTGTACCATACGACGATCAGTGAGACTATCATGGTATACATTCTCGGCGCATTGTCGTCAATTATCGATAACGTATGGAGATAACGTCATTCACACAACTACAGTAAGTTTTCCATCCACGTGAATTTATGTTGTTTCGTATCATTAATAATTATGGAAATTTCATACACATCAGGATAGCGTTTTCACTGTATAACAGATCCATTAATACCATCGCTTTCTCTGTGTTTTCGTAAGTGTCTCACCTTGGACTCGTGTGTCTTGTTATCGCTGACGTGGAAAGTATTACTGTGGGGATTATTTTTACCAGTGGTTGATTTCTAAAATTATAGGTGCCGGAACGCATAAATTCAAAAGTTGTACAGACACAAATAGGCTATATATAGACACACTTATAATTTATATTGGCGTATAAGTTTACATCAGGTTATTACAAAGGAAGTCTACATTTTTAAAGCCTTATAAAATATGTAACATAGGTATACACCTGTATCTAAAAAGGTAATAAAGTTTACTGATATTTCTAAAGAGCTTCACCGTCAGGTCAGCCGCACGACAATCGAAAACATGTCACTCATGATGGCGTTATGCCGGAGCCTGAATCAAACTCTAAGTGACGGTTTCAGTGGTTCGGACATTTTAAAAAAGTTTCCTTAGTTTCATCATTGTATCGCCATACTGTTTGTTTCCTTACCTTACTCTTTGTGTCCAACGCTGTATGATGGCCAGAAATCAGCCCTCTCACATTCACTTGAAGTTATTGCTATTGATTCAATAGCATATTTCAAGGTAGAAAGACTCTCCGGAAAAATTCTGGAATGCACATATTCTCGGAAGCACCCAATCAGTTGCTTGTCATGTAGTTTTAATTTTGAAACAAGTTTTTTTGTTTAATTTTCTCCACAGGTTATTGGGACATTTTTTGAACGATAGTAGTTAAGATAATGATTAGTGCTGGTGTTTGATTTTGACAAATGTTTAGTTTTGTAGTGGGGCTGATGAGGATCACAATTTAAAAAGTAGTAGTAAATTTGTGTCATAATTAGATTTTTTCATATATTTTTTCGGCAATTTAATTTTGGATCCTTCCGGCGCATTCCCCTGAAATCAAGCCCTGGTTTTTACTAACTATATTTTTCCATATACACTTGACTTTAGCGAGATAGAAAAAAAATCAAAAACATTTGTAAATTTTTAAGAAGTCTAATGACGTGTGTGTATGAGTAAGCGCGCTCGTGTGTGGAAAAGACAAGCTTTTTTATATGCAAAATGATTACAACACACGACGTTCGCCAGAAGATAACGAAAATATATGAAGTTCATGCTTAGTGGAGGAATTATTGTAGAAACAGACTCCAGTGACAGCTGGAACGAGATAATATATTTTTCTAACACACCGTTATATAGTTAATATATCGGGTGTTTAAACAAACAACTCTGAAACAGTATTTATAACCAGAGAGAGAGAGAGAGAGAGAGAGAGAGAGAGAGAGAGAGCTGGGATTTGACGAAAATAACAACACACAGTGGAAATACGATTTCACTGATATAAGCATAAGAAATGTATCCTGTTGGTGTAGAGTGGAGAAGTGGGCGTCCTCCTAAACCTTTGCGAGCGAGCGAGCGCGTACACATATCGCGTAACGTTCTTCCTAAGCAGTCGTCACCGGTGAATCCATTATCATTTTATTGCTCGGTTTCTTTGGAATAACATTTTTATACCTCTTTTATGTGCACATCAAAGATACATCGGTTTTTGATCGTTTGTCCGTAAACCGAGCGACATTTTCCGAATTCCGTTTGAGTTCGACCTTCACCCTCCTCCTCTCAGCTTCGCTAAGCTCTTTATAAGTTGTCGTCCGTTGTTGGTTTATAAAAAGAACGAGATTGTCTCTTAATGTGAATTCCTCTTCGTGGAACTTCGTCTTTGATTTCGGAGTTTTTTCCTTTCGGCTTAATTTTGTACGCAGTGGTTTTTTCCTTGTAACGTAGACATCAGTTTGAAATTGATTTATTACATTGCTAGTCTGTGATCGGATTATAACGGTTGGTCACATAGTTTTAATTAATTGTGACATCTGATTGGCAGTGATCGTATTGAGCTTGCTGCCTGGCTTATATGCCATATAATAGTAATCGTTTCAGCATCAAGAAAACAAAACTTGGCATTCACACACACTCCTAATCCTGAGTACGCACTTATAATCAGATAATAACGATACTTTCATTATTATAACACTACAATATCAATACAACTCAAGTGAGATACATGAGTGTAAAATTTGAAATAGTTTCCATTTAAAATAGTTAAAATAATAAAGAGGTCTGATACATTTTGGTGACAATCATGGTCACATGTGCATTGTTAGTTCATCAATTCTATGAAAGGGACATACAAAGAAAATAAGATAGATAGTCTGCTGCACTTCATTTTCACTTTCTTGAAAATCGGTATGGAGAACCATACATGACTTCCATGTTCTAAGATTTACATTTTAAATCATTTTCGAAATAAAATAATTCCATAGAAACTACTTCTTTCTTCAGACTTAACCACAGTACTGTGGTCACTAACGTAAACCACCTCACGTTAGCGCACTCGATTTTCACTGATGATGGCAGTCGATGGCACTGCCAAAACGTCTGGTTTTGCAGAAAACATTGGACCACGGCCAAACAGCCCGGGAAGGAATTTTAACAACAAACTACTTATTTGTTGCGATAACGTAGTACACATATAAAAAATTATCCCCTCCCCCTTCAGCTATCATTTTCATTTATAGAAAATTACCCCCTCACCCTTCAACTACCCTTTTCATTTATAGATATTTCATCTATCTTTCTACAGTGGATTATTATGACCTTTTCAGGATACTTTATTTATCAAAATTAAGTACTTTACTCTTGTTAAAACATAACTCGTTGTAGGTAAACTACCCTCACCCTCAACCGATCTTCACCAAAATCAATAGGCCTTGAGTCTTCTACAACTCGGGCACATGTGCAAAAAATTATTCGATTCTGTTTGAATCTGCGGCAGTTATCGTTCGCCACAGAAACAATTCTACACACAGACACTTAACGGAAAATTACTTTTCTTCACGTTTCGAGGGTAGTACAATCAGAATCAGCCCTCATCTCGAACACGATTTTTTTGCCATCACCATACTTCTATTTCATTATGGAACATGGAAGTAAAAATCAGTTAGCTTGTACGTGTTGCACTTCCGTTTGTTAAATAATCGATTACGCAGCGGAGTTTTTAATGTTGAAATAAAGCTGTTACAGCGGCTATAAAGGCATTCACACACTCCTAATCCTGAGTACGCACTTACTGTATAATCAGATAATAACGACATTTTCATTGTTATAACACTACAATATCGATTGTTAACGAAGCAAGTTCTCAGGTTTTAACTCGACCGTTTTGCACATTTTTTTATCTGCCTGGGGTGTGTCTCACGATAACGTTTGGGCTTTATCGTGAAACTTGGCATCCGTGTCCATACGTTTACCCTACTGAACCCTATTTTTTTAGACTGACCCCCAAATACGGCAAAAATGTAAGGGGGTCAAAATTGTGAAAAAATAGTTAACAGCCCATCTGCAATATCAAATTAAAGGGAATCTGAATATAGTGTTCATTTTCAAACGTTTCAATACTTTTGGGCATCAGGCCCAAAAGTGGGCGAAAATTCTCATAAAATCGCAAAAATTGATGTGGGGTATCATAATTCAAAAGAAGTTAACTTCATATTTTTGGATCCCAGGGACCAAGAAAGAGATGAAAAATTGTGAAAATCCAGTAGGATGTCAGACGAAAAGGAATTGTAATCTAAATCCCAGAGTCCAAGAAAGAGATGAAAATTTAAAAAAATTGTGAAAATCCAGTAGGATGTCAGACGAAAAGGAATTGTAATCTAAATCCCAGAGTCCAAGAAAGAGATGAAAATTTGAAAAAATTGTGAAAATCCAGTAGGATGTCAGACGAAAAGGAATTGTAATCTAAATCCCAGAGTCCAAGAAAGAGATGAAAATTTTTTAAAAATTGTGAAAATCCAGTAGGGTGTCAGACGAAAAAAAATTGTAATCTAAATCCCAGAGTCCAAGAAAGAGATGAAAATTTGAAAAAATTGTGAAAATCCAGTAGGATGTCAGACGAAAAGGAATTGTAATCTAAATCCCAGAGTCCAAGAAAGAGATGAAATTTTTAAAAAATTGTGAAAATCCAGTAGGATGTCAGACGAAAAGGAATTGTAATCTAAATCCCAGAGTCCAAGAAAGAGATGAAAATTTTATAAAATTGTGAAAATCCAGTAGGGTGTCAGACGAAAAGGAATTGTAATCTAAATGCGAATCTTTCGAATTTTTAGTGTTTATTGTATAATTGTGTGATCTACAATTCTTATAGTACTAAATAAATAGTATCCATATTCCTCTCCTACAGAACCGTATTGTTTCTGAGAATGGGATCCTCCCAAAAAATAATGGAGCAGGAGGCAAGCACGTATGTAAGAGGGTAAAAATTGTGAAACAATCGCAAAACCCCCGTGTGGGGGGTATCAAGTCAAATGGAATTTTAACTACATCTGAAGATTGTGTTCATTTTTGAAAATTTCAAACTTTTTGAACATCAGGGCCCAAAAAGGTGATCAAAATTTTGATAAAATAGCAAAAATTCATGTGAGATATCAAATTAGAGGGAATTTTAACCAAAATCCGAGTGTTTCGAATTTTTAATGTTTATGATATTATTGTGTGCTCTACATTTGTTATATTACTAAAGACGTAGTAGGATAATCGGGATTTTACAATTTTTCCCATCATTGAAAACGTTTTCGGTAATTGAAAAATTGTTCAGTAATTGGAAAATTTAGAAGAAACGTAATTGAATACAATGTGCATTGTTTGAAACCACAATTTTTTTTGGTACCAGGGACCAAAATTTTGAAAATATTTTTTAAAATCCGCGCCAAGTATCAAACTAAAGGAAATTTTAACCAATATCCGAATGGTCAACATTGTTAGTGTTTATTGTATGATTGTGTACTCCACATTTGTTATATTACTAAAGATATAGGCCTAGTAGTAGGATAGTCTGTTAGTAATTTTTTCCACTTGTAGTAATCCATGCACCTAGAGCTGCAGCTCTAGGATGTTCTGTCTCCGTCGTCGTCATCCACGATTAGTCAATTCTGTTTGTTCCGGCATCACCGTCTAGCCCTCGGTCTTCCCTCTGTCGGATGATACGTCAGGGCTTGTTTTGGAATCCTTCCGCTACGTATTTTGGATACGTGTACTTTCTGCGTGTTGTGCTTCCGGCTGAATACTTCATCCCTGTCTCCTCTAACACTCCGAGCCAAACAACAGTATGTGAACTTAAATCACCTCGTAAAATTTTAATTGCGTATCGTTAATGTCTTTTTCTTACGACTTTTCATAAAATTACAATATATCTATAGAAATTTATATGTATATTGTTACCGATGTTTATCTTCTTTATAGGATACGTCACAGCTTAATTACTGAAATTATAATACTAATAGCGTGATTGATGACAATTTGAGTTCTTATGCGTTGTTACCAGAAAATGCAGTGATTTTAATTTTTGACAAAGACACTTATATTGTAAACGGAACTCAGTTAATGGCAGTTTTTACATCTGGCCTGCGCTTTGCTGAACCTTAAGCACATGAATAGTAGTAGTATTATAATTTCAAATAAACAGAAATTTTTAATCATATAAATTCATTAAAGTACATCAGAAACGGATAACCATAGGCTTACAAGTACACTTTAGTGCAGAACTAGCTTTCCGATAACGTGGACGCATTCTGGTCTAAGGAATTCTGGCCTCCCAGTAGTCCTGATTTAAAACCCCCTTGATTATTATATTTGGGGCGTTATTGAAAGGCAAGTCCAGGTTATTGGGTGTAATACGTCCAGGCACCCCTTCAAGCCAGTTTTGAGGCAGCATTTGCAGGTTTGGGCAAGGAGCAGTTGAAGAGAGCGTGCTCGCGCTTTAGGATCGACGCAGTAATCACAGCAGACGGGGGTTATATTGAATAAATATTATTGTTTTATATAAATAATAAATTAATAAATATTATTGTTATATTATTGTTTTAATAAACTGTTTGTTCTGTCCGGATGTAGCTGACGCACCATATTTTGTTTTGTTTTCAGGTAATTCAAATTGAGAAAACTTATGCATTTTTAAAGTTCCTAAATAAAAGAATAAATTCTTCTCTATCAGTGGCACCTCATGTAAGTCGCTACCTTATCATATCCTTCTTCATATATTATTTTGCATTACGAATTTTCTTGCCTTTAATGTAGGATTACTTTTAAATTACATAAAGGTAAGGATTCGAAATTTCTTATAGGCTACATACAGAAAAAACTTTACAGGAAGTAACAAGATTCTTGTAATTATTTTTTTGTGACCCCGCATGCCTCACGTTGTCGTAGGACACCACTGTTGTACTGTATGCCATCCAGACGGTTCAATTTTCTCCCCTCTCTATTCTGCTATCTGTGCACTGCTCTTGGCATCTGGCTTAGCTGCAAGTATAAATGGAAAGACCATTCTGATCAGGATACCGGACGACAGGATTCCCTTCTTCCTACAGGTTAAGAAAAATTGATGGAAAACTTTGAAGGTGGTGGGATCAATTGAAGCCGAAACAGCTCGACGGACCTGTTTTCTTTCATCGGGAAAGAAGAAGAAGGAGAACTGAATGACGCCAAGAAGAAGGTGATGATGATCTCACTAACGCCAGTGCAACGGGGAAATTAAGCAGGGGACACCTGACCGCCGTACATACTCTCTTAAAACTAATGAACGTTCGATCGTCAGAAGAAGCGATTTAATAATAAACCGTATCGCGTATTTCCGGTACGCGTTCCAGTCGTCTCAAGTTTACGGTTCGTTGTGTTGTCCGGCCGTTTCCGCTCGCGTCTGCGCATAAAGTTTCCAGCATTATGTTCGTCTATGTACAACGTTCAATTGTATTACATTCAGATGTCGTTTTTCACGATCGATCGCTAAATCGAGTTCGCGTTGTAAATTTTTAAAACGCCCCAACGCGACTTTCCACTCGTATGAAATATTCTCGTCGGATCAGACGCTTTAGGTTTATACTTTTATCGGAAACCGTGCCGGATATGCGTTCCAGTTATTGGTCTCTTGTGCATTGTTCTTCTCTATAACGGCGTGTTTTGCGTGCCTTCGCGTGGGCGAGCGCGCTAATGCGATGGCGTGTATATTCTGTAATATACTGGTATGCTCCCTGAGCTGCAGAGCTCGCTCGCTATTTTGAACGAAGCACACATTTATTATTAGATAAATCTCGATATATAAAATAAAGTGACGGATTTCACAAGAATGTGTGGAACGATTTGGACAACGTTGGGAAATAAATGTAGAAAAGAAACCCAAATAAAATTTTATACAACAATGACAACACCTACACTACTGTATGGTTCTGAAACGTGGGTCATAAAGAAAAAAGCTGAACAGAAGATACAAACAGCAGAAATGAAACTTCTGAGATCAGTTAAAAGGTGTAATAGACGAGATAATATAAGAAATTAAGAGATAATAAGTGATTTAGATATTTTTGCAGTTACTGAAAGGATTAAAGAATAGAAAAGAAAATGGATTCAACACATCAATAGAATGAAAGGAAGTAGAATACCGAAGATGGCGAAAGATTACAACATTAGAGGCAGAAGGAAAGTTGGTAGACCTAAGAAAAGGTAGACTGTGGAATAGGAACAGGCCGCTAAAGCCTAAAACCGTTAATTATATCGATATTAGATAATTTGTCAATTATCAGAAAATGACAACAACACGGATTACTGTGCAGTTGTCTTTGTTACTGAAATAACAGCTGTGAAGTAGACAATCGTACAATAAACACTAAAACTCCTAAACATTCGGATTTGTGTTAAAACTCCCTTTAGCCAGACATTCGGCTGGATTTTTACAATTTATTCAAATTTTTTTCCTTTTACTTCCATGTTCCATAAGGAAATGGAAGCATGGTGATGGCGAAAAAATCGTGTTCCAGATAAGGGCTGATTCTGATTGTACTACCCTAAAACATGAAGAAAAGTCATTTTCCGAAAAGTGTCTTTGTATGTGTCTGTCTGTCTGACTGTGTGTAGAATGTTTTCTATGGAGAACGATAACTGCCGCAAATTCAAACAAAATCAAATAATTTTTGCATATGTGCCTAAATTATAGAGGACTCAAGGCCTATTGATTTTGGCGAAGGTCGGTTAAGGGGAAGGGGTAGTTTACCTGCAACATTTTATGTTTTAACAAGAGTAAAGTGCTTAATTTTGATAAATAAAGTATCCTGAAAAGAAGGTCATAATAATCCACTGTAGAAAGGTAGATGAAATGTCTATAAATGAAAAGGGTAGTTGAAGGGGGAGGGTGTAATTTTCTATAAATGAAAATGGTAGTTGAAGGGGAGGGGATAATTTTGTATATGTGTACTACGTTATCGGCAACAAAGAAGTAGTTTGTTGTTAAAATTCCTTCCCGGGCTGTTTGGCTGTGGTCCAGTGTTTTCTGCAAAACCAGGCGTTTCGGCACTGCCATCATCAGTGAAAATCGAGTGCGCTAACGTGAGGTGGTGTACGGTAGTGGCCACAGTGTTGTGGTTAAGGCTGAAGAAAGAAGTATTTTCTATGGAAATATTTCATTTCGAAAATGATTTTAAATATAAATCTTATGGTTTCCATATCGATATTTTTTTTCGTCTTGGAGTGAAAACATTTTGTAATTTCCAAAACTGTACACTGTATTCAGATTTTGGTTAAGATCTCTTTAATTTGATACCCCATATGGAATGTGCGATTTAATAAAAATTGTAGCCCAATTTTGGGGACCAGGAGTCCATGTATTTTGAAATTTTCTAAAACTTAACACTACGTTCAGATTTCAGTTAAAATTCCCTTTAATTTAATACCCCTCACAAAGACTGTTATTGGTTATAATCACAAACAGAAATCCCCGATTTTTATAATCCCGATCTGATGAAGCTCGAAAGCGCCAGTCGGGAATTTTTTATATAGCGGTGTGCAACAGCGTAATTTGTGTTTAAAAAGGATTTGTTTCTGTAAGAGCTACAGTCAAGATGTGTGTGAGAGAGACGAAGGTCTGCACAAGCCGACGGACAATCCCATCGCACGGTTCCCGAACTTCAAGTGACATAACTTGTGACTGTTGCAATCGTTCGTCTTCTGCCGAATGCAACAATCCGCGAATTGTACCTTGACCCTGTCGTTGGCTTTGTTAAATCTCGTCAGTCTCCCATCAAACGCTGTGAGCAGAGCGGCCCGTCGCCGGACTTTCGTCAAGTATGGGAGCCTCAATAACCAAGGTAACTATGATTGTTTTTGAGCTATCGTAAATCAATGCTAGTGGCTAATAATTTTGTATATTACGTTTGTAACGAAAAGAAGAAAACTTGTAATAGATGTAAAAAGATTGTTATCCATAACCAACCAAGACGTATCTTGTCTGTAATAGTCAGCCTCGCCTAAAACTAAATTTCAGTCAGTCAACTTGATGAAAAGACCTGAGATATGTAAAGTTCAGTGTCAGTACTCGTTATATTTGTAATTTGAAGTCGTAACCTTGTAATGCAATTTTGTAATATTGTAAATTGTAACTACGCACTGTATGAATGCATGTGTGCGTGTTAATCGAACGGTGTGGGTATAAAGTGTACTAAAAGATGTGAAAACTTTCAGTTCAAAACTTGGTTCGACGTTCCGGACCGAAGACACGAGAACACGAACTTCGTACGGTTTTTACGCGATCTTCCAGCACAGACATAGCAGTGGTTCAAAGCAGGTACTGAGGAACACGCAGCCGTAGCGACCAGACACAGCAGGTTGCAAAAGGACTTATCTGGATTGCCAAGTAATATTTTTACCTTTAATAACTTACGGTGGCAGTTACTGCATAATCACGAAGCAAAAGCGAGACGAACTAGTTACTCATCATAAGTGTCAGAAACAATTTTATAAACTTCTGTGATAGATAACAGTGTCAGATATTTACAAGTAGATCACAGCGTGTACGCTGAACACCATTTTGTAAACTAGTATTGATTTATGCGACAGCCCCATATTTAGCATTTAACATTTTCTATACTCAGTTTTTCAAAAAAAATTAGCTCAGTACTGACCGTTGCTGACTGGCACATAATTAGGTAAATTTTAGAGGCTCGTAATGTTTTTGAAATAAACGGGTCGCATCCGGCTCAGCTCACAGATTGATGCTTTCAACAATTTCCTTTACTTGCACCTCCTCGCTTTATAGAATTATGTTAATTATAGAAACACTTGAGAAATAAGTTACAACACAGAAAAAGTGTCTTAAGCATTTTGAGGGATTTAGATATTACATTATGTTATTTGTGTGTATGCTGGACACTTCCGGGGCCCAGCAGCGGGAAGTGCTACCGCAACTTGTGACTGTTAGGTGTGGCCTGCTACCGGCAGAGGGGTGTCAATTAGACATCAAGGTTGCCGTTCGTCGAGATCGGGTCCAAGATTCACGTGGCACAGATGTCTGTTCACCGAGGGAGCTGACGACGACGAGCACAACAGCGGTTCTGGAAAGTGTCCGTACGGTGGCGGTCAGGGAACGGACACATACGGAAGTTGAGTACTGCAGACCGAAGGATAAAACGTTGTGAGTTGCGGCGGTTAGGTGCGTAATGTAACACGTACGTGGTTTATTGTAAAGTGCTAATTGTTAACTATTGTATTTGGGCATTTTAAACTGGTGACTTTAGTTATTATTGTTATTGCGGCTGTACATTGTTTACACATTTTCCGGAACCAAAGAGTACAGAAGTGATTGAATTCTCATCTTCCACTGCTGCTTGTCCATCCAAAGATCTTTTTTCAATTTCTCGTTCCCTGAACATAGTCTGAATTTCTTCTATCCAGGTGATAGGTGGTCTTCCTCTTTTCCTTCTTCCTGGTGGGGTCCATTCCATAAATCTCCTCGACAATCTTTCCCGTGTCATTCTTATCATTCTTTTCGTGTGTCCATACCATTGTAATATTTTTGTTTGGATAAAATCAACAATTGAATTTTTCACATTCGTTCTGTCCTGAATGACTTTATTTTCATTTTTCTCACGTCTGGATACTCTTGCCGAACGTCTCCAAAAGTCCCTCTCTGCTGTCATTAATTTTGTTCTTGTGTGTTTATTAGTAGTCCAAACTTCTGAGCTGTAAGTCATGATACTTCTAACAATGGTTTTAAATATTTTGCTTTTAGTCTTATAAAAGTCATTTTATATGCGTATTGATTGCACAATAGATTAATTATTAAATATATAAATTTACCTATCTCTCACGATGTATGTGTATAATTGAATCTTATTGATGACTCTAACTATCTATGCTCATCAACACGTAAGTGATATCCTTTAATAGATGATAGTCATTGATTCATTTATTTAATTGTACACAAGAAACTCTTAAAATCTATTTGCATTCCTTCAAACTTTAGGTTAATATTTGGGTTGCATTGGTAATAATGAACGCATATTTCTGATCAACTAAAATACTAGTTTAATTATCACTCATAACATATTATAATAGTACATAGGTTACGTCGCTGTACCTGAAATACATACATATTTTATAACAAACAAATACATGTCTAAATATATGCTGAAAACAAAGAAAACATACATACATATATAAATCAAATAATATTACAATTCAATATTCTACTTATTTAATGCGTTCATAAAATCCCAAATATGCTTTTGTTTATACGTTCATTAACTACTTTATTCAGATTTATTCATTACTTTTCTTAATAATTTTCTCAGGTGTGAATTCTTTGAAAGAAACCAGGTCAGTAGAAGTTACTAATTAGAAATAATTATAATAATGGTTACTTGGTTATTGAATATCCATTAGTTGTTGACGAAGTCTCGTTCTGGTGATGTAGATGGCTCGTAGACACATTCCATCGTAAGCTGTTTTATCACTAATCACTTAACACTTTATTCTTCCGATCACTCGTTTGGGCGTTTGTATATGTGAATAATTGAAATTCAGTGTTCAATCAATGTTTCATCTTACTGTGTATGCTGTGAGTTCGTTTTACTGTCAATATGCGTGTCTAGTTTCTTTTGTCGCTGCTTCATTAAACGTTCATATAATTTATTAGTTTGTTTATTGTTTCGTGTTCATTATGTTTGTTGATAATGTGTCGTACACAATATTAAGTTCAAATAATTTGTAGATCGTTAAGTGATGCTGTCTGTTAGTGTAACGGTCTGATTGCTCACTTGGTGTAATTTTCACTAAGTCCGTTACTGCGCACACCGGTAAATATCACTACCGCGATCTGAACGTATTATTAAGTCTTTTAAGTTACTTGTTACCGATCTAACTTCCGAACTCGAGTTAGCATTCCGCCGTTTAATGTACTCTTCTGAACTTTGAATAATTACTAACTCCGAATGATTTAAGTAAACAATTGAAAGTTTATGATATACCGTCTCTCGCACTTGAAGTTAAACTACTTGATATTTTGAATGTAAACTGTCTGAAAATTCTGACTGTAAAACTTTAGTATAACTGTTTCAAAAATTGAGTGTAGACTGTCCCTCCGTCTTCCTGGACTGATAGTTTTATTAATTCGTCCCTACTCAAAATTTTGTCTCTGGCGCGCTTCACGCCTACTTCATTTCGAGATTGGTCAGTTTTTGATATTCTTGGAAAATACTGCCCTACCATGTCAAGATTCTACGTCATAGTTCTTCCGATAGGTTCTTCGTTTCCGTTGCTATGGAAACACCCCTCGCCATCAAATTTCTCGCAGGCTGAAGGCCTCTGATAGGTCCTTAGGTCTCCCTGGTTTCTGCTCTGACGATCGTTGACCCGCTTCGAAGAAACTACGGCTATTAAACACTTGTCTATCAGCCTATTGTCTGAGTAAACTCTGCGTTTCTATAGATTCCCATTATCTGTACTTACAGTCTCCCTGGCGTATTGTTCTATGCTCTAACCCCTTTTTTCTGGCTATTACTAATTTCGAACATCTGCTGGTCGTTGAAGTCACCCCAACTTTCCCTTCGTAAATTCTTGTCTGTCAATTAGACGATACCTCCAGCTGCGTAACATGACTGTAGTCTTTGTCAGCCTATCTCCAGTATTGTTTCTTAAGGTGCAGCGCGTCCGTTTCATTGTAGTATGGAGTTTCACTCGTTTTTGTCGCTTATCGTCTACTGACGTAACATGGTCAACATCTGCTACAATTCTCGGTACGGGTGTGAATGTCCTTACTTACTTTGTTACAGCTGCGGAGAGCAATAATTCTGGACGAAACTTTCCCTGTCATCTAACGCCACCAAATTCTATAGTTGGATTGAACTTAATGTGTTTCTATTGTCAAGTCAGCAACGCTTCACTGACACCTTCTCATTACTCCTTATTTATTGCTCCACCATAAGTCGTTGACACTGCCTCGTGTGAACGTACTCTGCCGAGGTGAAAATTTAAAAAATTTTAAAATTTTCTGCTCGTTACAGTGTCCTCAATTTCGATTTGACGATGTGACCTCTGGGAACAACTCAAATCTAATTTCTGCGCCCTGTACGTCGCCTCGCCGTGTCCATCTTCTTCAGGGGAAGGTATACACAATAACCTACTTTCAAAAGCTTATATTACCAGTGGTACACCCCCTTTTGGTTTTAATCGGTTCTCTGAATTTATTGCTAGCTATTTGGGATAGCTGAACGCATTTCACGTTGTCGAATTTACATATAAATACCTTATCTTTATAATTATAAGACAAATCATAAATTCCATAAGCAATTAAATAATTTCATCAATTGAATAAAATTTTACCTTCTAAAATATCATACTCACAAGATATTATCAAACAGTTAAGCGGTTCAATGTAACCTTTACATGATATCCAAGAAAATCTCCTATACATATACACCTTTGTGCATCACAAATGATCTTACCAATAAAATCTTTTAAACTGTTATCTTAAAATTAGATTGTTAGTTGACACAATCGCTACGTTAATTGTGATTATCTTAATAATTTACATACACGTATTACCTTTAGTTTCAATGATTTACCTACTTCATGATAGCATCATTTACAATCCTAGCCTACTAATTACATACACTCACATTAATAAAGTTCATTCACTATCTAGTTCTTTGAATATTATCACTTATTTGATTTTAAGTGTCCATTTTTTCACTTTGTCCTCGTAACTTATTACTATATAAATCAAATAATAGCAATTAAATGTCCTTTGCATTCACTGCAATATTTTTATAAAATGTCACGCTAAATGTTAATTTATCTTATTATCTAACATTTAATTAGTGCTTAATTGACTAAATACATTTTTATGTTATGTTTCAACAATTAAAGTACATAACTTTCTTGGTTAAGCCAGCTTGAGTGATATCATCGCGTCAATTACCCTAACGCAGTTGATTCATCAGCATCGGCTAGCTTCTTAAGACATCTTCTTCAATTTCTTCCTCTTCCTTCATCTTCAATTCTCTGATTCATAGTATTTTTTCAATTGTCTGGCATTAAATTTTCCACAGACTTAATTTATTACTATATCATTGCAATCAACGAGTACACATGTAGCTTCGTTTTATTTTATCCATTAATCCCCCACTCTTCATTCATCAATATTCATCACTAATTACCATCTTTGGTTTACGTATTTTCATATAACCAATGTATTTAATGTATTTTATTCAATGTTTTCAAATTTAATCATTACATTTTCAAATATTCTGAAGTTCGCCTTCTTAATACCTTTTCATTTATTTATTCTCAAGTTATATTTATGATGACATATTTGTATGTCCCATCAATACAATGCTGTCACTAACGCACGTGGTTTTGTTTGTAAACAGTAAGGTGTTTGACCTAGGGGTTTGCGTCACATGTTCTCTTAATAGCCGGTCGATCGTTCCCGTTACGCTGGTACGATGTGGCGTACTTACACTTTGAAGATTTACGACCCTTCTCTGTCTCTTTCTATGTAAGTGAGTGAGAAATGTGTCGTACCTTTCCTTGCGTCGACCCGTCGCGGGTAAATGTGCGTTAAATTGCTTGCCGCGCCTTAGACAACTCTCCTCAACGGCACTACCATTGTTTACGTATACGTTGAGTATTTTTTGTCGTTTTCTCCAATAACTTTCTCTAAGTAAACACGCGCCGGTCTGCTTATGTTGTCGTTTCCAGGCCTGCGTACAACACTGTTGTTCGACAATTAGTTCACCCCTCGTGTACTTACATAACAAAGTTTTATTTCTTAAGTTTCTAAGAAGTCTTACCTCGAGTGCTCGTACTCTCCTCTCAGTACTATCACGATTCTTTCCAACATTTTTAAGTTGTTTATTGAAATTCTTTCCTCTCCTTTTCCTCATAACGTTCCTTGTCCATGATGAATATGCATACGGATCTTGTATGTCCTTCCGCTTTATGTCATCCATGGTTTGCGTAAACTGGTTTTCAGCTTTATAACATGTGGTATTCGTTTCAACTTTAAACTTTCCCTCCATGCTTCTTATTGGTGCAGCTCGACTACTTCGCCGATCCATGCTTATTTTACAGGCTGGATACTTCATCATAGGATTCACTGATGCAGTACCTCTTCCCGTGTTAATTAATTTGTGCTTTTTATGCCTTCTACTTGGTAGTAGTAATAGATTTTTATAATCTCTATCCATGTCTGGATCATCCTCCGATACCGCCAGATACCGAGAAACAAAGTCATTTCTCTTCTTAATCCACTTCTTCCTTGGTTTGCTAATGACATTCGCATTAGATCCCACAGTTGATAATTTCTTGATATCTGATACATCTGTAAGATCGACAGTGTTATCAGCATCTTGTACCTTCTTCGTATCTACGTAATTCTCATTCACCTCTTCTTCTTGCTTCTTCTGGGCTTCGCTACTGTCCGCTTTCAAGGCATTCGTGTATCCACGTATCTCTGTGCGTAACAGCGTTAACTCTTTCGTAGAGTTATCAAATTTCTCAATGTTTCTTCTAAAACTCTCTTCTAATCTTCTGTCTCGTTCATCTAATTTCTCATGGATTGATTGATAACTTTTTTCTAATTGTTTATCTAAATTCTCAATAAATAATTTGTCACGTTCTTCTTGTTTCTCTTCTTGTCTTTTATACTCTTGACGGATGAAATCCATCAAAATTTGTAGACTTCCATTATCTAGTTTTAATGTCCGTCCTCGCGCCCTATCTTCTGGACTCTCTACCACCTTACTTGGTTCGCTAGGTGTAGTATTATCCTCTGTATTTACTGCACCTACTTGGTTATTATCGTTGAATTCTATGCTTTCGGAACTGCTCGCCATTTTGCTCTCCTACTCGTAATCATTCAAACTGACTTACTCTAATAACACTTATCTTACTTCTACTTCTATGACACTACTTTCTCTACTACTTCTACTGCCTGTTCTTTACCTAAGCTGTACGTGTTAACAATCTTTGTTAATACGTATCATGCCGTGCGGATGGGCGCCATTTATAAAAGTCATTTTATATGCGTATTGATTGCACAATAGATTAATTATTAAATATATAAATTTACCTATCTCTCACGATGTATGTGTATAATTGAATCTTATTGATGACTCTAACTATCTATGCTCATCAACACGTAAGTGATATCCTTTAATAGATGGTAGTCATTGATTCATTTATTTAATTGTACACAAGAAACTCTTAAAATCTATTTGCATTCCTTCAAACTTTAGGTTAATATTTGGGTTGCATTGGTAATAATGAACGCATATTTCTGATCAACTAAAATACTAGTTTAATTATCACTCATAACATATTATAATAGTACATAGGTTACGTCGCTGTACCTGAAATACATACATATTTTATAACAAACAAATACATGTCTCAATATATGCTGAAAACAAAGAAAACATACATACATATATAAATCAAATAATATTACAATTCAATATTCTACTTATTTAATGCGTTCATAAAATCCCAAATATGCTTTTGTTTATACGTTCATTAACTACTTTATTCAGATTTATTCATTACTTTTCTTAATAATTTTCTCAGGTGTGAATTCTTTGAAAGAAACCAGGTCAGTAGAAGTTACTAATTAGAAATAATTATAATAATGGTTACTTGGTTATTGAATATCCATTAGTTGTTGACGAAGTCTCGTTCTGGTGATGTAGATGGCTCGTAGACACATTCCATCGTAAGCTGTTTTATCACTATCACTTAACACTTTATTCTTCCGATCACTCGTTTGGGCGTTTGTATATGTGAATAATTGAAATTCAGTGTTCAATCAATGTTTCATCTTACTGTGTATGCTGTGAGTTCGTTTTACTGTCAATATGCATGTCTAGTTTCTTTTGTCGCTGCTTCATTAAACGTTCATATAATTTATTAGTTTGTTTATTGTTTCGTGTTCATTATGTTTGTTGATAATGTGTCGTACACAATATTAAGTTCAAATAATTTGTAGATCGTTAAGTGATGCTGTCTGTTAGTGTAACGGTCTGATTGCTCACTTGGTGTAATTTTCACTAAGTCCGTTACTGCGCACACCGGTAAATATCACTACCGCGATCTGAACGTATTATTAAGTCTTTTAAGTTACTTGTTACCGATCTAACTTCCGAACTCGAGTTAGCATTCCGCCGTTTAATGTACTCTTCTGAACTTTGAATAATTACTAACTCCGAATGATTTAAGTAAACAATTGAAAGTTTATGATATACCGTCTCTCGCACTTGAAGTTAAACTACTTGATATTTTGAATGTAAACTGTCTGAAAATTCTGACTGTAAAACTTTAGTATAACTGTTTCAAAAATTGAGTGTAGACTGTCCCTCCGTCTTCCTGGACTGATAGTTTTATTAATTCGTCCCTACTCAAAATTTTGTCTCTGGCGCGCTTCACGCCTACTTCATTTCGAGATTGGTCAGTTTTTGATATTCTTGGAAAATACTGCCCTACCATGTCAAGATTCTACGTCATAGTTCTTCCGATAGGTTCTTCGTTTCCGTTGCTATGGAAACACCCCTCGCCATCAAATTTCTCGCAGGCTGAAGGCCTCTGATAGGTCCTTAGGTCTCCCTGGTTTCTGCTCTGACGATCGTTGACCCGCTTCGAAGAAACTACGGCTATTAAACACTTGTCTATCAGCCTATTGTCTGAGTAAACTCTGCGTTTCTATAGATTCCCATTATCTGTACTTACAGTCTCCCTGGCGTATTGTTCTATGCTCTAACCCCTTTTTTCTGGCTATTACTAATTTCGAACATCTGCTGGTCGTTGAAGTCACCCCAACTTTCCCTTCGTAAATTCTTGTCTGTCAATTAGACGATACCTCCAGCTGCGTAACATGACTGTAGTCTTTGTCAGCCTATCTCCAGTATTGTTTCTTAAGGTGCAGCGCGTCCGTTTCATTGTAGTATGGAGTTTCACTCGTTTTTGTCGCTTATCGTCTACTGACGTAACATGGTCAACATCTGCTACAATTCTCGGTACGGGTGTGAATGTCCTTACTTACTTTGTTACAGCTGCGGAGAGCAATAATTCTGGACGAAACTTTTCCTGTCATCTAACGCCACCAAATTCTATAGTTGGATTGAACTTAATGTGTTTCTATTGTCAAGTCAGCAACGCTTCACTGACACCTTCTCATTACTCCTTATTTATTGCTCCACCATAAGTCGTTGACACTGCCTCGTGTGAACGTACTCTGCCGAGGTGAAAATTTAAAAAATTTTAAAATTTTCTGCTCGTTACAGTCTGTTATAATTCGCTTATCCCACAGGATTCCATTTAATGTAGATATAGCCGTCTTTCCCAAATTAATTCTGGATTGTAGTTTTTTGTCCTGCTTCCCAGTGACTTTCCTTATTTGTTGCGAAATGTGTGTTGAAACAACGTGAAGGTTTTTCTTTGAAACAACCTGAAGGTTTTGATGATGGAAGCTCACGCGTGTGTAAATTAATGAAAAGTTTATACGGCTTAAAACAAGCACCAAGATACTGAGCACTTCACTAATTTTCTTGTAAATTTAGATTTTTGTCAAAGTACGGGTGACCCATGTTTATACATATATAACAAAAATAATAATAAGATCTTGTTAGCAATTTATGTTGATGATGGACTTATTGCAGCTTCAAATGAAAGTTTGATTGATAAATTGTTGAATGATTTGAGAAAAAATTTAAAATTACTAGTACTAAAGAAGTTACTAATTATCTTGGCATGGAATTTTGTAGATTGAATGATGGGTCTGTTTTCATTCATCAAAGTACTTATATTAACAAAATCTTAGAAAAGTTTAATATGTCAGAAGCTAATATTGTATCCACGCCAATTGATTGTAATCATGATGAATATTTATCAAAAACTATTGTAAGTAATGTACCTTATCGTGAAGCTGTAGGCAATTTGATGTTTTTGCAAATTGTAAGTCGTCCGGACTTAAGTTTTGCTGTAAATGTTGTATTGTATCATTATCAACAACCGAGTCAGAATTTGTAAGTGCAGCATTAGCAACGACTGAAATAATGTGGTTAAAGAAGCTATTTAATGAATGCGATTGTAAGACTGATAAATATGATTTATATATAGATAATATGAGTGCATTAAAACTTATAAGTAATCCTGAATTCCATCAAAGGACAAAACATATTGATGTGAAATATAATTATGTACGTGATTGTTTTCAAAATGGAGAAATGAAATTGATGTACATTATGTTAAAAGTGATGAACAAGTCGCTGATATACTTACGAAAGCTTTGTCAAAACCAAAATTTGTTTATTTAAGATCTAAACTTGGACTTAAGAGTAAAAATGAATTTTTTTAAATTAATGTGATTGTGAGAATGTAGAGTTTTAGGGAGGGTGTTGAGAATATACTGGAAAACTCTACATTCAATTTTAAGTAAGTATACCTGTCATTGTAGAAGTGAAAGTTTGTATTGTGCGGTGGGGGGTCGAGCTGCCTGGGCGGGGCCTCAACCCGCACACATGCGCTTTTACTGTGAGAGTCTAGAAAAGTAATGTTCTGGAAGTTTTAAATAAAAGGAAAGATCTGGAAGCTGTTTTTCTATATAAATAGAGATGCACTCGACAAGTTCAGTTTTAAATGTGCTGTTGTAATGTGTATTTCGTGTGTCCGTTTTATGTAGGCTATACTTGCTACTAAACTGTTCCTTCAATAAAGCGTGTGTTTGCTCCTGTACTTAAATTATTCATTATTTTTACCCATACCTCAACATGTAGGATTGCGCTTACTTCTGATTGGCTGGTGGTGGTTTGCAAACTCTATGAAGTTATATACAGAAGGTCCTTTTGGGGACCACTCAGCCTTTGCCACAGTACTGAGGTATACTGACGGACATCTTGTGAATGCGTTTGAGTCCTTTGACACCGAAGTTGACCTCCAGAGGCGAGAGGCGAGGCCGAAACCTCTGTACGAGCCAACGTCTTTGGCCACAGCCCGGAAACTAGTTTTAGCAATTGATTTTCTTCGTTTGTATATTTTTATCAATATAACATTGAGCAGTGGTTGAAAAACGAATGTGCTGTCCAGGACCCGTAAATCTTACTGTTTTGCTTACTGTTTTAATAACGAGCGTGATGGTATTCCGGAGATAAGCTGTTTCAGTTATAATATAAAAAATTGTTGTTCAACAAACGACTTTGATAGTTAAAGAGAGGGTAACCGGTGAGTTCATTTAATGGGCAGAGTTAGTGCGCGCGCGCGCGTGGATGTATATCAGGGCAGCGTAGCGCCGTCCGTCGACTGGAATGTTGTAGTTATGTAAATGGAAGGAATTAAACTGGATTACACGGTGCAGGAGAACTTTTAAATTGCGTAATCGATCAGTCTAAACGACTAAACAAATGTGTCTACCTGTATTATAGTTTGTGTAATTTAAAACTTTTAAATTGTAACTACAGAATGAATGGAAGCAACGGTTTGTAGAGTTGCTTTTGTTTTTTTGTCGTATCTTGTTAATTATCATATTTTGTTTTGTTTTCTGCAACGTTTTCTAATTGCCTACATTTATTGTACATACAGCCAGATCCATATATATAAGTGATACAGAGGTAGGGTACACATATATGCAGGGTAGGCAGGACAAGGCTTATAAAATATTACTTTTAATTTAAACAGAAAGAGATAACGTGAAAAGGTCACTAATATCACAGGGAAGGAATGGCTCAGTTATTATGAGCGGCTGTGATTCTGGGAGAAACTATAAGAACGAACATTTGCAGATATCAATGAATGCGTGGCTCCAATAGCAGCAGATGAATTTTTAGTTCCTCTGCAATGCTGTAAAAATAGAAAATCGCCGGATACTGATGGGCTGAATTTAGAGCTTACAAACTATGCGCCAGCCTTGCTGCATGATCGGACTTTATCAATCTATGCTGGGACGCTGATCATATTACCGAAGATTTGCAGATGGCAAAGGTAGTCCCCATATTCAAGAAAGGAGGTCTTAATAACTGTGATAATTATAGAGCAGTCAGCCTGCTTAATACGTCATACAAATTGTATGCATCCATCCTAGCAAAACGTCTGAATGCAACAACGGAGATCGTTCTCTTGGGATCTAAGGAATAGCGGATCACGTTTAGATTGTATATTCACAATAGCCCAAGGCACTGAGAAGCAAAGAGAATATCAGTTGCCCACATACACACCTTTCATCAACTTTGGAAAGCATTTGATAGAGTGAATGGAGGCAGGTTGTGGGCAATAATGGCAACGAAAGGGATCCCGAAACACCATATTAGAGTCATACAAAGTGTTTATGCGAAAAACAAAATCTTAATTAAGACAGGAAGACAGAGCACAACTCCTATTGTGGGGCTGATCAACACATAATTTATGGAGTACGAGAAAGGTAACCATTGTCACATTCTCTTTTTAATTTATATATGGACGATATCGTACACAATTGGCTGATGAGCCTTCCGCAACATTTTATGATTGGTAACTCTGCAGTTGACACGTGGTTATCCTGTCGAACTCGTCAAAGCGGATTGCAGATGGCTGTACACTCGTTGGATATTATGTTCAAGGATTTCATGTTGTGATGCGAATTTATGCATTATATTGAATTGATAGGATAATTAATATATTTAATTAATTAATTGACAAATTTATTAATTACAGGCTGTGTATAAATGTAAATTAGTTATGCTGTTATATGCATATTCTTTTGATTAAAAGTGAGCAATTAAGTGGCTGTTAATTAATTATCAAAAGGTATATCAAATAATACAAAGTTTTGCGGATCTGGGTTCTCAAAACATGTTTATTATATTCATGCTCTTATCATCTAACATTACACACGCGAAATACATATATTCCTGTAAATGGTACATAAAATAAACAATTCCTCCTTAATTGGAATATATCCTGAAATAAAACACATACATAAAATACACATCATAAAATTCACATCATTACTACTTCTAATTATACACATTTATTGTTACTTTTAACGTATTCATACCCCAGATTTACGGTCCGCTTTAATTAATATGTTTACTGTATTGAATTTTGTTTATCTAAGATTATGTTTTTCTCAAGTAGGGATTCTTTTTAAGTTACGGTTACTCAAGCGGGATTCTTTTTAAGTTACAGGTCAGTGGTTTTTCTACGTTAACATAATATATAAAATTTTACTTGGTATAGAGTATCCATAGTGCGTTGACTAAACTCTGAATTTCCCATCCTCGTTCCTGCGCTGCCGTTGTCACTTGTTGTTTGAACTGTTGTTGATCCGAACAAGTCGTTCCCACTTTCCACGTCTGTCCCGCACTCCTATGTCATTACATCGCCAAATTCTCGCGTAAAGATCAGATTTACGTACTACGAGTCTTTTGTAATTTCACTTATTCATTCACAGTTCCACATTTAAGATAATTATATTGATTAACCTTATACACTTTGTATATAGTTCATACAAGTTTCGCGTACATTGTCCTTGATTATATACACATATCACTTTGAATTCGTTTACAAATCGTTTGTGTCACTACACTTCATCGGTTAATATTATACCGAACGATACACTTGTAGATTGTTTATGTTTAAAACAAAACGTCCGTATAATACATTGTTAGTTAATGTTCTAAGTCTATTTGTATTCGTAACACTGAATTACAACTTTTAGTAGATTCTTATTTAAGAATCCTCTATTTAAACGACTAATGATTTTACGACTCTCTTAATAAGACTTCACGCCTTTACGAAAATAAGAAAGAACTCCGTTAATAGAACTCTGTTACGACGACTTCATGTCTCTACGGAAAATAAAATAAAACTCTGTTGATAAGACTTTACATCTTTACGAAAAATAAAATAGAACTCTCCTCCTCTTGGCGAACACTATCTTTTATAATCTTCGTTCCCACCAAGCTACTTCATATTTTTATGTCCAACCCCTCTAGTTGTGTCTTATTGGCTTCTGGTTCTAAGTTCCAGATAATTCTTCTCCCAACATCTCGAATTCCGGATAAAACTCCACCCAACGTCTTGAGTCGTTTCCACCACCTTCAGATGATTAGTTCTCTGATTTCATCACCATGGAGATGTAGTCTAGATGTCCAACCCTTGTCAATCCTCGGCTTCCTATTGGTCGTCACTAGTTCACGTAGTTATCCCCAAACTCTGGTTAAACTCTCCTCCTACTCGATTCCATGAAAAAGCAATATTCTAGCCTGTCGATCAATCCTTTCAGTAGACTTTTCTGTCCGAGCAATAAATTTTCTCTCCTGACACTTCTCTACTTCCAGCATGTCGAATCGTGGTATTGTACCAGTGTCTACTCGCTACACCTTTTCTGCTATACATGCTTTTATTTCTTTTCAAGAGTTACTTGGATTCCAGCTGTGTGTGACCTCGTTATTTCTTTGTTTCGTCTTCTTCTCAATTGCTTCATCCCTAGAGTTCTCGTCTACCCTTTTAAGCAGTGTCGTCGTATCGTCAACAATACTATCGACTATGTACAAAGTATTTCTAAGTAAACTCTGTGCTGGTCAATTCGTTACGCGTCCGTTCGAAACAAAGTAACACGCTTCACCCAAGGCGTATATCAATTGTCTGTCAACCCATTTCTTTGAACGACTGTTGCTGCTAGCGTACACATTCATCAATGCTGTGACAGCTAACATCTGCCCCTGTGTGTTCACAACAATCACAATTTTTTCAAAAAAAATCTAGTGTTACAGTGTTACAGATCTCCACTATAAATACCAACGTGATGGGTTTTCATGCAACTGATCCCATACGAGCAAAAGCTGTTATAGATGGTACTGTTCTGTAGCAAGACAGTAGTTTATATATCTGGTGTCTTAACATTACAAACAGTGATGTGGTGAATAAGATGTATAAGTTCAACCATAGCCCCGTGTAGGGGCATCAGGAGAACTCTAAAATCGACGAGTAAAGAAACACGCCTGAATTTGTACAAGGTGAAGGCCCTACCTACACTTCTCTGTGGGTCTGATAATTAAACTTTAAGGAAGTCCCAGGCCAGATATATTCGATCGGTCGAAAGAGATTCTTCAGACATGTGACAGGACGTACTCTTTAAGATCAGAAAGGAATACCGATATACTGTATGCAGGACGTGCATATGGTGGGTGTGTTACTCAGGGTTATCCACTATCGGTTAAAATGGTTGGAGTATCTCCACCGAATGAATGGCAGCGCCGCATTTCCAAACAACTACCGAACTATAAGCCGCAATGTCGGAGAAGTGTGCGACGTCCGAAGAAGCGCTAAAGTGACCAGTTCTAGACCGGAAAAAATCAACCTCTGGAATGGCAATCCGTGGAACTGATGATGATGACGACGCCACTCAAATCCCAGTAATGCGAATTGCACCACTCCGAAATCCGAAACCACTTTTTTGAAGAAAAATTCTACTATGTTTATACAAAATACTTGCACTTGGCTACTATATCGTAAAAAAGAAAAATTCTGTTGTCCCATATAAATATAGGAGTGGTCGTGGCGTAGTGGCTAGCGTGTGGCGTTGCTACGCTGTCGGCGCGGGTTCGATCCCCGCCGGGACATCTGATTTAGATACGACCGTTCCCCCTCGCAAGGAAATGGCATACCAGCGAGAGGTATCCTGCCTAGTATAAACCCTCCCCAACTATGCCGTTCGGATCCGGCTTTAAACTGTAGGTTCCATATACCTGTTAGAGACTCCGTAGCACACGCACCACGGGTAGATGCGGGGAGGCTACAAATCAGACGAAAGGTTGAAGGACCCAATAATAATAATATAAATATACAGAGTTATTCAAAAAGAATGAACCGATTTCATAACGCAATATTTCATTAAGGAAAAGTAATGCAACATTCCAACCAAATCACAAGTATTCTACTCACATTCAAGTTTTATTTCCTGTCTCACAAGTGTTCATTGTGGCCACCATTTGCAGCACGGACAACATCAAGGCGCTATGAGAATTCTTCCGAGACGCGCAGCAACATATCACGATCCACGGAGTTGATCGCTGTTGTTATTCGATGTTTAAGTCCATCGAGGTGGGTAGCGGTGGAAGAAAAAATCTGTCCTACAAGAAAAAATCACATACGGTTAGATCTGGAAATCTCGCAGCCAAGCACAAAGAGTCTTGTGCCCCCTTCCGACCAATCCATCGTTGGGGCCTTTTTCGAACCATCTGGTGCCAGTGGGGTGGTGCTCCATCGTGTTGTAAAATAAAGTCATTTGAATCTCCTTTGCAGTATCGGGAAGACCCATTGTTGAAGGATATCGAGATATAGACGTCTTCTTAGGACACACCAGATAGTGGTCAATGACTCATTCCATGAGAATGGTTCAGGAAACTGAAAAATTGCGTCAAGAAATTGGTTCATTCTTTTTGAACACTTGTAAGACAGGAAATAAAAATTGATTATGTGTAGAATGCTTGTGATTTCGTTGGAATTTTGTGTTACTTGTCCTTAATGAAATATTGCGTTATGAAATCGGTTCATTCTTTTTGAACAATCCTGTATATATAAAAAAAGTGAAGAACGGCCTCTGTGCCACTATGATTGTAAATTAAGTTTATGCTAAGTAAAACGAAACAGGTGTATGTAGTACTGCGTTATTAGAATTACACCGAAGCATATTATATTTCCTTGAAAACTGGAGCAGCAACGTAATCTGCAACTTCTCATTTCCTTAGTGAAACGTTAAGTGTACACGTAGCACTGTTTAATGTTTAATATTAGTGAGCTGTGTTTTAGTGTGATATCTTAATATAACAATATAAAAGTTCTTTGTTTGCTGAGTGACGTTTTTTATTTCAGTCGTGTACTTGTTTAGAGTAAGGTGCTATAGTATAACAAATTACGTACGTACTTATTACGAAATATGTTATACAAGTACAGTATTGTAATGCGAGAAATTCGCTAACACGAAATGGTAAAATATGATTGGGTGACAAAAGTTCCAATTTTTATTTTTCCAATTGCACAAAGTTTTATTAGTATAAAGTTTCAAAAGTACAAAATTTCCAAATAAATTTAAAAATGTAAATAATAGCCTACAGCTTTCAGGTAATCTATGATTGTATCATTTTCAACGTATTCTTGATGTCGCTGAACAATGTTGAAAATTCTTTCTTCAAAATTTCGTCGACAAGCTGACGTTGGATTTCTTATTTTTTGTCCTAGATTGAGTTGTCGTGGGGGCGGATTTACGCACAGGCAGACTAGGCACTTGCCTGGGGCGGCAAATTTTGGGGAGCGGCAAAATTTGAGTTAAGAAATGATATTTTTAGATTCAAACAAATTTACACGTATAAAAGCCAGTTGAATTAAGCACACACGAATATAAAAATTATCTTCACTTAATTTGTAACTATAACGCAGTTATCGTTTTTCACCCAAAAGTAATACGGGCGAATGTTTATGTTATCAACCGTTGAAATATTTGGCGTTGATCATCCGAGAGATTTTAGATTTTGGCAATCCAGATCAAAGTGAAAAATGTAGATCTGTCAGTGTAATACCGAATTGTAGGTTGGTTCCAGAAACCGAGGCAAGCTAATATTTAAGGAATCGAGACATTCTAGTGATACCGACAATAACTGTGATAGCAGTGAAGGTGAAGATACTGTTCACACAGTTCAGCCAGAGAGGTCCGTTGTGGAGGAACGAAGAACGGGGTCATTTTTGAAGAACGAAGAGCCAGTTCACGTCAAAAATCGTGATGAAATGTCATCAAATCAGGTAGGGAAGGTCTTAGATTCTGATCCTATTAATTGGCAAATGAACGAGAGCACACGCGATTATGTAGCAAAGTTTGGATTTAAACAGAACACTAGTGCGGACTGTAAAACCAAAGAGGGAATATAATGATGCCCCCCCCCAACAGATTTGTGGGAGGGGGCACATTTATACTGCCTACGGGCGGCAAAATGTTAAATCCGCCCCTGCGTATCATACTTTCTGTGTCACCTTGTTCATGTTGTAGCTCTTTCAGAAAAATTATACATGTATAAGCTTGGATGGTACCATCCCACCACTACCTGAAAGGGAATATGCCACCCTTCAGATGAATTATTGGTTAGTGCCATTCTTTAAGAACAGCATCATATTGATTCCACAGTTCTGGGGCATAACGTACAGGACTCGCTCTCCTTCTACCTCTGGCTCGTCTACCACGTACATATGTCACTTCGAAATATTCGGCATAGATGAAATAAACACGCGCGAACATTTCCAATGTGGGTTTGAGCCGCATTAATGATGGCCAATTCGAAATCGGACATTACAGTTCGTGGCTCGGAAACAAAATAGTAATGAAAAACAATTATTTGAAATTGGAACTTAAACTTTTTGGAACTTTTGTCTTGGCACTTTTGGATCGGAACTTATGTCCTATTTCCGTAAAATATATTTTGTTTCGTATTACCCGAATTGTTCTGTAGTTTTTGTACAAATATTTTTATTTCTATAGTCTGTGCAAACCTTAGGAAAAACATTATGCTTATGGACTAGACTGCTGACGAACGCCACTATTGTATTGTGGTCGAGACACCGCGCACTCCTCACACACACACACACTCTCTCTCTCTCTCTCTCTCTCTCTCTCTCTCTCTCTCTCTCTCTCTCTCTCTCTCTCAACTCTTATATTACATGCATGCAGCAGTGTTTGAACACATTCGCACGAAGGAATGAGGTTAGTTGTCACTAAGTAAAACGTGCGAGGAACGTCAGCTATCAAAGCAACTCTTATTAACTTTAACGATTCTTTTATTTCCGCTTATGTAGCTGCGTTGTTGACAGATTCTTGTAACGCTTAAACGAAGGCCTATACTGATAGCGAAATGTCAACGGTACGAAACGGGATGGAAAGTGATAAGCTGCAGTTACTGGATAGTACACTGTCACCCTACCTCACGCACAAGGTCATATTATGTATTATTATATTTCAATCTTTGAGGATATCCTCGGTTCATATTCATTCGAGTACAAAGTGCGGCCCTCCGCAGCCCGTAAGTATCTCCTTTTGGCGAAGTACTCTTACAGGGGCGTATCCAGGATTATTAAGTGTAAAAATAAACCTACACAAAGCAATACACAGTTTGAAATACATACATAAATACCGGTACACGTATGGAGCGTACATAGATGTAGAAATTCATAATTTATGTTCACTTATAGTATTCAAACTAAACATGTAGAACAGAAATTTGTGTTACTTTATTTACAAATTAAAATCAGGTATTCGAGCTTTGTTTCGGGTTAGTTTATATACAACAGTGTCTGGATCCACACAAACGTCTCTAGAAGCAAACATCAAAAGCTAATGCATTGAGTCGATTTTCTCCTGTAGCGTTTTCCCAATATAACTTTTCACCCTTCTAAGGCTACCGTCACACTTGATGACTAACGCGCACTTTTTCAGTGATCGAGAATCTTCTTTGAGTGAAGCTGATGTGTTACTCGGAGTTGCCAACAAGTGAAGAGTGTTTCACACGTCTTTTTTTTTTTTGGATCCAGATTTTGTTAAAGACATTGTTTTAGCTGCCTGTGTGTTGCGTAATTTTGTTCCAGTAAGAAATGGTTTCCAATATGACGATACTCTAACCTGCCCCGTGGACGTGACCGATACGGGAGGATTATCTTTGAGTTCTAAAAGAAACAGGGATATATTTGCTGACTGTTTCACTGTACCAGCAGGAAGTGTTCCCTGGCAGTATGGCATGATTTAATCATTGTACAAATAATTGTACTGATATAGACTTCCTTATTTGAAAAAAAAGTGGATTTTGTTTAGTGGTAATAAATTTATGTAGTATTTACAGAAATGATGTAATAGTAATGATTTTATTGTAATAAGGCTATAAACTCATTATCATTGTCACTCATTGTCAAGGCTATAATGTCATCTAGCTATAAATAAATAAATTGGATTCACATAATTCAAAAAATTAAATGTTCTAAATAACTTAAATATCAAATAGTAAATTTAAAATAACTTACTCTGTTTGTTCGTTAGACAATTGCCCCCAATTTTCAATGAAAACAAAACCTATTTCAACCCATAATTTCCCTTTTAAATCTGTATTGCTGTAGTCTTTAAGTGTCATGTACCAGAGTGAAGGACGAACACTTACCTCGTTAATAAACAATTTAGTGTCAAATATGTTTTTGTTTACTAAATAACTATAATAGGCCTAAGAATAATAACAGAACAGAACTACGCAATTAACAAAAGTAATGCAGTTAATTCAGTTATCAATTAACTTAGCTGATCCATTAACAAAGGTTGAATGTGGATTTCCACGTGGTGGAAGAGTGTGTAGGACAAGCAGCGACAGGAACGCCTAGTAGGCCTATCCATAAGTTAACACGGTGACCGTTTCTCTCGCTGTGACGGAAAAGCGCTAAGTCTTGCGTTCGAAATGCTGTTGCTGACGTCGTGCACCTAGTGTGACCGGCTCCATTTGATTACTTGATTCTGTCGCATTGTATCTAACGCGGCGACAGAAACGCTAACTGTGACCGTAGACTAAGAGCTGAAAGAGAGCGTTAACTAGTTGTCAATAGACACTGGAAGTGTTGTACCAATTTTTAGGAATTTATTGACAGGTGAAAAAATATTGTAACGACGGAACGCTCTTGAACAGTGGGGAGTGTCGTTATACACGTTTCTCGGCTAGCCGAGCAAGTGCGCGTCTCTGTCAAGGACGACGTAAGTACGCTCTAGACTTTTCAAGTGCTTGTTGACGCAAATTATGGAACACCTGCGGGTTATAAATAGGCAACAGCTGCTGCTTAGTTATACGCTTTCCGTTCTTAGGTTAATCCTGATGTAAACAAAACCACGTGGCTCATCTGAAAGTCTATTGGTCAGGGGCGTTGACACTGTTTGCACGGTAATGTGTTATGCGCATGAACGGAATGACTGTACAGTCATGTGAGAGTTGTCTCAACTACGACAATTGGTTTTTTAATACGTTTCATCATCTTTATGAATACATAGAAGAACTTTATCGCCGCTAGCAAAATGAACATAAATTTAAAAAGTTTTTAGAAAATATTTCCGAAAAATCGGGGCATGCCGTTTTAAGACTTTTTCCTTATCATTGTATTCTGAATCTCATTGAATTAATATGGAGCCAGTTGGAAGGATATGTTGTCCCTCACAACACAACATATAAGCTGCATGATGTAAAACAACTGATAGAGCAGGCGATAAATGAAATAACGATGAACAAGTCGAGTCGTTATGTCGAGCATGTATTCGAGGAAAAAGATAAGCTTATGGGAATTCGACCAAATACCGACGCCGTCGTGGACAATCTTATCATTAACACTGCTGACTCGAGTGACGATCAAGTTCCGACACAGACATAGTAGGGATTAAATTACTCTCTGACAGCAACTGATAATACATAGTACACTGGTAAGTAATTATTATAGCTTATATTTTCGCTTTAAATATAGGCCTACTTTATTTTATTTTCTTGCGATATTCAAACAGTAAATAAAAAAAGGCATTAACTCTGCGTGTTATAAAATACCGGTATATCATTGTCGGTCTGACACAGTCACACAAATATTACTTCGGCCCGGAGTGTAAAAATTATCACAATTTACATGTGTTTGTACAGTATCAACATTATACGTATGTACCCTGTCTGTACTACTTCTGTCAGTGTGACACGCCTCTAATTCAAGCAACAAATAGCTTTTCAGATGTCCCACCACGCCTGTTTGTTTACATCAGGATTAAGCTAAGAACGGAAGAAGTATATATAGTTTGACTGTAAACAAGTTTCATTGCCATACGTTAAAATAAGTACTGCCACCGTCATGTAAAATTTTAATAGTGTCTTTCCTAACATAGTGTATAAATCTTTCCACAAATATTTCTAAACCTATTTAACTTAATAGTCACATCACCATGTATGTTAAAAGAAATGTGATGATATTTAGAAAAAATAAAGAATGCCAGCCAGGTAAAATATTTTTGAGGAAACGATCGTTGAGAATTTAAAAATAATTTTAAATCATTTTCACGTCTGTCATAACGTCGTTTTTGTACATGTTTCTGTGTAGACTTGAGATGGAATGGGGTTCGTAAAAACGAGTTTACGGCGAACAGTTTGTTACTGATAATTGAATTTTCTTGTAAAAAAAAAATGTAATTTTATTACCGCGTTAGCCATTCACCGGCTCGGTTGCCATGGACACGCATTTTAATCCGAAAGTTTTGTTTATTTTATCTATATTTTTTAATATTAAATGAGCTAGAGAAAGTGAACTGTTAGATCTATTTTTTTTATGATATAATTTTTTTATCCTTGAGACAGTATTGAGTATTGTTACTTCAGTCAAAGCTGTAACGAAAGATACTCAAATAAAGGGATCCGATAGTCGATGTTCCTGTTAAAACATTTAACAAAAGTGGAGTAGGATCAGGGGGTAGTGGCTTTACGGGAGAACACCGTTGTCATATCGTGTCGTGGCTCCGCTACATAATTAGTGATACAGTGGCCACTCTCTTAACAGACCATTCCATTAACCGACTGTTTCACTAGAGAGGATGGAAAAAATTAACTATAGATACGTACACTAATAATACGTTAGGTTAGGTTAGGTTGGGTTTTACTTAGGTTAATTGCACAGTAAAATATACGTAACACGTTTTCATGTTACAACTCTAATTTTCTGGCTACATAACACGCAAAATCTTTGTTTTCTTATAAATTATAACCGGCATGAGCCAAAAGAAAGCAGACCGTAATTTCTTTCTTGTTTTCATAATTAAGGTAGGTCATTCATGTACACGACCGTATATATTTTATTTACTGTTCTATTTACTGTACTCACAGATAATTAAAGCAATTATAATTAAACCATTTATCCAATTTTATCGTACGCTTTTCATTTATAGATACAGTACAAAACGGGCTGTACCTACATGTACTTCGAATATAGGTTGTTTAATTCTTTGTTCTCTACGGTCATAAATGAGCTACCGTTCTGTTAACCGACTTTTCCATTATCCGACCGTTACCCGGTCCCATCCAAGTCGGATAAGAGAGAGGCCACTGTACAAGCCACAGTAAGCCAGTGTCTCTCGTCTGAGATAGCCATCAGTTTGCAACATGTCAACGGCTGGTATCACAGCCTTCTCGATTGTTCGGCCTTCCCTTGCGCTCGGCCGTGCTGGCAGGCATTGATTGGATAAGAGCCGATTTCTCTAACTCCGGGCAAAATTGTATGTTAATTCGGAGCCGTCGAATATGTTATTATGTTAATAGACCATCGAAGACAAGTTTCTATCTGTCAGGTTTGCATGGGATAAGTATTCGGGCGCGTGTCGTGAGAAAGGATCCGCCCCGAGATGGGTTCGAAAGGGTGCATCAATTTGGAAGCGATTGTTTGAATTTTAAGTGAAGTCTTCAGTTACATAATAGCTGCATGTTCAAGTCGATTTTTTTCGTTCCGCTAGCTGGGATTGTAAGCTCATCATCATCATCATAATCACCACCACTCCAAGGATTAGGCCCTAGACCTGTTCTGGAACCCATCTCCTCCTCGGTCTACCGACATCTCTCTTCCCAGTAGGGTGATAATCCAAAGCAGCCACGTGTAGACGGACACCAGGCATGCGGTTTCAGTGTCCACACCATCTCCTTCTGTGGTCTTCAATCTTCTGGTGCAACGATACAATGTTTAATTCGCGTCGAATATCCTCGTTCCTTCCATGATCCAAGAGAGAACAACCTTGCGTTCCTCTCTGATATTTCATTTCAGTTGGCTGAATCCTCTGTACGTCCCGTTTACCAAGAGTCCATGGCTCACTACCATACAGGAATGTGAGGACAGCCACAGTTTTGTAAAATTTCATTCGAGTATCTTTCCGTGTTTTATTTTTCAGGTACCTGTGAATCGTTCCACAGATGCGTCTAAATTTCGTTAGCTTACTATCCCAAAAATTATCGGTTCCATACGAGATACCACAACCCAGATAATTAAAATGACTAACCTGATGCAAATCTGATTATTTACGACTATCTTAGTTCTTATAGGATACTTGCCCTATAAGAATTGTAGGCTTTGACTACCATTTTTCTTAATCTTTGCCAATTATGGTCTGTGTGAAATAACTTAACTTCTTCCCTCATGTCCGCATTTTTTATTTTGGAGTACTTCTCATCCTTTCACTATCTTATTTCTTCCTTTTATCTGTTTAGACATTTTTTGCTTTATGCCTACTTCCTTAAATCCTTTGAGATTTTTTAAATCTTTTTCCGAGAAGAGTCCCTGTTCAAAATTTCTTCTTCTGGGGTGTTCGTTGTAGCTAAATTTTTCTCTACTTGCACGAGCAAATCATGTGTTATGGTGATTTTTATCGAATGATCGAATATTCTTTCTATTCACCTCTTCAGATTCATCGGGCCCAGTGTCCCATAGAATATAATCCATCGTTTTTTTTCAGTTTCCAGATGTAATAAGTTTATAGTTTCTTTTCTTCCATTGGCATCCATTTTACTAGGGTCCGAATCTTCCGCAGCATTTTCTTTTCTTCCTTTTTTTTTTAGTTCTTCAGTTTCTCCTTTTTCGGTTTATAACTAAACATTTCGATTGACAGGGTTTCAAGTTGTAATAATTGAGACTGATTTTTTGTTGTAGAGTTCCTTCGTTGTTCAATTCGTAATTACAATGATAAGTTAATTCAATTATTCGAGTTCTTACTGCATTTGCTTCTTTGTCTAAACTACTGAGTTATAGTATTTCTCTTCTAATATTTAACTTTGTTTACTTTGTTGATTTTTCCGTATTCTGTGTATAAATATCGTGAAGCACTGTTAATGTTCGTCATAAACTCTGTCTTTCGAAAGAAGTTTGCAATCCAACGTTTCTTTTCTGCAGTCTCTTTGTAATGGGTTGGTTTGTTCCGTTGCCCTCTGTGCTTGTCTTACTCTAAGGTGGCCTCGAACTCGTGGCAGTAGTTTCATTAAACATTCTATTAATATTTACTCGATGGTGTCAGGTGTCTGTCCGCTGTCCGCGCCACTGCCTTCGGTATTATTCATAAAGCACACTATTTTAAGTAATTACTATCAGCCAAAATACATTATGTATGCAGTCTTCTATATTACGCCCCGCAATTTCGTTCAATGCATATTAAATGCCGCATCGTTTGCCGTCATATATTCATACATACGTTATATATATATATACCAGTTCCGTGAAATTTCAATAGCTCAAAGAGAACTATATACTTGTTTACTTGATCTATCTGTTTTATCAAAGAACTCCATTACAACTTTAGCCGGGGGGATCTAAGCAAGTCGACGATTGTGATGAGGGGAAAATGGATTCTCATGGAATATCCACAGGATCGTATTCCCTCGTCTTTCGTGTCATCATATAGTACTAAGTGCACACAGACCTATAATTTAGATTTAGCTATAAATAGGCCTATATATAAATGATAAAGTAAGGAATGATGAAGTTTTAAGAAGAGTAGGGGAAGAGAGAAGCATCCTGAAGGTAATAGAAAATAGGAAAAGGAATTGGTTAGGTCATTGTTTAAAAAGAGACTGCTTGCTTACAACTGCCATGGAGGGTGTTATAGAAGGAGAAAACAGAAGAGGGCGTAGAAGAATGAAGTTAATAGATACCATTAAGATCAGGGGGTGTTACGAAGAAACGAAAAGACTGGCATACGATAGGACAGCTTGGAGAATGTTTACCATTTGAAGACCTGCCTTAGGGTATAACATCAAATAAATAAATAAATAGGCCTACTTATGATTTTAGTAATTCTATGAAATTAAATCAAAATATAACATGTTCACTTTACCTATTTTATTACACTATGCTTATAGGCCTCAGACGCAACGTTGCCACGTTTATTAATTTTCCGGCCTTCTACTAGAGGCGGCCATGGATAGACGTATTACAAAAAGCACCACGATGAGAATATTTAGATTATGGCACGGAGCATTATGCAGCAAAAATCTGAGCCCGTTAATTAAAAAGAACATAAAACAAATTAAGGCACCGGAACAGGACTTTGTGAGGAGACTTTGTAACCCATGTTCAGACAACCCACGAGAAAACCCAAAAGAGAATGGAAAATGAGAGAAAACTTACAGTCTTACAGAAACTAAATAAAAAAAATTTACAGGCATTGCACAAATGCAATGCACAGAGAAGGGCATTGAAAATGCTTCAATAAATCTAAAAAATATATATATTTATGTTCATTCACCAGTCAATGAATTCATTCTTCATTCACCAATCAATGAATTCATTCTTCATTTACCAATGTACAGATTATAAGTTAAATGTAGTCGCATTCATAAGCGAAGTTTTATATGTGTACTACGTTATTGACAACAAAGAAGTAGTTTCTATGGAAACTCACCGGTTCCCATTTTCGATAACGCACCAGCGATCGGCCGCAAATGTGCGACACGTCCTTATAAACATTTTCAATGTTAAAAAGTTATACCATGTTCTAACTAATAAATTAAATAATCGTGGTAATTATGTGATATATTATTTTGATTAAAGATTTTATGATTCGTAGTGTCTATCTAACATACTCCTTTAACATCATCATCATCATCATCATCGTCACTGGTGCGACAATCCGAATGGAACTCGACCTCCCGAATTGTAAGCCTCCATTCCTCTTGGTTGGTATGTGCTTGACTTTTGTATAGTCGTCGTCGTCAACCTTTACGGCCTCAGCTATACTCGTGATCACGTATTATATTGATAAGATCTCTCCTGGTACAACCGTTTACAGCCTGTAGAGACTGAACCAGACAAACTACAATTTTTTTTAAATTTTGTATCGGCCATCTAAGGACCACATGCCAATTTCAATTTTTATTCTTTGTTCTTTTCTTTTTCTCCAATATTCTTTCATCTTTTCACTGTGTTTCTTCTTCCTGTCTTCAGTCCACTTTAAACCTACGTTTTCCTCTCTCCTACCCTGGACTCTTTCCATTTTTACCACTTTTGCCCGAAAATCTTCTCTTTCAGTTGCTTCTTCTGCGTTTATATTATTTTTTTTTAAACCCTTTGGGACTTCTTTAATCCAACTTGATGTTACTTCTTCCCCCACAGATATTTGAAGATCTGCTTTGTTAACATATTGTCGTTGATTCTATATGAATGCCCAAAAAAATAATAGTCTTCTTTTTCTCATTGTTTCTGTTATATTTTCTATACTCTGATATATTTCATCATTACTTCTTAATTTCTAACTTTCTGAAGTTTTTCGTGGGCCTAATATTTTCCATAATAATTCGTCTTTCCAATATTTCTAGTTTGTCTAAATTACAACTCAATGCTAGAGAAATTACAATTTTTTTTTCAAAATTGATTGAAGAATTGAGAGACAGCAAATATTTCTTTTGAATTTGAATCTAAATAACAGACTTTTACCATCACAGAAAAATCTTAATGCGACGTTCAGGCTATTCTAACAGTCGGACGGGTGGTAATGTTCAATGCAATTACCACCCAAAATCAGGTGGTCGGGTATAAATGCTATTACATCTGTGAATTTATATTTTTCCTATGATGCCAAAAGTCCATCATTTAGGTTCAAATTCAAATGTCTACAATCCACCACAGCCATTTTTTTAAGAAGTAGTAAATATTTCTACTATTCATAATAATTTCACGGTTCCATGATGACCTTAAACCAGAATTTCATGGTCTTCGAGTGGTCTACGTCAGTGGTTCCCAAAGTGGGGTCCGCGGACATTTTAGAGAAAAAATAGAATATACCGTAATTTTCTCAGATTTTTTCCGTGAAGCACTGTGTCTAAGCAGAACGTTTTTCCGTGAAGCTGGTTTTACGCCTAAATAGCTGGATTTCGACACGTGTGGCTGGAAAGATAGAGCCGAGCTTGGCAAAGTTGAGAAATAAACTTTATATCGAAAGTGACTTAATACTGAAATTATCAGACATTAAACCCAATATTGCAGAGCTAATTGTTCAAAAGCAGCTTCATTGTTCACATTAAACTACGTTTGATGTAATTAATATTATAATTTAACAAGTTAAGAGAATTTTGATTTTAATACATTTTAATTAAAATATAAGAGCGTATCACATTTTACCGTTTGTTTTATTTCATAACTCAGACGGGGTCCGTGAAATTTTTAATTATTTGGGAGCGGGTCCGCGGACTGAAAAGTTTAGGAACCACTGGTCTACATTGTTCCGGAGGAAAAACCTGCATGTCACATTGCGGGGAGGAGGGATATTCCATATTCCCAAACATCCCAGAATGGCTCTACTACTTGTTTATTTTATGGTGGCCGGCAACCTTGGTGAAAGTGATATGCGCAGAACGCAGTTTTTTGTCAGTGTGATGCGTTTTCAAAAACATTTACCGTATTTAATTTAATTATTATTTTCAACACACAAAAATGTGCTACGCTACGAAATCATCTTCTTAACTTTAGTGTAAACTTTCAAGGTAGCTTATCATGTTTAAGAAAAGTTATTATAAACTTAGGGTTTAAGTGGAAGAAGATAAGAAATAATAATAGAAGTGTATTAAATGAACGTCAAGAGATAAGGGCAAAAATAATTGAATATCTCAGGAAAATAAAACAATTCAGGACATAAAAGCGGCCAATACTAGTAACTATTTATTATTTACCTTATGTAACAAATAACATTGTTCTGGTATTACAGTTTCGAGTAATACTGAGTAAAATTACAAATAGTAGTTAGGTGAATGAAATCGGGAAATGTCAACAATGTGTAAAACCCGAGTTGCAGTAGCGGCTCGTACAGGGAGGGCAAAAGGGCGCAGCTCTCCCACTAAATTTGCAAATTAAACTTGTCAATAATATAACTATAATGTGATAATGTGTAGTATCCTTATTGAAAGATATTTTTGGGGCGACTAATAGCGATCACCCGATGTTTTCGGCATGGCCCCGCAGCCGGGACGGTTTCGCATGTCGTCCTCCCTGCATAGGCCGGTCTTTCGGAGAGCGGGGCAAGAGACGTGTACACATGTCTATGCATTTATATGAGCATCCGCCATTAGAGGTGGGGCTGTGCCCGCTTTCTAATTTCGCGGCTAAATTCATAGAGAACGGAGCGTTTTCAAAACTTCTCTGTTGCTGTTTAAAGTGCATATATTTTCTCTTGTGTTTTATATAGTTTTGATTGTGTTCTTGTTGTACTTTTTGTGTAAACGTAATGTTCTAATAATTTATTCTTTATTAGGCAGTGTATTCTGTGTACGATAGTGTTTTTGTCGAACCTTGCGTAGGCCTACATAAACATGTAACTTATTCTGTGTAGGCCTGAGGCTGTGTGTTCTGTGCGTATTTGTTAGAAACGATTAAAATGGCTATGAATTCGGTAAGTAATATTAAACGATTGATTATTTCAAATTCACTTACTTACGAAAAGAAAATAGAACTAAAAAAAATTAGGGCCACAAAAACCGAATTTAGATATTACACAACAAAATTATAAAACGGGGTTATAAATAATTTTAGTTTCAAACACTGTTTAAATATTAGTAGTTTGCAAGGTAGGTTTTTGATATTAACAATAATTTTAGTAGTGAAGAAAAAGATTCAATTTTACAGTTATTTGATGATAATAGCAATAATTTAGTTTCTACTGTTTTTTTTTTACATAAAATATGGGTACAACTAAATTTTGCCCTCCCAGTCAAAAACACTACCAGCCGCCACTGCCGAGTTGTAATAATTAAATAGTTAAGGGCACCCATAAAGCCGGCTGTAGCAACAGTGAGACGGACGTTTTTGAAATGTAGTGTTACAACTGAGTACACTGAGTCTCCCCACTACCCTCACTTTTCGCGCAGCTATGAAGCGGCCACCGTAAAGTAACACGTTTGTATAGCAAAATTGAAAGTTAACGGCATGCAAATGCGCGAAACGCTTACGGTCAGAGGGGAAAGGCGATGATGAACATTATTTCTAATAGTAACAAAAACTCGCGACTGTTAAGGTTTGTTTGTAAATGTCGCGAGTTTGTCTAAACCTTTGTCTAAATAAAAGAGTAAAGTCTTTCAGAGCGTAACAGGTATACTATGTCTGCACCGTGATACATAAATGGAAAAAAGGATCAGAGATTGGAGTTATTTTTATTCGTGAGGACATAATAAGATTTTAAAATAGGTCCAATCGACATGATAGTAAGTTTGTGTTTGTTTGTCACCACGAATCTTTATCTGCGCGCGCGCGCGTGTATGTACCTACAGTCACACAGCTGGCTTTAAAAAAAGAATTATACATTTATTGTTTCCGACGTAAATCAAATAATAATAATAATATTATTGTAATTGTATTACTATACAAATCAAGCAAATTAATGATGTGTACTGTTCACAAGGAAGATATTTTACATATCTTTTAAGCAACACCTTGCTTATGCACATTCCTAGGCCTGGGCTGCGTTTTAGAACGCATCTCCAACCACGGGCTATAGGTTCAACAATAGTTTTAAAACAAATCTCCTTCGACACACTACACATGACGAACACCAATCCACACATTAAATTCACATAAAACTATAAATTATTTTAATTTAAAAAAGTTTGCTTCCACACGGTTAGACGTTAATTACGTTGAAAGCATCAAGATCCGTTTGCCATGTGACCCTTTAACTCTCACCGCACATTTCGTCTTCTTCACTACTGTCATCGGATTCTAAATGTATAACAAATTCACTTTGTAATTCGTCAGTCAGTATTTCTTGTCTTACATAGTCATCAATTCTTTTAGCTTTCGCACAAACACTCTCCCACTCACTTCCGTCTTTATTAGCACACTTTTCTTCCACCAAACGTTTCACATCATCTAACTGAAAACTAACATTGCGCGTTGCAACCCAGTTTTTTAAAATTTCCCATATATTTTCAATTGGGTTTAGTTCGGGATGATAAGGTGGCAGCCTTATCACACTATGTCCGTATTCACTTAAAATTCTCTCCACTACGTAACAACTTGTTTTGGGCCTTACTTCCTTAATTTTCTGATAGAGTTCTATTTTTGTATCACTTAAGGAGTAAGGAACACCTTTACAGTCCAGCCACTGCTTCATTATTTCCTTTCGGGAGTTGCTGGTGGGCGGTTTGTCACTTTCCGTATTATGGTACGATGCATTGTCCATTACAACGACTGAACGTGACGGTAAATTTGGTATCAACTGAGTTTTGATCCATTTTATAAAGTTGTCAGAATTCATCTCACCATGGTTATAGTGATCGAAATTTTAAAAATTTATAATTTCTCGATCAAGTGGCACGCTCACACACTCGAGTTGACGGACACAAGCCCGGGTCGTAAATAAAGACGAATTAGGGACACGTCATACCCGACGCCAGTGCGAAGACAATGATAAAAACGGCTGTGTACACGCTACAATAAGAGTCTAAGGAACGTCGTTGACAGCTCAAAGTTTGTTACAATTTACAGCACCTAACAGACGTAGACAAAAGGCTTAGTCCAGCTGCCTGGTTACGCAGAAATGAAATGGAACACATGCTGTGGGGGTGAGTTGTAACGAGCACACATAAGAAAGGCTACAGCCAGCAACAAAGGGGTACAGAGAAATCTCGACAAATATGTAAACAATAGAACGGAAACTCAGTGAATACTGGAAGTACGCGCAGCCCAGCATGAAAACAAACCCTGACAGCTAGCTAAATTTACAACTAGAAAGCGTGGGATTCGTTCGAGGATGTCACCAACGAAGAGTTGATAATCGGCGGAACGAGCGAAGGGTAAATTGAACAATTGACCAAGACACTGCAGACTCTTAACAAAAGCTAAGTCAGAGTGCCTCAACAACGTCGAAACAAAGGTTGACAGACAGGCGAGAGAATTGCTCTAGTTTCTGAGAATTGGCACAAAGTTCGTCGCTGGAATATTCCGGGGATGTCGACGACCAACCAGCGTTGGGCATCTTCCTAAAGAACTCGTGGAGAGAGTAAGAAGGGCTCGAACGACGAATCGGGAAACCGATGACAAGATCTACAGGGTAGTAGGAATTTAAAGGAACCTATCACCAATCCGAGAGGGCGTGGAAATATAGAATTTTGCCTTCTGGGTAGTATGTTTGATAAAAACTGTTTGCGAGGACGCGGAGCGCCAGTAAGTAAGTCAGTAAAGCAGTAAGACAGTTGGTAATAGAGTAATACGGCAGTAATACAGTTGGTTCTAGTAGTAGTTGGAGCGGTAATAACAGTAGTAATTGAAATAGTTTACGCGACTTACCGAACTTTTAACTCAGTGAAATCGTAACCATGTCGCGGTCATAAGTGAACTTAGACATTCAATACAATCTCAATTACACAAAAGTCTGTTCGACAGTTATATGAGTTCCGATAATCAACAGTGCGTATAGACATAACTATCATTAAATATCAGTGCGTACGTGACTCTAAACTACGACCGACACGCAACATAAAAATACAAGTGAGTAACATTCTGAGAGTATAACAGTGGGTGACAATTCAAACACTATTCCACCATAATGATTCGCTATACTGAACATTTGAACTGAATGAACCAAACCGAACACTATTACGCACATAGCATACACTACGTCCAAGATAGGTGAAATAGTTAATTATATTAACACGCACACAGCAAACTATTAAAAAAAGCAAATTTTCAAATAAGAAGACGATTCAGTTAAGAACCTTATGATCACATTAAACAATTTGGCCTCTAACGAGACACGTATGGATGTTTGTATTTTTTTTTCTAAAATTAATTAAATACTATTAATTATGTAGACTATACGTAGCCTATAAGTTATATGAATAATTTATTCCTACGATCATAATCTTGGTCCATTAACCGATCAGTCAAACGTGAAAAATGAGACGTGTGTTCTTAATCACGTGCAGGATTGTCAGAAAGTGATGGTATTGGCATTAATAATGGATGCGGACGACGTAAAAACGCGCGCGCGCGCGCTCGTGCGTGTGTGATGACAAACGGATTGACTCGTCGCGGTGGAATTTTAAACATTTTAACAAAGTCCGCGTCTCGTTTCAGAAGTAATAATTTTCGGCGTTTTCCAGTTTCATCGCCGGCAGGGTGGTCCGCAATTTGTCACATCGCAGATAGCGTCGGCACGTTGAGCACGTCGTACGCGGCACGTCGCGCCAATTAGCGTACTCGTGTGTGCGTGCATACCGAATAGACGGAGCGTCCGTTATTGTTACTATCACCGCTGCGCTACTGCTCTTAGTAGTGACGCTGCTGTCACCTCATCGATGTATACATCGATGTATACTATATGGATCGCGTGCTGACAGGCAAAGTGAACGGCAGAAAACGGTCCGAAGCACGTACAGGTTCCCACACAATGGTTGGCAATAAAGCGTTTGGCGCTAAGTTAACACGTGTATTAAACGAGTCATTCAGTCAGTAATGCACTTGTTTTACACCTTACAATTATTACATTTGGGACAGTTCTACTGAAAATTTGTCCTTACGAAGATTTTATTAGGCCTATTATAACTTTTTTACTTTTGCCTGACTGATAACAGATGACAATAACTTGAGCGTTTACACTCATTTTACTGACTTTGTGTCAAGCGGAAAATTAATTAGAGCGTCATGAGACGTTTTAAAGATTGCAAAATTATGTATAATTTATCGATTATATCTGACAGTAAACTTAACACACAAAAAATGATTACGTATATCAACTTGCAAAAACGTTGCCGGCACAGTGTTTAGAAAACATATTTCAAACAAGTATTTTTCTTAAGACACCCATAAAGTGAAACTTATCAAATTAATAGGGACATTATTTTATATAATCTTGTGCTATTATTGTTAAGGAAAGAACCGCTACAGCTACCCTCTCTAAGCTTGGTGTCTGCCAGAAGTTAAATAAATTTCTATTATTTAGTAATGTTTAATGTAAACAATTTTTATACAATTAATACGTAGCTAATAAAACAAAATAAAATAAATTAATGTAAATTAGCATTGCTAATTGAACACTTTAACGACCATGGTGAGCGTATACCCCAGCTTCTTTTACGCAATAAACATTTTAAAATTTACGGCTCACGTCTTTTAATTCTTTGTTTCCCCTATTCTAATCTTTATTCGTTTGGCTTCTACATTAAATGTTCATAAACAAGAACGCAACAGAACTGTTTACGAACGCAACAGAACTTAGCGACAAACTGAAATAATGTGTCAGAACACTGAAATCTTACAGTAAAACAAATGTGTTTATTTTGGAAAAGAACTTATTAAAAACCTCCTACTTTGGAGTCATTAATTAATGTTAAAATATGATGTAGCTATACCATTTAACGGAAAATATGCTCCGCTAAAGCAACAAAAGCTATAACAAAGCAGAAAAGTCAGACTTTGTACAGGTACAGTATGTAGCAAACGCAGTGTTCTTGCCCACCACTGGTGCAGCGGTCGGACCGAATTCAGTGAATGCACCACGCGATCCATATACTGTAGTATACATCGATGCGTTTCTACTAAGTGACAGTTTTACGTCTTTTCCGGACAGTAGTGGAGACGCCCAGTCTTAATGCCACTCAGGTTATAGCACGTCTCTTCCTCGTCCGTGGAGCTTTTCGAACACCATCTTCAGCAAGATTTGATTGTGGTGTGATTCTACAATTATTCCTACCTTCGGTCGACGTAATGAATTGCGTCAGTTACGAGTTTTTTTATCATCATTACATGGAAGGATTAAACCAAGGATAGTTTGTTCCGCTCTCAAACAGGCAAAGTCTAGAGCTAGTCACTCCAGTGCTTCCTCGGACGTCCCACACCTCTCCTTCCCTTCGGCGTATAGTTCCATAGTTAGAAACAGAATTAACACTTTTGCACACCACTGTAGAAAATTATTCCGATTAGCGCTTTCAAGCTTTTCCGATCTGGTGATGAGCTGTGAAGCTTGAAAGCTCTAATCGGAATAATTTTCTATAGTGGTGTGCAACAGTGTTAATTCTGTTTATGATTATAACAACTAACACAACTTTATTAATTAAAAGTTCCGTAGTTGTTTATAGTCTATTACGTGAGGAATTTTCTGCCGATTTTGAGTTAGTGTCCATGGATCCTTCTGATGTTTTTTGCAAAATCTTCATAAAGGGTTATAAAATAAAGTTAAGGAAATTTTTTGGCTCGCTCTTAAATTTAGGTGTTGTTTACTACACCCCTTTTTCGGGGGTGAAAAAAAAAACAAAATAATTAACCCCGGGACCCGATAGAGAATTAAATTCTAAGCAAAAAAAAAGTGGTATACACTTTTTTGAAAAAAGGCGTTGTTTGCGAGTTACAAGGGTACAAAGTTTTGCAAAAAAACGCGATTTTTAAAATTAATCTGCAAATAACTCAAAAACGACGCCGTTTTGCGAAACATTTGTATAACTCAAACTTAAAGCTTATTACCAGGCAAACATTTTCCACATTGTTTGGTTTCGTTATGTCAAATGGTTTTCGAGATACAGCCAAAACAAGATGGCGATTCACCGGTTTTTGATCAAATTACGTACTTACAACTGATATAACTCGGTGACAAATTGTTCGATCGTAACCAAATTAGTATAAAATGAAAGCTCTGTTAATTTCTTAAAAACTCTGGGTTAATTATTTGTTTAGCTTAAAACATTACGATGTTATGTAGGAAAATATAATTTCTGCAAATGTTTTCCAAGAAATTTAAAAAGGTACGTCCGCCATTTTGTAAAATATGCATATTAAGCCGAGATACTGTAGTTGAACCATATATGTATTGCTGTACAGTAACACGTAACGTTTTAAGAAAATTCAAGTTTTTGGATTTTCGCCAAAACTTGTTTTTTTTTATAAAATATCTCAGTAACGATGCGTTTTATCGAAACATTGTTATAAATCAAAAATAAAGCTTATAGAAAAACAAAACTTTTAAAATTTCTTTCTTTCTTTATGACTAAAAATCGATGAGTTAAACCAGTTTAAAGGTGTATTTTGCCGACATCGTGTAAAACATTTTTGATTCTAGGCGAAATATCTAGTGTACAGTAGTTTTTTTTTTTACTATAGTGCATACGACAATAGTTGTAGCTCTTTAAATTTCCTACAAATTGCATTTTGATTGAATTTTTTTTTCTTAAATATTAACCGTGTTATGACCAAAAATGTAAACGGCTCCAACGGTTAGATTTTGGTATCGTACGTTATAGGTTCGTTATATGTATAATGGGCTCCTGAGCCCTATTAATTTATACTAAACTAATTTTTTTTCAAATTGACAATAGAATTAAGTATTATTATTATTTTTTTAACGGCTATTGTAAACAAAACAATATCTGTTGCAATTTGTCACTGTCTGTACTGCTGGTTCGTTATATCAATCGAATATTTAATTTAATAAAATAATATAATGTTTATGGTTCAACTTTTCTTTAATTAAATTTTATAAGTATGGATGAAATATATATTTTTTTTGACTGGACTTTGAACTTTTGAATTTTGAATGTACCCAATAAAGTACATCCTCTCGTTGTTTCATGTTTTCAACACTTTAGTGGTGGTTTTCAACCCTTTCAAGTCTAACCCTTGCGTCGGATGTATTCCTTGACGTCAAAATCGTAATCAGCACCCCCAAAAACCTATAGGTACTCACTTTCGAGGCTTTGACCGGCATTCTCGCGAAGTTTAATACTTACACCCCGGATTATAGTCTGCTTCAACCCTTTAAAAACTACGCTTTGCATCGATATAATTTTGGACGTCAGAATCGTAATCAGCACCCCCGCAAATCTATAAGTACCGGTACCTAATTTCAGGGCTTCAAAATGCATCCTTGCGTCGTTTCATATTTTCAACCCTTTAGGGGTAGTTTTCAACACTTTAGGGGTGAGAGCGGGCCAAAATTTTTCCTTAACTTTGTTCTGGAAACTTTTAGGAAGCGATAGCAAAAGGAATCAAAAAATTACATGGACACTAACTCAAAATCGGCAGACAGGCCCTTTGTCATTCCTCACGTAATAGACTATTAGGGATTCGGGAAAGATGTCCCCACCAATTCAGCCGTTACTGGGCAATCCTGTCGAGTATATTCTCATAATATTCAGTTCCTGCCGTATATATGTGTTTCTTCTATGATCATGGAGAGTATACCCTGCCACGTGCCTGAGAAATCTCATTTCTGCCGCTTGAATACGATTGGCCTGGCCCTTCGTTGGAGTCCAGTTCTCAGACCCATAAAGGAGTGTGGGAAGGGCAATACCTTGTAGAATTTTAGGCGTGTTTCTTTACTTAAGAGTTCGCCTGATGATCCCGCACATAAGGTTGAACTTATGCAACGTATTCACAACGTTGTTGCTTACATTATAAGGCACACTGTAGCCCAGGTATTCAAAATTACTGACGTGGTCCAGGACAGTACCGTCTACAACAATTTTTGCCCGTACGGGATCAGTTCCGCGGAAAGCCATCACCTTGGTCGTAAGTGTGGATAGTATTTGTAATCCAGAGTCTTTGTAAATTCTATTTAACAAATGTGTAACGGGTTTGTTATTTTTTGGTATTATATCGCTGAACCGTGTAGGTGATGTTGCTCTCTCTTAGACTCAGCCCGTCTTTTATTGTGATGTGTCTGAAACAGTGGGGTAACTAGGAGCTGCTCCTGCGGGGAGGGATGAGACTAGCTTGAAAGTTGGACCCTACTAGCTTTCTTCAGGACAAATTATTTTATAAATTTTATTTGTCTTCCCATAGAATTTTATTTATAGGCCTGCATGTTATAAATTATTTGCTTATGAACGTTTTCGAGTAACGTGAAGTATAACGTTTGCAAAAAAACCATGGAAAACCACTGTTTCAAAATATTCTACCTTGATTAATTGTTATTTAAATTAAAGGTCAATCTCATGTCATAATAATGTAATTATTTTTTTTTACACGAACAGGCCAGCCGTGGACCATGCGAATATCATTTCCTTGTATTCTCTTGCCAGAAGTCCCTCATTCGCACACTGTGCGCCGCCTTTCTTTCCACTGTCTACCCCTTTCTCGTCTTCTTCTCACCGCAGAGAACCTCAAGATTTTGAATTTTGTTTCTGTATGTATTTCTATCCACACAGTCGTTCAAAGATATACCCAGTTTCATCATTTCCTCCTTGAGTTGTTTGGTGTATCCGTTCAGACTGGAAAGTTGCCAAATATAGTTGTAAATTTGTTTATTTAATCTGGAACGATCCATCCGAACCATATGTCTAAGGAATCTCAGTCTTTTCCTTCGGAAAGCCGTTTCCAGATCTTCCAGATTACTGTACAGCTCTTCTTTGGATCTATACCCCGTACCCATCTTCGATTTTCTTGGGGGCATAAATTTTCCCAAGAATTCTTCGCTCAATTTTAAGAAGAGGTTCCAGATTTTGAAAGCACATTGTTTCCACTCCATACATGATCACCGGCCTGATCACAGTGCTATAATGGCGGACTTTCGCACTTCTGGAAAGGTTTTTCTTTCCGTACAGTTCCCGGGTTAGAGTAAAGGCCTTTGCTAATTTTAGTTTCCTTATCTTAAAGGATTCTTTGTCAGAGGCAATAATCTAATTAATTATTATTATTATAATTATTTTTATTTTCCGTATTTTGTTTCTTGGGGGCAAGTTCTTAAAAGAAAGAGCCCTTCAAAGACTGTAAGCAGACCGTAGATTAAGCAGGTTGTTTCTGTAATTATTATTATTACTATAGGTTTTATTTTTTCTTGTTTCAGGTGAGCTGCACTATAGCCTAATGTCTTCGGAAATTTGAAACAGCACATACGTAAGTCATACTTTGTACTTTATACAGAGTGGTATTGGGATAGAGAATATATATAACTCAGGGAATGTGTGCCGGAACCGGTTGATGGCAGCAAAAAATGTTATAAATCATTTGTTTTGAGTCAACGTGCGAGAAGGGGGAAATCCCTTTGTGAAGGGCGGCGTGCCGGAAAGCAGGTGGGTTTGGAGTGTAGTTTAGGGAGGCTTCTCAGTAACTAATGGCAGGGCCGGCAGTGAGCCGTAGCGATGGTCAAGTCATTCACATCTGCATGGTCACCATTCACGGGAATGTAGTGAATTGCCCGTAACAGGGGCGGCAGAACCCAATTTCATGAAGTTTGTCACTTAGCGACACGCCTGTATTATTTTATAAGTTTTGACGAAGTAATAGCTGCATTGTTGAGAGAAATTACAGTTATACGATTGATTTTATCTGTCTTCAAATTTTGTGTGACCATTATTTTAGTCCTGCGATGCCCAATAGCTTCTTTCATTCATACTTATCCTTCGATTCCTTACAAGGCAGTCCCCACTGAGTCGGTCCATCTGGATTTCAGCCTTCGTCTTTACTTCTGTTTTGGTTGCCAATTCATGAACATTTTTGGGAGACGCTTTGTCTTTCATTCTTAAGACATTGGCCTACCATACCAGTTGCCTCTTCTGTATTTTCACAATTATTTCTTGATCCGTATTCATAATTTCTCCAACCCGTTCTCTTCATACTGTTTTTCCCATCTCGATATTTCTGCTCTCTTTCTTAATAAATCAATTTACAGTACTCTCAGCTTATTTTTTTACCGTTCTGAAAATATCCAACTTTGCACCGTCATATTATAAATTCTCACTTTTTTACTTTTCGCAATGCAACGATCAGATTCCATCAACTTCTGGCCTGTCGAACCTTTGAACCCGTTTTTTTATTCCTAAATACTCAGTCGCTTTTTTCTTTTCATTTCCCCAGCGTACGTAACCGATGCGTCGTTTTATTCCGTGAATCAATTGCTTTTTTAGAATATTTACAACTACCGTGAAACTCGAATCTCTTCAGAGCTGTAAACAGGAGTGGACTCTCATAAATGTACAACCTTTCTCCAGTTAGTGTTGAAAGTATATGTAAATTACTCAAGTGTCTTCTAATATTATGTATGCACTTTATCTACTTTTGTCATCAGAAACAAAAATGCTCTCTACTGTTTATATAAACAGGAATCACATGTGATCACGATTTATGTTTATTAAGTTATTAAATGAGTAGACTCGTTTAGATATTGAGGTGCATGCGCGCACATCACAGGTAACATGTTACATAAAACAACCAGATTCTGAAGCTTTTTGTATTTTTTAGAGGCGCTGCATGTAAATACACAACACCCAGTGTTTATAAAACAGTTTTGTACGTGTATGCAACGAATTTTTCGACGTGGAAAAGTTTGTGAGAAACAGTTTGCTTTTACGTAAACCTAACGCGGTCCACTCGCTAAGCGACAGTGGCTCGATCGAGTTGAGCGATCTCGTCTCTTTCAACTTATTTTCCAAACATCTTGCAGTCGGTGAGCAAAACACATTCATATTACGACCGATCTTAGGATCGCCCGGGCAACACTTTGATTGACAATCAAGTTCAGAGAAATCACTTATACAGTCCGGTTGCTTTAAGTATCACGTACAGAAAAGGTATTTTATCTATAAAAATACTTAACTCGTATTTTTCAGGAGATACTTTGTCTAGTACAATATGTAACTACGGCTTGAGAATTTCACACGTGGAATTTTAGATTTATATCATTTATTTTTTATAAGCACAGAAACTCCTCTCTTTGCTCTCTGATCCTTAGGTACACCACTGTAGAAATGTATATAGGGACCATATGTTTCCACACCATTCCCCCTTTTTTTTTCAGACAATACAACTATATTGAGGCTTCTACTTTCAAAGTCGTTAATAACTTTCCCTACTTTTTCCCATACTAAAACCAAATTTTTTTAAACCATTGTTAGAAGTATCATGACTTATGGCTCAGACGTTTGGACTACTAATAAACACACAAAAACAAAATTAATGACAGCAGAGATGGACTTTTGTAGACGTTCGGCAAGAGTATCCAGACGTGAGAAAATTAGAAATGAAGTCATTAAGGACAGAATGAATGTGAAAAATTCAATTGTTGACTTTATCCAAGCAAGAAAATTACAGTGGTATGGAAACGAAACAAGTGACACGGGAAAGATTGCCAATGAGAGTTATGGAATGGAGCCCACCAGGAAGAAGGAAGCGAGGAAGACCACTATCGCCTGGATAGAAGAAATTCAGACTATAGGGAAGGAACGAGAAATTGAAGAAGATCTTTGGATGGACAAGCAGCAGTGGAAGATGAGAATTCAATCACTTCTGTAATCTTTGGTTCCGGAAAATTTGTAAACATTGTACAGTCTAAGTAATAATGAAATATCATTTATTTACATCCATATTTATATCCACACCTACCGATGTTCTGTCAGCAGACGATAAGACAAGACGGAAACACAATATAGTAATGAGAACAATCAATATGTTGTGTTGTAGAACGTTGGCAATAAAAGGAATAGGGATCGGGTCTTGAAAGGTACAAAACTCGGAATTTTTGGATCCAAGCTGCAGGAATTCAGGAACAGGCGTGAGAAACTGCAGTAAATAAAGTCAGTCTCAAATCATATTCTACCCAAAACATTATTTCCGCAGTAATTTCTAAGGAAAACAGCTAAGCATCTCATACTCGGAGACGATGATGGTGTCGAAACGTCCTGTTTATCAGAATGATACGATACGATTCATACGATACTGTATACTGCGTCTACTTCCTACTGCGCTGGAAGCTGGTTGAGATTTTGTTAGATATTTATTGCATGTTAACCGTGAGAATAGCCGGGTCTCAGTTCATTATTTGGGGTCGTAAATTGCCGAGGTGTTTATGTTACCCGGGCGTTGTATAACATCTGTTTTGTGTTGAGACGTCTCGTCGTCCGCGTGGGAGAGTTCCGGCTGATGCGCCTTTTTCAAAAACAAAGTCTTTTAAAAATAGAAACTCCTAATGTACTCATAAGACGTTGAAAATATCAAAATCTCATCACGTCGCGAACGCTGATATAAAAGAGACAGATATAAGAAACAAAATAGAAAAAGTAACTGAAATGGTAAGAGCACTTTTAAAGAATGGTGAATTCAAGGCGGCCATTGAAAATATTAGAGTGGATCCCGCTGAGAGAAGAAGACGAGGACGCCCACAGAGACCGTGGGACCAGGAAGAGACAGTTGACAAGAAGACATTCGGGATAGAGCTAAATAGTAATGAGAAAACGGCTGACGTTGTAACTCAACCGAAAAAAAAAGAAAAATTAACCTCGGATTGATTGGTAAAGGAAAACGAAAAGAGAGTAAAACGTCGTATCGTTACGACGGTCTACTGATCGTCGTATGGTACAGTGGAAAACAAAATACAAGACACCAGTTAAGTCACTAATCACCACCTTTAATTATCACAATTAAACAGTTTGTAATCAACAAGATAGTCTCTTACAACAAATCAAATAAAAATTGTTCACACGCAATAATAATGTCAATTGTACAGTCTAGCATAATTATACAACACGTAACACTTCGCCACATTACGTCGAACCGCACTGGAATAAATCGCCACTAAAACTGAAATAAGTGTCGCTGAAGTCTTGTTTTACCCCGCTGAGATTCCAAAATATTTCCTAATAGGCGTCTACTAGAGTGTAATTGATTGCGGTCTTGAACACGGGGCGCGCGGACCGGTATGGTCTGGATCAGTCTCGGCTACGGACGCATGACAAGTGTCACGTAATTGTCGTTCATCGCAAAGTAGCAGCAATACGTACGCACACACACATTATAGGCCGGGCTCCGCTGGAACACGTAGCATGTCCTGTAAAGCAACAGTAGTATACCCCAAAGTTGTATACGTGTCTATTATTGCTTTGTCATATAATCACCACTGGGTACGTATGATAGCGTTGCAGTCCCTCCTCGTCAAACGTTGTCGCCATTAATGACATCACCATTGGTTGTAACGTTGCAAATAACCGACAAGATGTTACAAGGATGGTGTACTTGTCCGGAGTCGTCCTGCAGTGAACGATCTCATTGGTCACCGACAGGGCTCTCACACAATTTTCCGCTAGTTCCGATCCGCATTTCCATGAAATGGAAGCCTTTCGGGTACGCAGAGTCTGTTCTCCGTGACAGTTCCAGAGATCAGTAAACGGACGCGATAAAGTCACATCGATTACTCGCCGTCTTGTATTATTTTTGCCACGACGGTGATTGATCGGGATGGGAATGAGAACCATATTCCACATTGTGCGGTCCGCATCGACGGTTCCGCACGGCCCCCGCAGCGGTAGGACGGTTTCGCGACCTGCTTTGTCGGCGTCCGCCGTCGTACGTCAGTTTGGGACATAGTCCCGAACGTACCCAGCAGAAGACGATGGGACGTTTCAACGAATATCACCAAACACCTTACAGCTGGCGGAAGAAATAATTACAGGCTCCTCTGTGCTTTGTCGGTCACCATCGGAACAGAAACAAACAGATTGGACCGCGAATTTATGTGTAACGATGTAAAATTATACTGTTTGCTACTGGGCACGCGCCATGTTGCTTTGGTATGCAGCTAATCTGAGATTAATTTTTGAATAGCCCTTGTATGTTTGTGAAGCAAGGACGATTGATTGCAGCAGGGTTCAGGGAAGTACCTGTTAGTAGTGGATTTAAGGATAGTCAATGGGTGCACAAAGCAGATAGTATAAGAAATGAGGATGTTGGAAAGGATGTGAAGATATTTTCATATATAATTTTGTAAGATCATCGTCATCTTCACAGAGTAAACCAAGGATGGTTTGTTCCGGTCTCAAACAGTCAAAGATTAGTCGCTTCCTCGGACGTCCCACACCTCTCCGTCCCCTCGGGTTATAGTTCCAGAGTTGTTTGGGGATGCGGTAGTCATCCATTCACCAAAGATTGTAATGTGATTAATATTTCAAATTTTTTTTTGTTGAATTTTTGGGTATTGCGAGGGAAGTACACCAGCAATTAGAGCCCGTCAAAAGTGACACATGTTAGCTTTGTTCGAGGGTGGGCGACGAAAAGGAACAAACCTTTCCTTTCCATTAAGACGTCGTAAAAACTATTCACGAACAATGAGCTGTACGGCACATGTTGCAGCGAACTGGACCATGCGTGGGAATACTTGACTCCACAATTAGGACAAAATTAAGACTACCCTAACATCTGTCCTGTAGCGAGAAAAACACAGAACCAACGGCGAGAGTATTGTTCAAAACCATGTGTGCGACTTCTCAAAGACAATGGTTTATGCACGGACAATGGGACAGGCGACTAAGTGACGCTTGTGGAGAGCACAGATGTTATGCCACCCGTAAGTCGACGAAGGAAGTCGTCAGCGTACCAACAATAAGGGAATTCGACACGCTACACCAAAAGTAGCAGATGTGATTTTGAAACGAGGCCTTAGCACTGATTCCAGGAACAGGGCAACGGACGTAAGACAGCGACTCATCCAGTCCACGTGGACTACGTCAGATTCAAGTTGAGAAAGCCAACCAGCCAATGAGGAACGAGAATTCCGGAGGGAACTTCTGTAGGGGATGGTTCAGAGAGAAGCTTGAGACCAGAGAGCGAATCTCGTGTATGAACGTCCCTCTCCAAACGGCACTGGGTGGAGAATTCGTTAGAAATACAGACTGGAGACGAGAGGACACAGGGAGGTCCATGGAATAAACCTATCAAAAATGATTTGGTGGGAAGCTGGAGCGTTCATCAGAATCACAAGAGTGGGAACATCAGAAGGAATAAAAACCGTTTACACAGGGGGACGCGCTCTCAGTGTACTACAAATTTTGGCTCAGTTTTATTAAGATCTTTGCCTCAGTTTATTACAATTTTTCTCTCAGTTTACTAAAATTCTTAACTCAGTTTATTCAGAGTTTCGATCAGTCTATTTGAACTTGTATTTCAGTTTCATAATAGTTCAATTATAAGAACTTAATGCAGTGTATAAGTTATAACGTATTTCGGTAGAGACGATTAAGACATTATTACGACTAAATGGAAGTGCGCGAATAAGACTCAGAACGCAAAACGGAACAGTAGTTTTCGCGATGAAGCGCGAGTAACAATCTTTATAAATTCCATGTAATACACCGTCATAAAGATACTGACATTTTGCAGTGACATTCTTGAACCATTACAGAAAAGTAGTGATACTACAATGTTCCGTAATTAACTCAAGTAAATAGAATTGTGAACAAGTGCCTAATGAACTTGAAAACAATCTAGGCGCCGAAAGGAGTGGTCGTGCGATATGGAAAACTATTAGAAGCATACGGTATCGAACTGTGAACCGCGTAATTAGATCCTCGTGGATAAACGTAGCCGACCGATTACAAGTGCAATGCCATAATAATATCATAATAATCTCAAAAGCTCAAAGTGACTGTCGCGGTGTGCGGAAGTGTGTTCGCGAACGAGTGTTATATGGATTAACCTCGCTCATCAACGCAGGGATACATCATGGGAGCGACACATCACGGCAGAACGAGTAAAGTACAAAACTAATCTCTTCTTATAATTAGTAATTTATCAAATACCACTGACCTGACACTTAGAACCAAACCACCTGAGAAAATTATATAAATATGAGTCAGATAGATACGAATCCATAGGTAGGGAATATGATGTTCTAGAATATGATACATGTCTTCTTATTAATATATTTTGTAACTATGTATGTATTTTGATGTGTCTGTTGCAGGAACAGGATTTTAGCTAGGTATATGATTGATATGTGTATTGTTAATAATGATTATTTCATGCATATAAATGTTTAATGTGTTTTAACATAAAATATTTAATACAAATTATGAGCACGCCATATTGTTAGTTAGTAACGTCATTACGGACGAAGAAGCGTCTACATTTGATCGCTTACTTAATTATTTAAATTTGTTCATTTAATTCTTTAAATGTGGCATAGAATTTTATTGTTTTGTTGAAGATTTGTAAGTGCTCTTAAATTAATGTTATGACATGGATAAGAATGAAATATGATTTTAATAAACGTAAGTTAGAATGGATTCGTTAGTATTCTATTGATTTATGTAAAAACCTGACTCACAACTTAACCTTTCACTAAACAGTATCTATAATTTATAATTCAATTTAACGATTATCAAATAAATTACTCAGAAAGATACACAGAATAGAAGTTTGGAAGACAGTTAATGTCAGAAGTAATTTCATATGTAACAAGTTTGAGTGTGGATAATTAATTAACTCTAATTCAATTCATACAATTATTTAAAGGAATGAATTTGTCAACATTGTGTAGGGCAAATCAACACATCATTAACTCTAAAAGATTCAATATAGTTCGTACAGATATCACCTTTATAAACACAAATGAATAATTAATTGGATTAAATAATTACGCAATAAATTTGCATAAATATTATCATTGTATATGGCTTCCCAACGAGGGGCAGTAAAAAACCAATTCTAGTAGAACAAATATAATTAATATATGCAAATAAATTTGCATACAGATAAATATATCATCGTATATGGTGCCCAACGCGTGGCAGATAATATCATTGTAAGATGTTCCCCACCAATTCAGCCGATACTGGGCGATCCTGTCGAGTATACTCATAATATTCAGTTCCTTCCGTATATCTTTGTTTCTTCTATGATCATGGAGAGTATACCCTGCCACGTGGCTGAGGAATCTCATTTCAGCCGCTTGGAGAGGACTGGCTTGGTCTTTCGTTAAAGTTCAATTCTCAGACCCATAAAGAAATGTGGGAAGAGCCATCACCACAAGGTAATGATGGCGTGTAATGATTCACCACAAAGAATATTAGGCGTGTGCCTTTACTTGCTGACTTAAGAGCTCCCCTAATGGTCACGCACATAAGGTTGAACTTATGCAACTTATTCACAACGTCGTTGGATGCATTATACTGTAAGACACACTGTAGCCCAGGTATTCAAATTTTGCTCACTTGTTCCAGGACAGTACCGTCTATAACAATTTTTGCCTGTACGGGATTAGTTCCACGAAAAGCCATCACCTTGGTCTTACCTACGGAAATCTCCAATCCAGAGTCTTTACAGATTCGATTTAACAAATGTTAATTATAATTCTTAAATAAATGATGTTTTGTTAAATAATATATAATTAGAAGATAAATTCTATAATTCAGCAGTCTGTGTTTGCGTGTGTTAATCACTGGTTATATGGTTGACCAATGATCATCATCCTCGTGGAAGATGAAACCTTGGACGGGGAGTAGTGAGTTGCAATGAGACAGGAAAGGATGGAACAGGAGGAGAATGCTTGGAATCTTTGTAGGAATGACGATGAAGATGATGAACTTAGATTTGGTCAGTAGCGGCCCGTGCTTAGGTTGCACGGTTGTACAACCCCCATTAAATCCCGAATTGTATTTTAAATTATAGAATTATGAATAAAACAATAACTAGTAATAGTGTTTTCAAGCTAAATCATCGTAATTAATCATTTGCCGATTGAAAAGCGCAGAGGATTACTAAAAACCGTACACGCTCTTGCCGCGGTGTATGCACCAATTGTGACGCGCTTTGTATATGGGGAAATACAATGGAGTAGTGCTGTGGCTGGCTAGACTCGGGTGTTCCTATTACAAAGATATAGCTTCGCTTGGTGTGATTAGGGACTGCAAACCCCGCTTGTACGTCACGGCGCCACCAGCCTGTTTATTGGTAAGTTCGAATTTTTTGTGGAGTTCGTTGTTAGTGTCAGTCCAATTTATCGTTAAATGTAAATAATAGTACATGTAAAGGATTAAGGTGTCATAATGTAAGATATGTATTATATTTAACTGGTAGGACGGAATGAATTCTGTCGAAAACTTAACGAAAACGCCGTTCAGTTTACGTCCGATTAAGGAAAAAATTGAAATTAAGAGAGTAGGTAGGCCTCACAGGATCTTGAAAATTTTAATCAAAGTGTAAAATCAGATAACAGAATATTTAATCGTAAATTTAAAAAAGATTATACAATAAATAATCATGGTTATGTGGATGTGACACTAAAATTGCAGTATTTTACTTTCCTTGTGTATTCTTTGGAGAGGAGGAGACTTGGACATTATCTGTTCAGAGAATAAAACAACTGCAACCCCCAAATTTTTCAGTCACCAGCCGCCACTGGATTTGGTAGCAGAAACCCGGAAGGTGCAGAGAGAAAGTCTAGTAATGACTGGTGAGAGGGTCTTTTGGTTGAAGTTAGATAACAGAGAGACTGTGGAGCAATCAAAGTTATCATTGTCGGTGAGTCCTTAGCACATGTTGTTAATGTTGCCGAATAGAGAAACATTCCTTGTCGAAGAATAACGGTTACGACGTGTTATAAATAAATACACTTAACCCTTGTCGAGTGGTAGGCCTAGCTGTCACTGCTTTGACTGACAGGGGATGAACAAAAAATACCGAGGCGTAGTAAGACCGTAAGGCGGAGCACTGAGCGATAACTGAGTGTCGCTGTCACTGTCACTGACGGAGGTGCAAGTGACATCGAATAAAGACACCACAGTCTAACCCCGTAACAAATTACAGGGGAAAGTCTGCCGGCCGCGGTACTCAGCATCAATCAGCACCACTCCGCTCCAAATTAATTGTGTGCCACACGTGGAGAGGGCGGTGTATTTCTTGTCTCCCCCCACCCCCCACCCGGCATCCTGTTGTCGACTGAAAAGATAAAATAAATAAGGTGTAGAGAAATAATGTGGAGACAAGAAAGCGTTCGGTTAAAATATATTTTCGTCTCGAGCGAAAGTTATCAAAAAGTTTTACTGCTCTGTTTCAAAGGGATAGGTTTGTTTTTTATTCTTTCTCGATAGTTTGATACTTTTTCGACGCGAGTAAACTTAGGCGTTTTTCTTTTCTTTTTTTTTTGTTTTTGAGGAAAGTTCAATGCTTGTGTTGTCTGTACAGTTTGCTATATTATTGCCTCGTTTAACGAAATTTTGTTAATTTCTTTGCTCCTCCTCCTCCTTCTTCAAGCTTCGGACCATACACTGCGATGCGCACTCATTGATGTGACTACTTTTCCTTCTGTATTCCGATGTTGCGATTTCCCTTGGAAAAATAAAACATTAGCAGCGTGGGGTCCATGTAACCGCTGTTGCTTTAGAGAAAATAATATTAATTATTTAACAGAATAAATACTTTAGTTATTGAATAATATGAAAGCCGAACAATATTAGTAGGGAAACTTGAAGACAAGCATAGCATTGCTTTCGAACTGATGGGCACTTGCACCGTCTTCTGTTGCCGGCTCAGACATCGGCAGTGTTTTACTCCGTACGGTCATTGACCTGGCAGTACAGTTGTCACTGTGCAAACTGTGGAGGAGGGACACATTAGTCCACCCAATATGTTGCCGCTGTATAAGCCGGCAAAACGCTCATTTAGCAGCTGTGTTCGTTTTCGAAACCGATGTGCAGCAGTTAACTACGTATCTATTTGTGTTTTGTTCGTTTAGTCATGTGTTTCTCTGTTTGTCGTTGTTATTTTCAATTCGATTATTTGTGTTCTGATTTATTCTGTGTAAATGTAATGAAAATCAGATCCCATTGAACCGAGACCCTCTTCTTCTCCCAGCGAATAATAGAAAATGCTCTAAAAAGAACACTTGGTACAAGGAAAAATTCGAATTAATGTTTAGGTTAAGTTTCAGGCCTATCACAACCGGCAACAGGTGTTATGTACCCACGCCACGCCACTGAAAAACATCATTTGCTTAGGTAGTCTGTCCTGATGCTTCCTTTCCACATCCAGTCCAGCCGGCCCTTCTTATTGAGTTTGGCAGCAAGAAATTCTCCCCCGGCCGCGTTACGAGCGCTGCGCGGGGAAACGCCGATGATGAGGTTGCCACCTTGTTGCTTCCGACCTAGCAAGGTCGCAAGGTAGGCACTTCCCTGGAAGAGTTGGTTTAAGCTGACCTCCGGATTCTCATCCGCCCCGACAAAAATGATGAAAGGGTAGGTAGAGGAAAGTAGTGACTTGGGTAAACAGATGGGTCGTTGTGGGATATACATCGTCTGGCTCCTGGTCTGACAAGGGAGGGCCTACTACTAGCTACGCTACTGCCGGTATAGCCCTCAACCTCATTAGAGCACGCCAACCTACTCGCCCACACGGACAGACGATGTCCCCTGTGGAGGACAACTCATAATTTCTTTCTTAGCCATTGTAAAGCCTGCCTAGGCTTACGGGATACATCTGTAATGAACCGCCACTGACTCCAACCCAAGAAATAATGCGGAGCTTCCAAAACATAGTACTGAGAGCCGAAACAAATGTCTCACGCTATTTACCCAACCGAGTAATCCAAAGAGATTTACAAATGCCTTTCGTCGTCGAAGAAGTAAAACGACATAGCGGAAATTACTCTATGACGGACTGAAAACTATCCCAACGGCCTTGCCAAGGAGCTTCGGTGCGTAGACTTAAACGTTTCAAACCCCAAAAGGTTTTACTGTTTTGTGGTGGTCCATTATAAACAACGCGTAATCCTCAAATGGTGAACGTGCTTCCAAACAGTGGTGTAACCCCCCGCTAGAACTGTTAAAAATTGTAGCGAAATTCCATAATAACTTACATAATCACTTAACGTAGGCCTATTAATAGGGCAGTTGTGTGTGTTAAAATGATGTTTGTAAATAATTATAGAAATAATGGAAATTATTATATTTATAAATTAATAAAATAAAGTTAGAGTTTTCTTAATAATGACAATCACTCGACGTTTGGTAAATAACGTACGTATTTGTACCATACAAAAAATAACGAACGCGCCAAAAACGAAGACAGATTGTATTCATTTACCCTTATCTTTATCGTCCAGACACACTTGTTCCTACAGGGTTGTCTGTGTCATGACTCATGTAGTCTAGTGTCTCTATATGTCTGCGTTTGAACCGCCGTTTTGCACAGATAGACTAGGCGTTTCTTGAGTTTCTCATTCGAAAAAATGAAAGATTTGTTGCTGAATTTTATATAAAAAATAACGTACTTTAACACTAAGTATAAGTTGCTTAAAACATTCTTGGTTCAACTTCCTTAACTTAAGTGCGAAGGGCTAATAAAAGTATAAAACTGTTCTGTTGGAAAACTGTTCCTTGACCAACTCTGTAAAGTGGATTTCTGTTACGTGTATTTTGTAATTTTATCTTTCGTTTGCTATAAAAAGTTTTGTTTGTTCTGATCAGTCGGTTTTTACTTCCGTAAAAAATAACAAATTTTGAAAAATATTAAACAGATTTTATGTATTTTTTGCATATTATGATTGTTTTCATTTATTAATTATTATTATTTTTTTTTTTTGCAAAGAACAAACAAAATACTGAATATGAAAACTAAATTTTATGAATACAGGGACCAAATAAATTACGTTTCTGTCTGTTTTTAAATAGTCATTTCCGTGCGTGTATGTGTGAATACATGTAGCCTATTTATACATGTATGTCTATACAACGGATTTCTGCGGCCTCTCTGTTCCGAGTTTCCACATTCTCTCTCTCTCTCTCTCTCTCTCTCTCTCTCTCTCTCTCTCTCTCTCTCTCTCTCTCTCTCTCTCTCTCTCTCTCTCTCTCTCTCTCCCCCCTCCCCCTTCTCTCCCCGTCAAGAGTCGTCCATCCTTTTAGTCCAAACAAGATTATTGTTTCCTCTCAGTTTGCTCAAATAAATTAGTGTTCAGTTTTATTCTTTTCGTATATGTTCAGTTTTATTCTTTTCGTATAACATCACCGCTACTCTTTCTAATCTTGATATTCAACAACTACGTCTTAGGAAGTCCGTCTCTGTTATCATCAGTTTATTTCTATTCTTCTTTGTCGTATCCCACTTTTCTGTTCAGTAAGTTATTAAACTTTCAACGATAATTGTGTACATTCTTTTCTTCCTTTGGTTTCTTTCTGTTTTTTCGCACAAAATGTAATTCAACTCGCTTGTTACTTTTGTGCCCTTGTTTACTGTCTTCATTATCAGCGCCGTTCCCTTGCTTGCTAAGTGTAATGCTTAAATATTTACAAGTCTTTACCCATTTCACATTTTTATCACTAATTTCATATTCTCTTGATCTTCATTTCCTACTGCCGAATACTCTGATGTCTCCCAGTCTGTTGTAAGGCCCGCAATTTCTGTAGCATAAGATTAATTCAAATCTTTCTGACCTTCCGCGATAACTTTTCGATCGTCGGCGAAATACGAGATCTGTAAATTAGTAATGAGACTAATTATGTAGCAGTCAACGTGGCAACACTGTAAGCTTTCCATTAACACAGATAGTTAGATAAACAGCTGATTGATATTGAATATTAATATTTATTGTCTATTGTTTTCACCTGAAATGTAAACAACCTTTTCATGAAGTGAGTTTTTGTTGTGCGCCATAAAAATGAGTGACATCAATTATGAGCAATATTGTGCAACAAAGTTTTGTGTTAAACTCGGACACAATATGCTACTGAGACTTTTACAGAATTGATAAAGGCGTATAGAGATGAAGCTTTGTCAAGAGCACAGGTTTTCAGATGGTTTAAAGCATTTTCAGATGGCCGGGAATCGATTAAGGATGGTGCACGCTCTGGAAGACCGTCAATGTCAAGAACTGACGACAATGTTAACTGAATCGAGGACTTGGCCGTCAGAATAATCGCAGAACAATATTAAATTTGAACCACACTACAGTTTATTAAATTTTGACAAACGAATTGAAAAGAGAAAAGTTTGTGCGAAATTGGTCCCAAAAAACCTCACTGTTGAACACAAAGACAACAGGATGGAAGTGTGCCGTGATCTTCTCGGACAAATTGAAAACGATCCTCATTTTTTAAAAATAGTGTTGAATCATGGATCTTTGAGTCCGATCCAGAAACAAAACGCCAGAGCGAGGAGTAGCACACCACAAACTCACGACGTCCTAAAAAAACAAAAATGAGCAAATCCAAAATCAAAATCATGTTCATTTGTTTCTTTTATAGTAATGGCATTACACATAAGGAGTTTTTGCTACAGGACAGACTGTGAATCAACATGTTTACCAAGAAATTCTTGAAATGCTGCGGAAAAGAGTTGCCCACATGAACACCTGGATGCTGCATTATGACAATGCACTTTGTCACTCAGAATTCTTGGTTAATCGGTGTTTGGCAATGAAAAATATTCCTGCTGTTCCTCAGTCCCAGAGGCGGCTCAAGTCAAGTGGAAGCCCCAAGCGGTAAAAATTTTGGGGCCCTCAAACTCAAGTTAGAAATAGAAGTTGCAAGAAAACCCTCATAAACTTATTAACAAAAAAGAAAAGTAATGATAATTTTCAAACCGTTACACATTAAATAAATAAGTGTTTTACAATTACACTCATTTATTTCAAATCCGTGTTTCATTTGTTAATTTGTTAAAACTATAAACCATTATTTTTATGTTTTTAATATCACTGTATTGCAATTATTTAGTTAAATTATTATACGTTTACATTCATCAAATAGAGTATTGCTTTCTTTACAAAATTTACTAAAACCCAAAATAATCTTTCCTAACTTTACACATGAAAGCATTAGGTATTTTCACACTTTTAACATTGATGGTGTATTCAAAATATCTGGAACGTAGTGTGGTATAACTCCCTGACACCCTGGCGGTTTCAAGAAATTTCCCTGACATACGGAAAGTTCAGAAAGATTACACACATTTGTTAAATAATTATTTTTTTATTAATTAGGCCTACAATACGTTTATATTAAATGTAAGATATAAAACACAGACTATTACTAAACATGGATATACTTAACATTTACTTATACTTAAGTATATACTTAACATTTAAATATCAAAAGTTAAACATTCGTTTGATTATGCAAAACAAAAGTGTCTTATTTAACATAGACAGGACAGCTTCACTTCACTTTCAGTATGCAGAGGAACAAATTAATATGTAATTATTATTTACAGAAACACTAGCTATTGGCTACTTAAAGAATCTTGTAAGCCCCTAATTTTTAAATTATGAATTTCCGTCTTGCTTTATTTCTTGCAAAATCATCAATTATTTTGTCAGTGTCAATGCGGTTTAAAATTTCCTGCTCTATATACAAAATGGCCAAGTTATTTAGTCTTTCTTCTCCCATTGTATTCCTTAAATAATTTTTTACTCTCTTTAAAACAGAAAATGATCTTTCTCCGGACGCATTAGATAAGGGAATTGTTAGAAAAATCTTCAATAATATTTCAATATTCGGAAATGTGCAAGACATTTCTTTGGCGGCTCGATAGATGTGATATCTATCGACACATTCGACACCACTATCACACGAGAAACCTAAGATGTCTGGATTGTCTGTTGTGGTTTTTATGGTGTCCTCGTTTTCTTTTAGAAATATTAAGAAATGGTCTAATTCATCTTCCAAAGTACAAACATCAATGTCATTTTTGTACATATCCTTCAACTTTTTTAACGCTTTCTTTCTTTCTTCTGTTGACAATTTCCAGTTAAAAAATATACGCTGAGCTCTTTGAGATAGTTGTGCCTTAGTGTTATCACATATGACATAAAATGAATTGACTTTAAAATCTTCTTTAATTGTAATTGTGAATTCATGTCCGACTTCTTTGTTTTCATCAAAACACACGTTTCTCTTTCGTCGTCTGCGAGTTTGTTCATCTTCCACACTAAATGATAGCACTGATAAATCAGTTGCCTCTTTTTCTACTTTTTCATATTCTTCTCGGAAATTATTGATAAAATTTTCTAATGACTTCAGTAGGATAGATCCTTTGAATAGTTCGCACTCTACTGATTGCAGTGATTTACTAGTAGCATTTATTCTTTGCAAAATAGTATTCCAAATCACTGTCATTAGGGCGGTTTCATATTTCTCCATTTTCTTTAGAAGTGAAGTCGCCTCCACTATCATAACTTGTTTTTCTTCTTCTGCATTACAAATTTCATTTAAAGCCTCTTTTATATGGGCGAATCCAAGTTTTATAGCTAATACAGCGTCTGCTCTTGCTGACCATCTTGTATCAGAAACTCTTTTCAGTGAGACGGATTGTTTATCTTTACACATTTCTAGTTTACTCGTTAAAATTTTCCAGCGATGAGTTGACGCGGAGAAAAATGTGAATAACTTCTGCACAAACATAAAATATTGAACTGCAGCGTTACAACTTTCTGCAGCAAAATTTCCAATTAAATGTAAAGAATGGTTAGCACACGGAATAAAACCCGCACTTGGACTATGTTCTTTAATGCGTCTTTGCAAACCTGAGTACTTTCCTGACATATTTGAAGCATTATCAAAAGATTGTCCTCGACAGTTTTTAATATCCACTCCTAATTTTGTTCAAGTTGCGAAAACTTCTTGTCCCAAGTATGAAGAGTTGAGTTTATCTATGGGAATGAATCCCAAAAAACTTTCCTTTATATTACCAGATGATGAAACATATCTTATCACAAAAGTAAGTTGGTCGACATGAGAAATATCGGGAGTGGAGTCAACAATTATACTATAATAAGTCGCAGATTAGATTTCTTCAATTATTTCAGCTCTTACTTGATTGCCAATAAGGACTACAAATTCGTCACAAATATTGTGAAATAAATAGTTCACATTTCCTCGTCCTTGGTTGGCATATTTTTGTAGATGGAATTTTAAGAACTCATCGTATTCGCTTAGGTATTCCAAGCAGGTTAAATAATTTCCTTTCCTATTGGAATCTCTGCCTTCATCGTGACCCCTAAATCCTAATCCTGAGCGACTCAATAATTTTATTGTTGACACAATTCTTTTCAACACTTCTCTCCAGTAACATTCTTCTTTTTCCTTTTCCTGTAATAGTTGAGTATCAATTCTATTAAATTTGGTTGATCTGTTGTACAGAATACACATGGCTGACGTGTTCTTTTGAAACTTCGTGGTCCGATGAAGTAAACACTTTTGCTTGTTTCTGAAAATAACAGCCAAGTTCTCTTTTCCATAATTCCATTTGATTTCTTTCTGTAAAAATGATCATAAGAAAGTCCTCTGTAATAAACTTCATCTCTGTCCTTATACACTGATTTCAAATTCTCTATATTCCCGATATTTTTTGGTTTGTGTTTAAGAATATGGTCAATAACAGCATCTGAAAAAAGTATTGGCCATAAAGCTATATCATTTATTACTTCGATGTCTATATTCAAGTGTTTGTCTGGACTATCTCTATCTTCTGCGTCTTCACACTTCCTTTTATCAGTAGCATTTTCAACCTCTTGATGCTCAACTTGTTCTTCTTTTTTCTCTTCTTCACTTATAGGCCTGTGTGGTTCAGAAGAAGTTTCGAGCGCAGACAATTTATCTGAAGTAGATGTTGATGGCAACTGTGTCTCTGAATTTACTGTTAAAAACTTATGCAACGCATTTCTTTGGCTCTCAACAATTTTCCAGATTTTTCTTCATTTTTTCGCTTTTCTGCCCCACTGTGATGTCTCTTCATTTTTTACTGTAAAGAAATAATTTGTTTTAATGTTTTGTAAATAAATTGACATCGTATGGCGGTAAATTATACACAGAACGACAGGCCATTGACAAAAGTATAACAAGCTACAAACACCGTAAAAATAACTTCCTTAGGGTAACAAAGAAAGCTTAACGTTTATATTTGGAATATTACACGGAACAACAAATGCAAGGGTCTGTCCTTACCAAACAAATTCAACATTCATTATGAAAAATATATCATTCACTTAAGTTTTATATAGCACACGCACAATGAATAAATAAGTGTGAATGCAATATAGGCTATTTGTATATATAGCCTGTGCTATTAAGTATATTTACAAATGCCAACTAATGTACATTTTACTAACTTGCAAAATATACAAATATGGCTCTGTCCAATTCTTAAGAGGTTAGCAAAAACGAGATCTATTGTTCAAATATAGGTATATACTCAGGGTTTACAATCAACTTCCAATATATGCAAATTCTGTACGAATAATTTGTACTAGTTGCTAAAAACTACAAGCGTACTTTTTATCTATGTGGACTTATAGAACTGCTAATTCTATTATGTACGACAATCAACGTGCGACTTGGTTATGTAGATTGATTTTTGGTTATGTCACAATACTAGTGGGCGCCAAAAAGCCTAACTAAGCTACTGCTAACGATTATGGGTTTGACTTAAATTCTGTTAAAATTATTTACAACATCCTATAAATAACTTACATTTTTAAGTATAAAAATTCGTTACAAGCTTCGAAGCGAAGGACTCACTTTACTACCCCGTATTTATAACGAAATAATTTTATCGAGACAACAACTGTACAATTTTTATTCCAAAACGTTCGCTGTTTGAAGAAGTACCAACTACGAAATTAACTAAGCTATTAATAAAAACTATACTTACTGTATTTGAAATATACAGTGACTATAAAATCTATAAAGTAAGAAATGGATCTTCGTAAACATAAATAACTCAATGAGTAATAGTCCGGAGTGGTTCGCCGACGTTCGGGTATAATCGGCTCTCGAACCGAGCAGGTAGCGTAACGAGATTGTAATTTTTCCCTCATGCAAAAAATGTGTCAGGCGCGCCTAAAGAAGTTTTCACTTCAAAATTGAATGCTGCGAAATTCTGGGCCTTATGGTATCCCGGGGCCCTACGCGGCCGCTTACTCCGCTTACCGTTAAACCCGCCTCTGCTCAGCCCCCTTATTCACCTGTCTTGAGTGCCTGAGGCTACTTTCTCTTCCCGAGATTGAAAAAAACATCTTCAAGGACACCATTTTGGGATGATAGACAACATAAAAAAAAATGTAACCGACCAGTTGAAAGAGATTCCAGTTTCTGAGTTCCAGCACTGCCATGAAGAGTGGAAAACCCGTCTAAAGCGCCGTGTGGCTTCCCAAGGAAACTATTTTAAATTCGATAGAGTCTAGATGTAGTTTGACTGTAAATACAAGGTTTTACTGAATTAGTCTCATTACTTAATTTACAGACCTCGTAAAACTGTATATCATCTCCTACAGGCAGCCCGTTTCTTTAATTTGTTTTTTTAAAAAGAGTAGCTGAAAAAGTACACCCCTGACACTGCCTCTTGTATGACAAAGTATCTACAGTATGTATATTCTACCGTTTTTAATCTTAGGTAGTCTTCTGTGTACGTTTCTTAATAGTCATGTGTATAGTTTCACCACTCGCCGTTATAAAGTTGCAGCGTTTCGATATAACAAAGATGTATAAAGGAAAAGAAAAGGTGTTCAATGGAATGCTCAGGTTCTTTTGTTACCAAGCTGTCATAGGCTGACAGATTTTCGATCAGTTGCGGGTGGGGAGCGGAGTGCCATTAACGTCCGACGTAGTACAAGAGTGGATTCATGTCCTGGGGACACACGAGGTAGTAACAGGGCAAACCAGACAAGCGTGCAACATCTGCTCGTTCTACTGCCACGTTTTGCGCGAAATTCTTCGCGTCGGATTCGTGGGAAAAACACCTAACTTATGTGTTTTCAGAAAACCAACTCTGTACACAGATGTGTAAACGTATGTATCGGGTTGCGGGGCCGCGGACAGCTGTAGTAATTGGCTGCGGCGACTCTCGCGCGGATAATTTGATTTATTCCGTAGAAACACGCGTGCAGCGGCGCAAGTCACGAACAGGTTCAGGCGCTGCACCGAGCAAGGTGCTCCTCCAAACCGGCTCGACGAGAAATCCGTCCGATATTGTGCGAAGATTAATCATATTCTGTGCAAACAGCTGTAACGTTGCCGATTGGCGGGTGATAACAGAATTTTCGTGGTCGATGGATCTTCTGCAGGGTAATCGGAATGGGTGGATATATTTATTGAAATCTACTTGCCTGCTTGTCTTTGAAAAATTATATCTTCTTTTACGGTCCTGCTTTATCAGGCGGATTCACAGAGGGGTGCAAACGGGACCGGACCCTCAGAGGGTCCAAAAAGATGACGAAATTTTGTAATCTTAATAATTTTTAGGCTATTTTCTTTTTTTTTCGTATGAGCCACTGCGGACTGCGTCTGGTTCAACTAGTTCCTGCCTTCTTCTCGTCTCTCTTCCCTCTCTCCTATAGGCCTATCTCCTTCATTCTTTATCGATGTCTCTCCCTCTTTTCGTCAGTCCAGATGGCATCTGTCCTCTTCTTGGGTTTCTCCTTCAACCTTGGGCATTTTTAAATTACTTTTTGAGTTGTAAGCGTTCTTCAGTGTCTTCTTGAGTCATCTGAGGTTCTTCTGTGTCTTTTTCTGTTCCTTTGAACCACGTATTGAGCATTTTGAGCTTTCTGAAATAGTTGAAAAGTTAGTTCTGAAGTTAAAAAGATTGTTAGTACTGGAGGTCCTATGCCGTTGACATTTCGCTGCCTGTTCCGCCTTTAGGGACAGTTTCCCATCCCGAGGGCAAATGAGTGCCCTAAACTCTACCCTCTCATCCGCCCTCCTAGGAGGCCGTTGGCACTTTGTAGAAAGGGTCTTCTTATACCGGGTGACACTCGGTCGCCAAAGCGTCGTTAGTAGAAACAGGGGTCACTGCGAGAAGGTGAGGTTAGCATTTGAGGAGGCGAGGTTCCCCCTTGACTCCCTCTAGGCTATATTTTTTTCGTATCGGCAGTCTAAGGACCACATGCCAATTTCAATTCTTTATTCTTTCCTTTTTCTCCAATATTCTTTTATCTTTTCACTGTGTCTCTTCTTCCTCGCCTCAGTCCACTTTAAACCTGCGTTTTTCTCTCTCCTACCCTGGATTCCTTCCATTTTTAACACTTTTGCCGGAAAAACTTCTCTTTCAATTGCTTCTTCTCCGTTTATATATATAAACGACCTTAACGGACAAAGCTGGTGTTAAGATGGCTGCTAATAAAACTAACAAAACTGGAGTGTCGTTTAAGATCTGAAGATGGTGGAGACATCTCTCTCTCCCCCTTCATCCCCCCTCCCTCCCCCCTCTCTCTCTCTCTCTCTCTCTCTCTCTCTCTCTCTCTCTCTCTCTCTCTCTCTCTCTCTCTCTCTCCATTGCCGTAAAATAAGGGCGTAGCTGCCCTTGGCCTGCTCAACCACAGTCGTCCTTCCATATCGGTCTTGAGCGAGGGGGATGTTTATCCTCAGCTGCTTGATATCACTCAGGACATTGTCTCGACACCGATTCCAAAGCCGTCCTCTAAATCGCACTCCACCAGGTTTTGACTGTCCTTTTGACTGATTTTTAAGAATGTTTTGCAGGTGTCATGCCGGACTATGTGCTCCACAAAACCTTTGTCTATACCCTTTATCAAAACCTATTCCTCCTTGAAGTCCGTTTACTCTTTCTCTGCACCCAACGTTTTTGGTAAATTTCCTAAAGAACGAGGTTTCCTCAGCTTCAATCTTTCCTCTCTTTAGGCCCTTCCCAAGTCCAAGACTGATACCCGTTCATCAAAACAGTCTAAACAAAGTATTCCTAGTTGTTAAATTGTAATCCCGGGCTGTTTGGCCGTGGTCCAGTGCTAAAGTCTCCGGCAAACGTTTCGGCCGCGCCATTGACGACCAATATGAGCTTGCGCTACCGTAAGATGGTGCACGTTAGTGACCACAGTACTGTGGTAATGGCTAGCGACCCCGTGAAAGCCACTTATATGAGCTTGCGCTAACGTAAGATGGTGCACGTTAGTGACCACAGTACTGTGGTAATGGCTAGCGACCCCGTGAGAGCCACGTATATGAGTTTGCGCTAACGTAAGATGGTGTACGTTAGTGACCACAGTACTGTGGTAATGGCTAGCGACCCCGTGAAAGCCACTTATATGAGCTTGCGCTAACGTAAGATGGTGCACGTTAGTGACCACAGTACTGTGGTAATGGCTAGCGACCCCGTGAAAGCCACTTATATGAGCTTGCGCTACCGTAAGATGGTGCACGTTAGTGACCACAGTACTGTGGTAATGGCTAGCGACCCCGTGAGAGCCACGTATATGAGTTTGCGCTAACGTAAGATGGTGTACGTTAGTGACCACAGTACTGTGGTAATGGCTAGCGACCCCGTGAAAGCCACTTATATGAGCTTGCGCTAACGTAAGATGGTGCACGTTAGTGACCACAGTACTGTGGTAATGGCTAGCGACCCCGTGAAAGCCACTTATATGAGCTTGCGCTACCGTAAGATGGTGCACGTTAGTGACCACAGTACTGTGGTAATGGCTAGCGACCCCGTGAAAGCCACTTATATGAGCTTGCGCTACCGTAAGATGGTGCACGTTAGTGACCACAGTACTGTGGTAATGGCTAGCGACCCCGTGAGAGCCACGTATATGAGTTTGCGCTAACGTAAGATGATGTACGTTAGTGACCACAGTACTGTGGTAATGGCTAGCGACCCCGTGAAAGCCACTTATATGAGCTTGCGCTAACGTAAGATGGTGCACGTTAGTGACCACAGTACTGTGGTAATGGCTAGCGACCCCGTGAAAGCCACTTATATGAGCTTGCGCTACCGTAAGATGGTGCACGTTAGTGACCACAGTACTGTGGTAATGGCTAGCGACCCCGTGAAAGCCACTTATATGAGCTTGCGCTAACGTAAGATGGTGCACGTTAGTGACCACAGTACTGTGGTAATGGCTAGCGACCCCGTGAAAGCCACGTATATGAGCTTGCGCTAACGTAAGATGGTGCACGTTAGTAACCACAGTACTGTGGTAATGGCTAGCGACCCCGTGAAAGCCACTTATATGAGCTTGCGCTAACGTAAGATGGTGCACGTTAGTGACCACAGTACTGTGGTAATGGCTAGCGACCCCGTGAAAGCCACTTATATTTATAAATTTCCTAAGTGCCACGGTGATGTAGTTTCAACGGCACCAGCTTTGCCCGGGATTACAATTTAACAACATTGACTACGCCCGTGTAAATCTTATAAGTGAAGTATTCCTAGTCTCAGTATTTCGTATAACGCAGCAAAGTCGTTTTATTCGCAATTATATTCTCTGAGAAGTCGACCGTTGTAGTCCGGGATGCGCATCTCGGCTTTGTGCGTGCTCCAAAGTTTAAAAATTTTAGTGTTGAATATGTGTAAATTATGTTATAAGTTTTTATGTTTTGATATTTTAATTAAATGACGACCTCTGCTGAGTGACAATACTTGAGGATGGGACATATGTCCCGAAACGCGTAGTAGTAACGAAGATAGAAATAAAGCCACCAGACGGACAAACAAAATAAGGTAAATACTTTATTCAGCCATTATATTCTCCTTTTACCATCAGGCAGTGGCGGCTGGTGGTTGACAAATTTGGGGGTTGCAGATGGCTTGGATGGAATAAAATTCTTTTATTCTGTGAATAGAAAATGTCCAAGTCTCCTCTCCTCCAAACAGTACACAAGGAAAGCAAAATACTGCAATTTTAGTGTCACACCCAAATAACCACGAATATTTATTGTATGAATCTTTTTGAAATTTATGATTAAATATTCTGTTACCCGATTCTACACTTTGATTAAAATTAAAAAGGTCTGGTGTAGGCATACCTACTCTCTTAATTTCAATTTTTTCCTCAATAGGACGTAAACTGAACGCCGTTTTCGTTACGTTTTTCGACAGAATTCATTGCGTCCTACCAGTTAATATAATAAATATCTTACACTATAGCACCTTAATCCTTTATATGTACTATTATGTAAATTTGACGATGAATTGAATTGACACTAACAACGTACTTACAAATTCCTACCTGGCGCACTGCGTGTTATTTACCAACAAACAGACTGGTGGCGCCGTGACGTACAAGCGGGGTTTGCAGTCCCTAATCACACGAAGCGAGCCTATACCGCTGTAATAGAACAACCGAGTCTAAACAGCCAGAGCAACTACTCCGTTGTATTTCCTCATATACAAAGCGCGTCATAGTTGGTGCCTACACCGCGGCAAGAGCGTGTACCGTTTTTAGTATTCCTCTGCGCTTTTCAATCGGTAAATGATTAATTACGATGATTTAGCTTCAAAACACTATTATTAGTTATTGTTTTATTCAGAATTCTATAATTTAAAATACAATTCGGTAATTATTGTGGTTGTACAACCGGGCAACCTAAGCACGGGCCGCCACTGCCATCAGGTAGGCATTTATTATTAGCAGTACTCGCAGTATCCAGGTAGTAGAATTCATTAACGTTCTCCAGACTCATCATCACAGTCGTCGTCATCGTCATAGGGTCACAGTCCTTAGTGTGCCATAGCTTTCTTTAGAACCGTCCTCCAATCGTCTCCACCGCCACCCTCTCACTCCAATAGCTCCGTAGGTCCTCTTCTGTATAGTCAAAGAATCTTGTTCTTGGCCCTCCTCGCTCGCCCTGACCAAAATGCCTCGCCAACAATGTTTTTCCAGCGGGGTCGTCTTTGTTCATTCTCATAACATGGCCAACCCATCTGAATCTACGTACTTTCATTGTTTTGACAATATCTGACACCTGGAACAGCCTATAGCGTTCCGTGTTGTAGCTTTGCCTCCAAGATTAATGTTCATAACAAGTTCCCTTAAATTTACCTTAAAAATTTCCTCTCGAAACATCCTAACATTGAGATTGATCTGTTTTCGTGAGCGTCCATATCCCACGACCATTTGTTAACACTGGCCTTATTAGTATGATGGGCTTTTATTCAAGCTTAGGGAAATCCAGCTCCCAGACTGCTACCTTCATCTGATTACTAGCTTTCTGACGGAGAGGACCTTCTGCGTGAGAGTTGGGGATTCCGTCTCGTACATGCACTTGCCCGGTCTGGGGTTACCTAGCCAACATGCATAAAAAGAAGTTGCAAAGCGTCCTCGACAGGAATCTTCGGCTTGCGGCCAAAGTCCCCCGTCGATTCCTCATCTCGCCTTCTAACGAGAGGACTTGGCGTCCGATCCCTAGACGACATCTTCAGGCGACTTGCACGCAAATTTTATGTACGTCCAGCGAGGTTCGCAGACAATCCTCTAGTGGCTAGGCTGGGCAGGTACCGTATACGTCCAGGTGATTCGTGGAAATGCCCTCGGTGTATACTACGCTAGTGTATGCTAGCAAAACAGTCGAGAAACGGTCTGCTACAGAGCAACTCGCCCTACTTGGGCAGGGCCATGAGGCAGGAGCTTCTGAAGGCAACTCGGTACTCAGATTCCTTAGTAGCTCGTCTCTGCGACGCACAACCACGCAGCCCAGAGTCAGTCTAGGCCTTGTTAGTGTTTTATACAGTTTGTATTTCGTGTTTTGCATACTCACATTACCTAATTTTATAAGATACAAATTCCTTGCGTGGTGAAACCTGTAAAGTAAAAAGTGTTTTGTTCGCTTTTACGGAAAGAGTTATAAGGCGATTCCAGTGACAGTAAAGAATAAAACCCGGTAAGTAGTTAATAGTAATCCTGTTCGTGGTGTCGTAGGTCGAACCTATCCCAACTTGGTTGCGCACCGAGCGACTTGTCCGCGGTCGGCGGCAAGATGTACAAGTTTTTACCCAAGTTGACATTACTTTTTAATGATCCCACGCCAGTGTAAAATCTCTCTCTCCTGTCGCTCTGTGTTTGTGTCTGTCTCCTCCTCCCCACTCTTTCTAAGATTTTATCGTTTTTCTCGTCTAGCTGAGTGCAAAGCTTGTAAGCGCAGTGTTTAAAAGGGAATGAGAAATGAGCAAGTGTAGTTGTACAATTGTTGGAGCGAAATACTGCGCCCTCCTCCTCCTCCTCTCACACGGCTACAAATTGTCACATTTTTTACAAACTTTATCTCGGCCGTGTAGTTTTGTTATTAGCACACGGGAAAGTGTGTATATATATATATATATATATATATATATATATATATATATATATATATATACGGCAGTTTGTTTAAAACGGTAGAGACTCGCGCCCCTCGGAGAGCGTCTGACTACTATTGTTTTATGTTTAGCAACTTTGTAAAGTGTAATAACAATATATTCTACAAAGTGCGCACGCGCTCGCAAGTGTGCGTGTGTGAGAGAAACTATGGAGACCTTTTTGGCTTTTTGGGAAGACATCTTTATTTTTCCTACAACATTCACCGTTTCCTGCATTCCACGCGCCATTTTGTTTTTCCGTGGGTATCTTCCTCAGTCAAACGTCTCTGTTCGTGATATCCTCTCCTACTCCTTGGTTCTGTTGCCTGGTGGCCATCCTCATTTCCTTTCCTCAAGGGGGAGAGGACTCTAATATTTTGATTCTTTTAACGTCAATTTTTTCTCCGTCGTTTCAAGGCAGCCGGACCAAGCTAGTCTCTTATTTTTCCCTATTCTGTCTATTATATCGGACCCTGCAGTGGCGTACTTAGGGCCCGGGGCAAATTTCTTTCTGAGGCCGTTCCTTCCATAAGACGGGTTTTTATAATCCAGTTTACCTTTATGTAATACGTACCAATGGCACTTTACTGTTATATATATTTATTGTCTAATTACTGTACTGATAGACATCTAGTTGGGAAACATTATAAGAAGCTGTAGTAATGTTTGAAATAAAAGTCATAAGTAAAAATAAAAATAATCTATAGTATGGATATATTTCTAATAATTAACTTACCTTTATACAGTTTTTTTAATTTCTGTGTGTTAGTACCCTGCTTTATGAGGTATGGTTATAAAGTAGATTCCAGAATAATATGATAAAATTGATTGATTAAATCTTGGCCCTTTCCTAGCATTTCAGGACGTGACAATAGATCATTTTGAAATAAATTAAAAAAATTTATCAAAAAAATAATTAATCTTCCAAATCTGGACGCCCCCTACTATGTGGTGGCCGGGGCGGTCCTCCCCCTCGCCACCTCTTTAGTCCGCTGCTGGAACCCTGCCTTCGTTATTTCCTTTGTCAGAATTCGCGATGTGTTCTGAAAATTCTGCGAAGATGCGTGTCTAGAGATTGCAATCTTTTCTTCTGGCGTCTCCTCCCCCACAATTAACGATTGCACATCCATGTCCTTTCTGTTATTATATACTTACAACGTATTGGTAGAAAATAATGAAAAAGGTAAAGTGAAGTGGTCAGTCAAGGCGACGAATGAAGAGGTATTTAGGAGTGCGGACGAGAAAAGCAAACTGATCTGACACACTTTGGCTGCTGCATGATGTCATCGAGGGAAAGTTAGAAGCGACTCCAGAGCTAGGAAGAAGATGAATGCAGCCGATGAAGGATTCAAAGGGAAAAGGGAAATACTGCGAACTGAAAGTGGAAGTCAACGATGGGCAACAAATTGTCGGTCAGGGACCTGTCGTCACGCAGTTTAGTTAACGACAACGAATAATAATAATAATGGTTGTTAAGAGTAAATACATTAAAATTAAATATAAATAATTTATAAACTAATAGGCCTATATAACTTGTTATAATATTTTTTTTTAATTAATTAAGGGCTGGGTATAATTGAGCCTGGCTTAACAAATCCACTGTGATTGAGAAAATTTTCCGGGAGGGTGAAGTTTCATGGGACATATTTGTTTACACCGCGCTAATGGAAAAGCGTTCAGTTCACCGATTTTTTTAAAATTTGGCATGCGTGTTTATACTTTTACCGTATAGAACCCTATTGTTTTGAAATTAATCTCCCCAAAAATAAGAGGGGTTCAAATTGTGAAGAAAATCGTAAGAGCCCATGTGGGTATCAAATTAAAGGAAATCTTAAACAAAATCTGAATATAGTCTTCATTTTTGAAAATTTCAAGATTTTTGGACGTCAGGGCCCAAAAGTTGGTGAAAGTTTTGATAAAATCGCAAAAATTCATGTTGCCTATCAAATTAAAGAGAATTGTAACTAACTTGTGAATATAGAGTTACGTCATGAAATTTGCGAACTCAGGGCCCCCCAAAAAATGAAAAATTTGTGAAAATCCAGAAGTGTGTCAGACTAAAAGGAATTGCAACCCAGATCCTAAGAATCACTGGCGTATCTAGAATTTGGCTAGATATTCATGTACTAGAAATTTATGTAACACTAAATGTACTTCGTTGAAAATAGTGAGCGAGTTTTGCAGCTCAGGGAGCGTACTGGTATTAATATTCGTCAGCAGTTTGAAAATACAGACCGAAGGGGGGGGGAGTTAAGTTCGTGAGTGGGAGTGTCGTCGTCGGAGCGTCGTATGTCGTGTCCAAACATTGCGAGGCGCCCTCGCCGCGTTTGTGTTACGGTTTCGGCATGTTGGCAGTGAACCAACAACAAACAGTTGATTGGCCGGACCGGACGCTGGAGAACATAAAAACTGCGTACACACACACGTACATTTTTCGTACGCTTGTATGTAGTACAGCGAACGCTTGAAGGACAGGACCAAACGAGACGACGACGTCGGACTGTCTGGCGGGTAACGAACGTGTTTGTGCTTGTTTGTTGTTCGGACTGGATCGTAAAAATTCTTGCGCACAGTACAACAAATTTCTTGGGTGGTCCGTTTTAAATAAAACTGCCTGCCGTTGTTGCACCAGTCGTTGGCAAACACCGTCCGGGTTAACGACACATTTTCGCCGTATCTATACGCCTACGTTCTACATTACAAATGTAGATCGTCAACTTGTGTACCATTAGCAGTGGATTTGTTAATAAAATGGGCCAAAAGGTGATACGTGTGGGGCCCAAAGTGTTCCTTGCGCGAACAACAGGCCTGCAATAGACGTGACTCTCAAGAAGGTTTGGGGAACAGTTTTTACAGCCTCCTTTCCTACCTGCAAGTATAGCTTGACTGTGGTTACCATACGTTCCCTTTATCCCGGACACGTCCTATTTTTTAGTCTGACAAAGCTGTCCGGGAGGATTTTTTAAAAAACAGGGAAATATCCTATTTTTTCGTAAAACTGAAAAATATAGCCACGCGCAAGAGCGCTCGCAGCGGCGCCGCTCAGAAGTGTACCATTGGCGTCATATGTTGCTTGCCTACAGCTCTTTCCCGCGTATTCTGCAATTCTAAAATAGGCGTCCTACATTCGTGAGGTTTTAAGATTACTGATAGTTCTGAATTGAGTTGCTTATTTTCGTGGATATCCTGAGTATAGTTAGTGGTACTTATAAGTTGTAGGCAAGTAGAATGTATTATTATTAATATGCCAAAACTAAAGTGTGTGTTAACCAAAAATTTATTGGAAGAGCATACTAGCTTTAAGAAAGGCAGGAATGATATTGAAGCAGAATGCTTAGTCTGCCCACCTAGAACGCACACGATAGCACATTTTCTTGTTATATCACAAAAAATTAAATTGTACATTGTATAAACTCTGTAAAATTGCTTAACTTAATCATGAATACTTTCTTATCCATATAATGTTCTCTCTCCTATGGCACTTCAGCCCTAGTTGGGCTCTGGCCTCCTTCAATTTTTCCCCCCATTCTCTTCTGTCGGTAGCCATCCTCCTCCAGGAACGCACTTTCAGTATTTCTTTCGCATCCTCATCCACCGCGTCCTCCAATCTTCTCCTCGGTCTTCCCACTGGTCTTTTTCCTTGGATTCTGATATTCAATAGTTTTCGTGGTATTCTATCTTCGTCCATCCTGACTACATGACCAGCCCACCTTAGACGCTGTAGTTTTATGTATCGTGTTAGCGGTGGTTCTTTATACATTTGATACAATTCAAAGTTATATCTTATTCTCCAGCCGTGTACGTCATTAACTGGTCCCAGGATTCTTCGTAATATTTTTCTTTCAGAGATATCGATATAATGTTATTAATGTCAAATATTTTTGGATCCGTAATGTAACGATCATCCCGTTAAATTTTCAGGTTGTCCTCTTTTTTCGCCTAGGTCATACGGCTTTACACTCATCATTTTGGAAACGAAAGAACTAGTTCCTTATAACTGAGCCGACACGTCTGAAATATTCATTGTTCAGATTACGTACACGCACGCGCACGTTTGCCGTTTACTAATGAATAAACTTAAATCCCTCCTCTCTCTCTCTCTCTCTCTCTCTCTCTCTCCCCCCACTACTTTTCTCACTTCTATCCTCAACTACCCTCCCACCAACAGCACGTAAAATACAACATGTAAAGAAAAGCCTTTATGTCAAATTGTGGCCCGTTTGCTTGATTGCTGGTTTCCGATACTCTCGACGTTTTGTACATTGCTCTGTTACATTCACTCATAATTTAGGATGGAATTCTTAGATAGTTTGTCACGGTGCTCTGCTTATTTGTCTCGAGTAGGTTTACTACAGTTTTTGTTTACATATAAATTAATATCTGTCAGGAGAATTTGTTCGTCATGTGGGTGCACACAAACAATTTAGTTTAACAGTACTAGTTACATTAATTATACTTGATAGTTTATTATTCACTAAGTAATATTTTCCTACTGAAATTACACATTTTACCATTCATTTACCAATTACATTGACTTAGAGTTTCAAACTTCTATAGACATTTCAAAATCTGAATGTTCTTAATAGCTAAGGTAAATTTTTTAAAATTATGTCTATTAATTATTTATAAAAATATAGATTGTTTGTAGCGGCACAGTACTAGAACTGTTTCTTACAACAATGACTGTGGGCAGATGTGTATAGAGGAGGTTGTAAAATACCCTTCTTGTGTTTATTGCACCCTAATTACTCACTGGAGAAATTCTTTCTGGCCCCACACGTCTCACTTTTACCCATAAAATGTTATACGTTATTGTTAGTGTTTAAGGGAAGTCTAATGTCCCGTTTAAAACAATGTTAAATTTTGAATTTTCCTGTATAGTTTTCTCAGCACCCTACTACTATTCCACGGCGCTGCAGCTCATGAAGAGCCGTGGCCTCCGGAATGACGTGCCTCCAAACTCCTCTCTATCCTGTGCGACTCTTCGCCACCTTCTGACCCCCCCAGTCTTCTCATATCTTCATCTATATCGTCCAGCCATCTTCTTGACCTCCCTCTTGTTCTTCTTCCTCCTGGTCCTCCAATGAATACTTTTTGCATTGCTCTTTCCTGTATTCGTGCTTTGTGCGTGACCTCCCCACCTAATTCTGCCTTGTTTTATTGCTGTGACGATGTCCGGTTCCTTGTGTAGATCGTACAATTCAGCGTTTGTCCTCATACGCCACAATCCAGTATCTAGTACACCTCCATATATCCTCCTAGGAATCTTTCTTTTTCCCATCTTCTGATTATATCTTCTTGGGCTGATGTCACACGGTCCAGGCTTCTGAATCATATAATACTACTGGGCGCAATACAGTTTTGTAAATCTGGACCTTGGAGGTTCTAGAAATGTTCCCTGCACTTTAGGATAGGCAGCAAAGAAAAGTAGCATCTATTTCTCATAGCCAGTTTGTCTTGAATTTCCATTGAAATCTGATTTTTTGACATCAAGAGGCACCCAAGATATCTAAAACTATCCACCCTCTCAAAGTTATTGCCATTGACTTTAATTTTTGGGAGTATTTCTTCTCGGACAGTCTTCTTCATCAGCATATATTTTGTCTTTTGGATGTTTACTTGCAGCCCTAGGTTGGTCGAAGCATGCTCCAGAGAGGTCGGACACCATTTGAGATTCAAATCTGTACCTAAGACTTTCACGGACGGGGTCAACTGGGTTAGAGTATACTGTATCTGGCGGCTAGTAAAGGCGCAGTCGACTCCTGCTGTTACGGTCAGACGTTTCGGCCTCCACTGTGGAAGGCATCATCACTGTGATAACGATTCGGTAACTGACACGGTCTCCGCCAGTTAACCACAGTACTGTTGCAAAAGATTGTTTGAACGTTCACTTTATTTTATCCTAAATTGAAGATAATCTGCTTGACAGCCACGGTTTTCACCGGTTCCTGTAACGTTGATACGGCAGTCTTTCCGAAACGTAGTTCACCATGTTTGGTTTTCTTCGTCTGAGCGCTGTCGATTACCTTATACTGTGCCGTTTGTCTTCTCAACACTGGTTTCAACCAGTGGCGAAGTTACATGAGGCAATACCTACCCTAAAAATTCTGTAGAATAAAAATTATAAATACTGTACGTATGAACTACGTAACGTAAAGATTATACATTGTTACTGTGACTGTCGAATTTATTAAGCCGAAATGTGCTTTACTGAGCGACCGCTAGATGGTGACAGGTGAGATTCGGCATAAAACGAATGAGGCAACGTGAACTTGCCTCAGAGTTTTTTGTATACATCGTATGTAAGCAATGTGTTGGCGCGAATGGGAAGTGCGGGGGAGGGGGATTGTCCCGTGCTGTACACATAGAGCGTTGAGGCATGTCTCACTTCTATGGTGCAAACAGTTAAGTTAAAGCGCGCTGTGTTGTTTATAAGTGTGCTTATTTTATGCGGTTATTAAAAGTGTGCCTGTTATTCCGCTGAACTAACAGATGATCAAGATTGTTTTTTGTAACATTAAACATATAATATAGAAACTAATCAAGTTTAAAAATTTGAAGTTCAATCAGATGTGTTATTGTGTATGACTAATACAAGGATTGTTTAATAGAAACACGTTTAGAGCTGTAAAGCATTTTTTATTCAACGATTTTAAAAGAAGTCTCCATTAACATTAAGACATGAGTCCCACTCTTGCACTAATCTGTAGATTCCCTGATAGTAAAATTCTTACGGCTGTTTCCGGAACCATTCGCTAACAGCAAACTCTACCTCAGCGTCCGATTTGAACCACCGTCCTTTTAGTGATTCCTTAAAAAAAATTTAAGGTAAGATTTTTGCCTACCCATTCATTAACTACTAGCTTCGCCACTGGTTTCAACTCCTTTGAAATATCCACCTACTGCGAACCTTATTGTCGCCTCGTCATACGCGTTTCTGATTCTTCCGTGAATGGCAGCACCAGTATATCCTTCTTTGGTCAAGAACTCGAGTACTGTTTCGTGGCTTCGGAGTACGTACACATTAAAATATATATGTATATGTGCCAAGTACGATCGTATATATGTCAGTCAAAAAGTAAGAGTTTTTCATCCTGGAGCTGTTGGTTTAAAATCTTAACGATATGGTCAATAGTTCCGCCCGAAATGGCAAAAGGGCATTAGTTCACTACATCCCCGTTGTTGTAGTCAGGTTGCTTGGTAAATGATCTGAAGATGCGTTAGCACCTCGATAATCCCACATCATAGGTGTCTATTGCTCCTTCATTTAAACAGTTGGCGTCGACAATTAAAGCAACCGTTAGCAGTCGTAAGTAACTTTTTTATCTCAGAATGAAGGTCGTAAGCTGCGGTTAATGAATTGTGGCAACGCGGAATTTACGTGGACTAAACGAGGTAATGTCGTTTTACTAACGGGACAATCTGATTGGTGCGTAAAGAGTGTCGGGACAGTGCCACAGATTCGACAAGACGTTATTACATCTAACGCTTCCGACTGTTATGCTTTTGGCTAAGGCGGTATTAACAAAATATTTTATTTTAAAGGTGTAGATCAATGCCGTGGTATCGGCCTCCCGGAATATGCATAATTTAAGTGCGCTGTTTTGAAGGAAAGTGAAACGAGGAATCGGCTTAATAAAACGTATCATTTGCATAATCAATTTGCAACGATCACGCGCTAAACACCTGTTCGAGTTTCACAAATCTCGTCGCTTTTTAGCGCCTTCCAATATACGTAATACGTCATTAATGTCAGCGATTTGTTTTAATCGTGCGTTGGTAGGTTTGAGAGCTTTTTGCGTGGTTTGTGTCTCGGGCACTTAGAAGTTTTGGCCTTTGCGCCTTTGGAGTTATTTCCTTCTTTTAAAATCCCTTCTACTCAATTGTTTTCTTTATTTATTTAAATAGTTTCTTTAATTTTTGTTCGTCGTTCTTCATTCTTACTCATTTAACTGATTGAAGTTTTGAATACACAATAATGCATAAACCTGGAAAGTGTGAGAATGACAGTGGCTCAAGACATTATTCCCAATGCTTGCGTTAGTACGATGTTTGTGTGTCCGGAATATTTAATTACCTATAGCGCTGTTCAACGTAACAATAAATCAATAATCAATAACAACGTAACAATAACATAATCAATAAATAACAAGGAGTGATTCCATTAAACTTTAATTTTAATAGTTTAGGACAATGTATTTTCTTGCACATTGTTGCAAGAGCCGGCAAGTGTCGCAGGTGATTTGCCATATGACTGGCCAGTCAAAGGTAGCTACTTTACTCCTCCCCGCTATCTCCAATGCTCTCCGAGAAGATACTTATTACCAGGATTCACACAAAGTCCTACCCAATACGCAGGGTGGCTTTCGTGAGTATAATATTCACGACAACTATACTCGGGAGCACATATATAAAGGCGAAAAGTGAAAGTGCATTGCTCAGAGAGAGACAGAGTGTAACACTGCGACAGCCAGTAAGCGAAACGATTGACTGGCTGACACATCACGTGATATTATGTTCTTGCCTCTGCGCAGCTGGCAGGTCTCGCCTTCCTTTGTGATCCGCACTCTAGTAAGAGTTATCAGCAGTCATCGAAGATAACTTCATTCCTAGATACCGTACCGTCTTGATCTACTCGATATCCATAAAGCTTTAGCTCCTTCTGGCACAATGGCCTCGTGTTTAAAATCCTCGGATGTCAGTTCCACTATCCTAGAGTACCCTGCATAGAAGTAGTCCCGACAAGATCACTCACTTTCACTGCTTCTCCCTGTCACCTCCACGCCCCTCGCCCAGCGTTGTTGCCGGCTACTACGTTGTGTAGCGTTTTAGCAAATCAGTTCACCGTTTTCCGTACAGTGAACTTACTTATTTAAAGTTTTCTTCATGGCGGTTATCCTACAGACTGACAGTTGTCTGAGAACGCTGACCTTGCCTGCTGCTGTCGCTTTAATTTTTTCAAACTCACGGTCTTTTCCCTTTTGTAAATGAACGTGTTTTTTTCTCTGCACGGTCGTTCCTAAGCCATAGGGTTCGGAGGTTCTGTTAGGTATATGTACACTTTTTGTATGTAAATTGCGTAGCCTATACCCTGTCGGCATGTCTTTTCGGCAAATATTGCTGTCTGACACTTTTACGAATGCCTTTGTCACTTTTACACTCCCCTCAAAACTGTATGTTTACTGGCCTCGGTATACTACCTTTCTTCCGTTGCCCAAAGATAAATAGGACTGAGCAATTTCTGTAAACAAAATTGTCGCTGGAAATTCAATTCGTTTTCGCGTTTATACATACTATTATTTTTACGCTACTTGTGCAAGTAACGTCTTATACTATAGTGCTGATTTGTTTACTTAATTACGCGTATTAATGACAGTAGCGCAGAAAATTAAAAAATGTAATATTTTTCGGAGTCACGAATAGTGCGGTGTTTCTTCAATAATTAAACGGGGCAAGCTTAAGACACAGGTGCGTACGAAAATTCGTTCAAACAAACTATAGCTGACGCGTCGTGTTGAATTGTTTGTAATAACTAATTGTTATGTAATTATTATTAACAATGTAACAATGTATTCTAATGTATGTATTAGAAACTTTCTCACTGAAAAATGTTACGTAAAAAAAATACAGTAAAACGCAAGTTAACCAGCGAAAATCAGAACAACTGTGTGATACTCGTAAGGTTTTAACATGTTTTTTACTTTAAATAACATTACATTTTATCTATAAAATGTCTGCTGTAGGCATCTATGAACCTTCAAAATGTGTCGTTGGTTTTCAGTCTTCTATTGTAATTGATTTTAGAATTTTCAACAGTTTAAAGTACAAAAAATTATTTTAATTGTTATTTTAATGGCAGCCTCATTGACAACAACAAAGTAAATATTCAATTTAAAATCACATTGTTATATTCTTTACATTAAGTAGGCCACTTACTAGTGTACCATTTTTCGTAAGAAAGGGAAACTGTTCCTTAGTGGCAACGCTGTAAGTAAGCGGTGTGACCTTGACGGTACTACTCCATGCAGTTAACTATAGCAATTTATAATGGCTGTCAGATTTCTTGGATGGTCGCACAGCACAAGTCCGAGTTCGTCAGCATCCAATTAAATGCTGGTCTCCCATAGCCCATTCCAGTACATCATCTTTACTAAAGATACCCGTCATCCTCCTCCAATCCATCTACTCTATCCAGTAACGGATCTCTCTCAGTGGACGGATGAAACCGCATTCTGTACAGAGTGTATTGCAGCCCTTCTTGCGTTACTATAATACGTGATGCTGACGAAACCCAGATCTGTGTCGTACACTGAGAAGCATTATGCTGTCAAGCTTAGAGGTAGGACGACACCTGCGATGCCCTTTGCCCTTCTAACATTACTCCGAAGCTTCTTTGCAAATATCTTGTCCTCACGCAGGCGTAACCAAGTTAAACCAATCAACTCACACGCGCGCCAACGTCTCCGTGTTGGTCAGCGTCGGTTACGCTTGCTCAGCAGCGTCTACTCCAGGAGGACTCCAATTTTGGTCTACGCATACCCGGTACTTCTAACTGCCGCTTCTGACCTTCCGGAGACATACAGGATAACGTAACTGACACATGTTTTCTCTCATTGCTTTACCCTCAGGCTGCAGGTCAGTCAGCCCTGGACTCGTCTTCTGAGTAGTCTGAAAGATATCACAAAATAGTTAGTTGGCCCTTGTCACCGACAAGGTCAAGTTATCCACAGAAGAAGTCTACCCAAGTATAACCGAAAGTCTAGCTGAAACGATACATCTACAACAGGCTTTGAATGAAAACAATAGCGAGAATAATAAATACGGTAAACTCCCGATTATCCGCGTTGCGGATTGTCCGTGGAACCCGCGGATTTTTTTTTAATAAGCAGAAATAAATTTTAGCTGAATAATAAAGCTTTTGATCCACTAATCATAATAAACCATTACCAATTTTGTATCAGAATTATTCAAGTTACGTAAAGGTACGTCCAAGGGGCGAAGTGTGTCAACGCTCACCGATAGTACAATATTGTTTATCGCTCGGGAGCTGGCTGTCATGAATCATCTGGGCATATGTACTTTCCTGTAACTGCGGGAACATTTATTGCGCTGTACTTGTGTGTTTATGTTTACGCGGTATAATTGAAAGCCAGCTGCTAATATTAGCTTAGTTAACGGATGCGAAAAATTAGATATTGTCGTTGAACACCACCTATGATGTTTACCGACGTGTAAAAACGTTTCCTAATCCCAGGTGCGGATAAAAACATGGAAGACATTCACTTGGATTATCTGTAGACCTGTATAACTTTTGTTCGTAGGTCTATAGCCTATATGCAGAAATAGGCCTACTCAATGTAGATGATATAACCATGATATACATACAAGACAATTTATCAGTAGGCTACTTCTTCTGACGAAATGTCAGTTCTTGTGTATTAGTATTTGAACTGCATAGAAAATGTGATTTATTAGTTACACGTTTCAGTATGTATACGTATATTTAGGTTTGCCATAATTTTTTATTGACCAACCGGGACACCTGTTCAGTGGTTGGGAGGGGGTGAGAAGGGAGGCTGGAGTTAAAATATAAACACAACAGTGTTTATTACATTGCTTTTTTGTTTTGTGAATATAATGTATCATAAATATAATACTTAATAAATAATAAAGTGTAAATAAAAGAAAATATTTTTTACAGATTTCAGTGGTTCAATAAAAAAATTACTCATTACATTAAGAATTTGCAAGAAGTGTGAAACTTAAATTTGCTTTTTAAACAAATTTTAATAAGTCATATTTTTCACTTAACTGTACCTTTCTCAGTATGTCCTTTTTGCTTTTTATTTTGTCGAAAATTTCATTTCAACTAGGTCCAATTTACTTTACACAGTATCAACGCACGCATTGTTGACTCCTCCTTTAAACCTCTGCCATCATCTGCCTAAGCGTTGTTCATCAATGAGAACACTCTCTCTACAGGAGCTAATGTTCCAGGAAGGCAAAAGATGTACTCAATTATCAGTCCAAGATTGCGCATTGGGATGTCTTTTCCCATACTATTGGACTCGCACATTATTTTTTCTAGGAACCAAATGCACCGACTGGGACATTTCGGCAACCGGGCGGGACACCGGTGAAACTGGGACTATCACGGTCAAACCGGGCCCTGCGTATATTTATACTTGGTAATATCCCGTTTAATACGCGGTTTTCACGAGGCGCCTTGATGAACCTGCTGCGTTGCTTTACTTTTAATAAACAACTAATGTTAAGAAACAATTTTCATTACGTTCAGCTCTCTTTTTTTTTGCATACATTGTGGATTATCCGTCGAATAATTCCATCCAATGGCCATCCAATTCCGCGGATAATCGGTAGTGTACCGGTACTGTAGTTCATTGATGAATGACAAGCGAGGCGAAAGTATTCCAAGAAGTACGTTTTACAAGTGATCAGACAACAGTAGGCGATTACTGGAGTTGCGCAACACGTAGGTTATAATTAACTAACCTAACTGCGGGACGAATGAAAGAGAGAGAGAGAGCGCGCGCGCGGTAAGGAAGGACTCCGTGACGAGGCGGTTTGCGTGTGTGTCGAAGGTCGTTGCACGTACAATTGGTCCCCTGCGCGTCGGTTTTACTGTCGAAATATTGACACCGCAACAGCAACCTACCACCCGTGACGGCAACTGGGGGGGGGGGAATTAGGTTTTTATTTATACGATATAAATCTTAAAATAGTTTTGTGTGACTGTAAGCCCGAGCGCTAATTGGGAACAGTGTGGGACGGGATTTCCGTCAGCCGGGTCGGAGTTACAGACCAAGTATTGCTGTGTTGAGATAGGATTAATATATGAATGATTATTTGGAGATGTCCATTAAGTATTTCTGTAAGAGTTTATATTTTCGTTTGTTTTGAAACGCGTGGCATATTTATCGCGCGGCTAATTTTGATATAGGAACATCGCCTAACATATGGGCACGCCCACACACATACAAGATTTGTCTACTGTATAAAGTAATGGGATTTTTTTGTACCTACGAAATGACAGAACTGTCAGACGAACATTGAAATAATTCTTATCTATAACGTTTGTTTTTTTTTTTTTAATAAATATTGTCAGCATTTTAACCACACTAGATTTGACTGTTCAGTAGTTTTTTTTTATGTGCCTGTCTTGTCTCACGTCACTAAACTGGAGATCAGTAACATATTGCGTGGTTGTACAACCAAATTTTGTGTACGAACCTGAAGTCTGCGCAACAGAATCATTAAACAAACTAAAACATTACGGTGATGAGGTCGTGTTCCGGGCTCTGGATTTTAGGTGGGAAGAAGGATGTTTGATGTGGCTAACGCGGCTCTGGAGACCGAGTGACAGCCGGTATAAGCTGTCCCTTCTCTATTTGTCATTGTCAAGTAGAGGTTAGGGCACCCTGTTCCCCTTGGGGTGAGAAATTGCCCCTAAAAACGGATGACCTTCCATTGGTCAACGACGTAGGATGTGGGAGGCAAGGAGAACACCACTGTTGGATATCTCAACAGGGAAAACTGGTCACTTTAGTCTGGTAAGACAGAGTTTATGGGAGAACACCCGGACAGAAAATCGGGCTGGACGTTAAGCCTGAAGGTGGCAACCCCACCATACGTCTGCGATATGCTAGTAACATATCCAGGGGACATATTCACTACTAAATTGCCTCAAATAAGGACTAACCGGGCGGATGGAGAGGTGTGGGACGTCCGAGGAAGCGCTGGAGTGACGAGCTCTAATCTTTGCCTATTTGAACCGGAACAATCTATGCTTGGTTTAATCCTTGAAGACGATGATGATGAAGGATGTTTGGATGCCCATGAAACTGTGAATTCTGTTCTGGACGACAAATACAGCATGGACAAATTACAAATCTATCGAAAATGAGATATCAAGTCAGGTCCTCGTTTGACATTAAAAGTGAATGGGAAGATCTAAATTTAAATCATAAGACTGTTCACCATCAAGAAGGTGAAGGTGACCTTCAGAGGTCGGTGTAGCAGAAATAAAAAGTCGTATGGGACAAGGGTGACAAGTGAGGGGACGGTTACTTTTACGGAGTATTCAACTAAACAAAAATCAAAAAGCCCGAAACAAAAATCAAAATATATAAGGCAATGTTGTATTATTGCACTGAGGTGTGGGAAACTACAGAACATACGAGGAAAATTGAAAGTGTTTACCGGGCTGTTTGGCCGTGGTCTACGGTTTAAAGACAAACCAAACGTTTCGACAGCACCACTGGCTGCCATCATCAGTGGATTCAAAGAATTCGAGACCACCTGAACGCGGGTTGTTAACGTCAGGCCCACAGTACTGTGGTAAGGGCTGTCCTCGGCCACAGTGTGTGGATGATGTCCTCGGCCACTTAGCGGACCTTTTTCCGGCAGACATTACAGCGCACTTCCGGCATGTTCTACAAACAGCCTATTTCCAGTACGGCGGAGAATTTTTTGAAATGATTGATGGTGTAGCCATGGGTTTGTAAAGCAATTACGGCAGAGAATTTTTTTTGCGTAAACGGCACTGTAGCGGGCGTCAACTGTCAAGAGTGATGCATGGTATAGCCAAACGGCCGCCGTTAGACAATGATTTAAGAAGGACAACGCCTTGGCACATAACAGATGTTGGACATGGATGAACGACATAAGCGCAAGTGGCGACAATAACAAAGAAACAAAAGACGGTGTCAGTTCATCACAACTACCGACATAGAGTGTACTAAGGGGACGCCAACATTTTCGACATACACGTGTGAGTTAGCGGCTGCACATGGACATAACATTTTCCACAAAAGCAGTCTAAGAGCGGATGCAGTTAAGTACAAAGGAACTTATATAGCTGCACAGCGGGAAACTTGCTTACTGGCACGACATACGGAGCATCTTGTAAGGCTGCAGAACAGATGTTAGTTCCTGGAAGATGACCACCATCAGCGTGTGAACGTAACAAGGGAAGTCGAGGACAATACGGCGATTCGACACACCCGGGTTATGGTACACACATGTGCGGAAAGGAAATCGCTTAGAAAGGACACTTGGGAACGTAAGACAATCACATAACAGACAACCGTGTAATTTGGTCCGTCGTCATACGGGGAGATGGTGTGGACAGCAAGACTTTTAGAGAGGGGTCTTGGCTGACCTATCAGGAGCAAGGAATTCGGCAAAGGCGGGTGTAAAGAAGACGACAACATGGAGACAAGGGTGAAGAGCGAATGGGAAGTAGACCAGAGACCCCAGCCGGAGTATCCAGGAGGAGCCTTCGCAGAATCTGATGTGAGAAACCAATCATGACAGTGATTGTGGTAAGGGTATGACATCCGTGGAGGGAGTCGTGTTGCTGAAGTAATAAAATAAGGTGTTCGCAGAGAAGAAGAGTTCAGTCGATTTCCAATTTTCAAACAATTTAAGTCAGTCTATAAAAATCAGTCAGTCAGTCTATTTTAATCTCAGTTCGGTCGATTTGGAGAGTTCAGTCTCAGTTCGGTCGTATTCTAAATTTTGTCAGTCAATTCTATTTCGGTATAAACCAGCCAAAGTCTTTCAGATGGACGGTAGTAAAGTGTATTGATACAAGCAAAGAGATCGTTCGGGAGTGTATCAGAGACTATGTAAAACTGTAGAACTAACCCGTGACCAAATACTATGACAATGTCGAGTTAAGTACGATCAGACTTTGTGATCATAAAAATCTCGTTTTTATGAATCTAATGCGAGTGATAAGGTATTGACAATATCACATTACCGTGACATAAGTGACATGAAACAATATAGTAATATTGTGCCACGTTCTTAACTCACTAAAATGCAATTAAAACCAATTATATTTGCATTGTGAATACAGTATAAATGGTACAATCGCTCTAGTTAAACGCAGCATAAACTATTGCACGCGTACATCAAAAGTGACAAAGAACCTACACGCAAAGTGTTTTAGACGATGAAGTCATATTCGAGTTAACGCAATTAGTCATTATCGTTCATGCGAGTATCCGGATAAAATGTGGGACAAATAGTGTCGTGACGAAGTGTCAAGTGTAATTTAATTGGCGTATCTTCAGCCTGGATTTCTTCGTAGGATGAGAGGTACGACGCAGTTAATCACCGCAATTTGGATACAAACAACAAGTAAATTATTATCATTCATGTAACATTAGATTAGGTCGCCACTGTCCTGCCACTCAAAAAGAACTCGCCACTGAGTAGAATATACATTTATTTAATTGTTGAATATACATATATTTAATTGCTCAAAAGTAACGCAAATTGAGAAATATGAATCCATAGAGTAGGATATATTGAAATTTATATGGTCATTAATTAATTAGTCTTTATTGATTTTGTAGATGTTCATAACGTAGAGATAATATAACAGCATTGTATATTTGATGTTGTCTAGAAACGCTAACTTTATTCAGTATTTAAATGATATTGAAAACATATAATAAATTTGTATCGTTTATAAAAATTAAATTTGTATTGTTTACGAAAATTAATAGTGTCTGAGTCAGATGATTGTTATTCACCCAAAACACCTGTTTACATATGGTGCTCCAGCACGCGGGGCGTATTATGGCTCAGTGATATCAGAGTGTATCATCAGATATGGCATGCCCGTCCTGGAGCAGTAAACAAGATCTGTAATAAAAACTTACATTTATGGAAACTCCTTTGAATAATTTTAACTAATTTATGCAAGTAGAGACAAACATAAAATATATTACAGTTGCATATGGTGTCCCAACACGTGACACGAGGAAGCAAATTCTAGTAGATAATTGTAACCAAGAGAAAATTTTTATACAATTAAAAATTCAATTAGATTATGTAATTAATAAATTTGCATAATACATGTATATTTGTACATGCCGCCCAAACGCGGGACAATAAGTAAAATTTATTTAATTAATTAATTTATGCAATTATTAAATCTGCATGAGATATACATTAGTAGATGGCGCCCAACGCGATTGCACGAAGCGATTGCTCGAATAATTAATAATAAATATTATAAGTGAGTAGGCTGAGGACAGGCAGTGGCTATAAACAATTGTTAGACAGTAAGTCAGTAGTAGAAATAGTCTTAGTTAAGCATACTTGAATGATTACGCGTAGTCGCGCGAAAATGACAAACAATAATTCAGATAGTATGGAGTTCGACGTGAACAACCAGCTAGGCGTCGAAGGACGTGAGGAAGATACGACGCAGAGTGAAAACACCAGCGCCGACGAGACTACAAGGGCGGGGGGACAATCGTTAGTACCTCGCGAGATGAACTTCCAGTTATTGCTCGAGTTCATTAAACAACAGAATGAAGAAATGAGTGAAAAAATGAGCGAAAAAATGAGACAACAGAACGAAGAACAGATTGGAAAAATAAAAGTAGAATTGCAAGAACACACCAAGAAATGGGAAGAGAAAATTAGCGAGCTACAGAAAAAGAATGAACGTGGAATGAAAGAGTTGAAGAATGAATTAACAAGACATACCAAAGAAAGTAAAGAATTGAGAGAGAAGGACCGACAAGAATGGCAAGAAGCAATTAATAATACACAGAAGTCAGTAGACCAAATAAATAACAAACTAGACACACATATTCAAGAAACCAACAGCAGGAATGAAGAATTGAAAGGAGTTGTCATGAACAACGTAGAACGACTACGGACAGAACAAGGAGAAGCAGTAAACTCGTTAAAACAGAAGATCGTAGAAGTAGATGACAGACAACGGTCGGCTGTACAGAAAATCAGTGAGACAGATAAAGAGAAGGAGACACGGCTAGAAGAATTAAGAAACCACATCGCCAAAGTTAAAGAAGGCCAAGAACGACTACAGCGTCAATTAGCCAACGCAGAAGTCGGATCGACCGCAAGAATAGGTGGGCCGCATAACAACGAATTAAAATACAACGGCACAGACCGATATCCCATCGAATTTCTCAAAGAACTGACCGAAATCCAGAACACATTCTACCCAAGTGACGATGTCAAATGGATCGGTCGACATCTAGAAGCAGACGCCGCGATTTGGTGGAGGGTGATACGAGACCAAATCCGCAACTTTGATGAATTTAAAGACCTCTTCACACAAAAGTATTGGGGAGAAGAGAGACAGGACGCAGTCAGGGACAACCTAGAATTTGGTCGATTTAATTGGAAGGGCAATCTGAGCGCAATTCAATATATGGAGCGCAAGCTTCTTGAAAGTCGCCAATTAACGCCAGCTATCACTGATCGTCAGCTAATCAAAAAGATAGCGCGCCATTTTGGTAAGAATATTGAAATTGCTGTGGTGACAAGGGGGATTAATTCAATCCAAAACCTTGAATCATTGATTGCAGAGTACGCCACGATTAATCAGCGAACAACTAGAGATAATGACTTTGTAGGGAGTCACGAGAAGGTGAATGCCCGAGGTGTGGGGGAAGCAACAAACACACCCCAACCATTTCACAATAAGGGTGTCAGCTGGAAGCAAAAACAGCATGTGCCGAACAGAGAAAGTGAAAACGATCGCAACGTTAAGGGGTTTGGACGACACACTAACCGACAGCCCATAAATTCCTTAGAATTCGTAAACAACGGTGCGTCGACCTCGACTGGTAAGGGGAACGACGTAGATAGAGAAAAAAAAAATTAACCCTACCATACAATGAGATAGCCGATATACTGACCAAGAACCGACTTCACGAAACCAACATACTATTACCAGATCTTAGAAATGAATTAACTTATGAAGATGAATTAAGATTCGAACAACGGATTTCTAAGTGTCCAGAAATATTAATTAAGTTCAATAATAATATTACGGTCCTTGCCTTATTGGATACTGGGAGCGCGATAAATGCGTTGTCAGAAGAATGGTTCAACCAAAATAAACATTATTTAGAACCATATGAGGAATTAAGCATGACTAATACACTGATTATTAGTGCAGTAGGTAGTAAGTCTAAGCTTGTACGGAAACAAATCTTATGTGACATTTACATTAGTGATATCAAGATAGACTGCGTATTTTTAATTATTCCAAATTTAATTAGAAATTGTATATTAGGTATTAGCTTTATGAAAGATGAAAAATGTTTGATTGACGTGGAAAAGGGAGTCGTCGAATTTAGAGGAAGAGAGGAAGAACAAAATGTCAGCATACCCATTATACACATGGAAGTAGTAGAAGCAGAAGAAGAGGATGAAATCGAGAAGAAAATAAACGCGAAAGTGGACAACATAACAGGTGTGGATGAGGAAACGTTAGAAGATCTGAGAGAAGTCTTAATGAATAATAAAAGTTTATTTCGGGAGAGTCCAGGGAGAATGGAATGCTATCAGCATGAATTTAAAGTAACGGACAACACGCCTTATTTCCAACGCGGGTGGCCAATTCCACTTGCATACAAGCAAAGAGTTGATGCCGAAATCAACAAAATGTTGAAACACGGTGTAATTGAGAGGGGAAATAGCCCATTTATTAATCCAATGGTCGCCGTAATAAAGAAAGACGGAAACGTCAGGCTGTGTTTGGACGCACGAAAAATCAATAGTGTTACCATTCCCGACTATGAAGGACCAACTCCTATCCAACAGATTTTAGCAAGGTGTGGTAGAATGAAGTACCTGTCCACAGTGGATTTAACCAGCAGTTTTTGGCAGGTGCCACTAAAGGAATGTTGTCGCGATTACACTGCTTTCATGTATGAGGGGAAATGTTATAGATATACAGTAACACCATTCGGATTAAGCACCAGTTCTGCCGCTCTGACGAGAGGACTAGACATGGCACTTGAAGATCCGGTGAAGGAAAATACAATCATCTATGTTGACGACTGTCTTTGTTACTCGAACGACGTCAAGACGCATCTGGTACATTTGAATTTATTATTAAGCAATCTACGCAGAGCAAACCTAACGATTAACCTCGATAAATCGCAATTCTTTCGTCAAGAAATCGCCTACCTAGGGTATCGCTTAACTACAGAAGGAGTTCAAGCAACAGAAGAAAAGGTTGCTGCGATCAGAAATTTCCCAGTTCCGAGAAACCAGAAGCAATTGAAAGGATTCTTAGGATTGACCAACTTTTATAATAGATTTACTGCTAAGTATGCAGAAACGATTCAACCATTACTGGATTTATTAAAAAAAAATAAAAGGTTTATATGGACATCAGAACTAGATCGATGCTTCAAGGAAGTAAAGGATTTATTTATTGAAACGGTTATATTAAAATTTCCGAAAGTCAACCAACGATATTTTCTTCAATGCGATGCGAGTAAATACGCCTACGGTGGACAACTGTATCAGTTGGATGAAGAGGGGAATGTGGGTGTAATTGCCTACACGAGTAAAACTTTTAAGGGTGCGGAAAAGAACTATTTCACGACTGAAAAGGAACTCTTAAGCATTGTCAGATGTTTAGAGAAGTTTCGAATATATATCTTGGGTCAACCATTAACGATTATAACTGATAATAAAGCACTCACTTTCATGCATAAATGCCATCTAAACAACTCCAGGATAACTAGGTGGATCCTATCCATACAAGAATATAACTTTAACATCCTTCACTGTAAAGGTAAAGAGAATGTAGTGGCCGACATACTCAGCCGATATCCAGAAGATGCAACGGAAGAGGACCAAGTTGATGAGAACTTTGAATACCAGATAAATCAGGTAACTATAAAAATGAAGAAAGACGTATGTAGTATGATAAGAGACATAGGAAAATTCCAGAAGGAGGATACGAAGTTAGGATCTATTATAGATAATCTAGATAATGGTAATGAAAATGATATGTGTAAGTTTTATAAGTATGTTGATAACAAATTGTATAGAAAGTGTAAGAACAAATGGAAATTATACGTGCCAGAGAGTATTACGGACATAATCATCTCCGAAATACACCAGATGTACGGCCATTTAGGAGGTAAGAAATGTACCAAACTGTTACAGGAGAGTTTCACATTTGACAAAATGTCAAGGAAAATTAAAGAGTACGTAAAAACTTGTGACAAATGTCAACGTTGCAAGGATAGCCAAAATAGGAATCTGTTTGGCGGAACGATACCAATTTTACCATCAGAGAAAGGAGAACTCATTAGCGGGGATTATTACGGACCGTTACCAGTATCGATGGGTGGCGTAAAATACATCTTCGTCATGGTTGATAACTTTACAAAATACGTGAAGTTATACACGTTGAGAAGGGCAACAACGGCCGCAACTATCAGGAGAGTCCGACAATACATCGAAGAAGTTGTAAAACCGAAAGCAATATTAACGGACAATGCGACGCAGTTCACATCGAAACAATGGGTGGAAGGATTGAGTGAACTTCAAATACAACCGAAGTACACTGCCATTCGCAACCCGTGCGCCAACCTTGCCGAACGTATTAATCGACAATTAGGAAACATGTTCCGTATATTCGTCGGCGAACAACACACTAAGTGGTCACGTTTCATTACAACAATCGAAAGCTGCATTAATGAAACGTATCACGACACCATTGAAGTAACACCATACGAAGCGCAGTTTGGTAGGAGACCAGCACGCGTTTGGGAAAAGTACTTAAACCAAGAAATACATGAACATAGCATAACGGACAACCGCCAAATCTTCGTGAAGATGAAGCTGAAGAGAGAGAAACACGCAAAGAAAATGAACGAGGATAACAAAATTACCAAATTTAAATTGGGAGATCTAGTATTGGTAAGGACATATTGCCAATCGGATGCCATGCAGAAGAAAATTGACAAATTTTGTGAATTATATTGTGGACCCTATAAGGTGAAACAGGTCTTAGGGGAAGCTACATATATCTTGGTTGAATGCAGCGATGAACAGAAAATACGCGGCAGATTTAACATAAGACAGTTAAAAGCTTATCATTCCCGAAAGGAAAGAGATTAAAGAAAGAAATCAACGTGATAAATAATACATCAAATTATTTAAGGACAAGACGTGCGTTTATGTTACGTAAAGAAGGGAAAAGGCAAACTACTCAACGGCTAAATGGGAAAAGTTAGAGGAAAGCGTAACGCCTCTAACGGTAATAAAAAACAAACCATTCAAGTTTGCTTAGCTAAGAGATAGAATTGTCTTTGTAAATAAATCAAGAACTATGTCATTGTGTTATAGTTAGTAGTGAAATCATAGACTAATTTGTAAAAATTTAAATGTCTTGTTTCATGGTAAAATTTTGAATAATGTACGTGATAAGATAGTAATCGATAAGAGAAAGTAAACAAAGGTTTGTTACTTAATCATTTGAAATAATTAGCTATAAATTATTGGAATGTACAACAAGCAGTAATAAATTACAAGAATGTAAAATAGAAAAAAAAATCATTTATTATAGATTGTGTAATCGTAAAAACTTTAATGAGAATTATAGTGTGATAGTTGTTAAGTTCAAACAAAAGGGGAATGTAAATAAAGTTTTGTTCAATTGAAATGAGATTTTGTTGAGAAATTGTAGAATTTTAGGGGAAGAAAATTTTTTTTTGATACGTATAAGAAGTACAGTATTAATGTTTATATGTGTAAAATTTAGCGTAAATCAAATTGTAATATAATCTTTGGAAAATCTAACCAAGGATAATTAGAGTGAATAGGTTATCATTAATACTTAAGCTTATTGTGTTTTCTTTTGCTGTAACCAAGTTGGTCGAACGCTTGTCAACAAAATGTAAATTTTAGCCAATAGATTATTTAGGAGTAATGCATATAAATATTAAAAACCTAAACGAAAAAAAATGTGATAACTAGTTAGCAACAAAAGAATATTCTTTTACTTTATTTTCCTAAAAGGAAGGAATTTTGTAGATATAGAACATGTAAATGAATATTAACTTAACCATATAATTACTAGAAAATCTGTAAATGGATTCATAATCTCAAACAAGCGAGCAATAAATTCAGTATCAAGGTTATGAACGACAGTGGTGTAATAATGACAGACAGTGTTGAAAAAGGGGGAAGGAAAGGGTAAGTGACACTACACTCTTTCATGTGGAAGATGATCTTTAGTGACTACACTCTTTTCAATGAAGAATGACCATTGATGAAACTTCAGCAAGGGCATTAATTTGCGATTCCTTGATTCGGGACTCATCAATGAACCCAAATTGGGGACTCTGTAAAGCAATTACGGCAGAGAATTTTTTTTGCGTAAACGGCACTGTAGCGGGCGTCAACTGTCAAGAGTGATGCATGGTATAGCCAAACGGCCGCCGTTAGACAATGATTTAAGAAGGACAACGCCTTGGCACATAACAGATGTTGGACATGGATGAACGACATAAGCGCAAGTGGCGACAATAACAAAGAAACAAAAGACGGTGTCAGTTCATCACAACTACCGACATAGAGTGTACTAAGGGGACGCCAACATTTTCGACATACACGTGTGAGTTAGCGGCTGCACATGGACATAACATTTTCCACAAAAGCAGTCTAAGAGCAGATGCAGTTAAGTACAAAGGAACTTATATAGCTGCACAGCGGGAAACTTGCTTACTGGCACGACATACGGAGCATCTTGTAAGGCTGCAGAACAGATGTTAGTTCCTGGAAGATGACCACCATCAGCGTGTGAACGTAACAAGGGAAGTCGAGGACAATACGGCGATTCGACACACCCGGGTTATGGTACACACATGTGCGGAAAGGAAATCGCTTAGAAAGGACACTTGGGAACGTAAGACAATCACATAACAGACAACCGTGTAATTTGGTCCGTCGTCATACGGGGAGATGGTGTGGACAGCAAGACTTTTAGAGAGGGGTCTTGGCTGACCTATCAGGAGCAAGGAATTCGGCAAAGGCGGGTGTAAAGAAGACGACAACATGGAGACAAGGGTGAAGAGCGAATGGGAAGTAGACCAGAGACCCCAGCCGGAGTATCCAGGAGGAGCCTTCGCAGAATCTGATGTGAGAAACCAATCATGACAGTGATTGTGGTAAGGGTATGACATCCGTGGAGGGAGTCGTGTTGCTGAAGTAATAAAATAAGGTGTTCGCAGAGAAGAAGAGTTCAGTCGATTTCCAATTTTCAAACAATTTAAGTCAGTCTATAAAAATCAGTCAGTCAGTCTATTTTAATCTCAGTTCGGTCGATTTGGAGAGTTCAGTCTCAGTTCGGTCGTATTCTAAATTTTGTCAGTCAATTCTATTTCGGTATAAACCAGCCAAAGTCTTTCAGATGGACGGTAGTAAAGTGTATTGATACAAGCAAAGAGATCGTTCGGGAGTGTATCAGAGACTATGTAAAACTGTAGAACTAACCCGTGACCAAATACTATGACAATGTCGAGTTAAGTACGATCAGACTTTGTGATCATAAAAATCTCGTTTTTATGAATCTAATGCGAGTGATAAGGTATTGACAATATCACATTACCGTGACATAAGTGACATGAAACAATATAGTAATATTGTGCCACGTTCTTAACTCACTAAAATGCAATTAAAACCAATTATATTTGCATTGTGAATACAGTATAAATGGTACAATCGCTCTAGTTAAACGCAGCATAAACTATTGCACGCGTACATCAAAAGTGACAAAGAACCTACACGCAAAGTGTTTTAGACGATGAAGTCATATTCGAGTTAACGCAATTAGTCATTATCGTTCATGCGAGTATCCGGATAAAATGTGGGACAAATAGTGTCGTGACGAAGTGTCAAGTGTAATTTAATTGGCGTATCTTCAGCCTGGATTTCTTCGTAGGATGAGAGGTACGACGCAGTTAATCACCGCAATTTGGATACAAACAACAAGTAAATTATTATCATTCATGTAACATTAGATTAGGTCGCCACTGTCCTGCCACTCAAAAAGAACTCGCCACTGAGTAGAATATACATTTATTTAATTGTTGAATATACATATATTTAATTGCTCAAAAGTAACGCAAATTGAGAAATATGAATCCATAGAGTAGGATATATTGAAATTTATATGGTCATTAATTAATTAGTCTTTATTGATTTTGTAGATGTTCATAACGTAGAGATAATATAACAGCATTGTATATTTGATGTTGTCTAGAAACGCTAACTTTATTCAGTATTTAAATGATATTGAAAACATATAATAAATTTGTATCGTTTATAAAAATTAAATTTGTATTGTTTACGAAAATTAATAGTGTCTGAGTCAGATGATTGTTATTCACCCAAAACACCTGTTTACATATGGTGCTCCAGCACGCGGGGCGTATTATGGCTCAGTGATATCAGAGTGTATCATCAGATATGGCATGCCCGTCCTGGAGCAGTAAACAAGATCTGTAATAAAAACTTACATTTATGGAAACTCCTTTGAATAATTTTAACTAATTTATGCAAGTAGAGACAAACATAAAATATATTACAGTTGCATATGGTGTCCCAACACGTGACACGAGGAAGCAAATTCTAGTAGATAATTGTAACCAAGAGAAAATTTTTATACAATTAAAAATTCAATTAGATTATGTAATTAATAAATTTGCATAATACATGTATATTTGTACATGCCGCCCAAACGCGGGACAATAAGTAAAATTTATTTAATTAATTAATTTATGCAATTATTAAATCTGCATGAGATATACATTAGTAGGTTTATAAAAGTGTAGCCACTCAGTCCTGTGGTGGCGAACGTTTATATGGAAAGGTTCGAGCAGCGGGCAATTTCACCTGTGAGCCTTTACCACAGTACTGTGGGCCTGACGTTAACAAACCGCGTTCAGGTACTAGTCTAGAATTCTTTGAATTCCACTGATGATGATGGCAGCCAGTGGTGGTCGAAACGTTTGGTTTGTCTTTAAACAGTAGAGCACGGCCAAACAGCCCGGTACATACTTTAGTACAACTGACACCGGCCGTGAAAGCCTTGGAACAATTTTATATGAGGAAAAGATTACGAGCCATGGAAATGGGATCCTGGGGAAGCTAATGTAGACTTACATTGCTGGATGGTAAAAAAATGAAGAAATAAGGAAAAGAATGACTATGTACCAGTGTAAATGACATATAGTTGATACAAAAAGGTTAAGATGTTTCGGGCATTTGTGTCGTATGAGCGATTATAGGTGGCCAAAGAAATTACTAGAACGGACTCTTCCTGAAAGAAGAAAAAGAGGGAGGCCCCGAAAACTTGGATGGAAGGCATAAGATAAGGAATATAATGACACAGAGAAATCAACAGGATGATGACTGGAAAGGCCGTAAAGTTTGGAAGCTAAGATGCGAAAAACGACTTTGAATGCTGTTCGAAAATCAAACACAGTACGTGCGCGCTAACAGACTTCTGACTCGTGAATGCTTGATCGCGGTAACTATGTGTCAAATCGCATTGTCCGTGAGCGAGTATTTTACCCAAAAGGGTATTACTGTAGTACTCTACCCTCCTTATTGTCTGATTGTAGTGCGTTTGATTATTTTCTGTTTCAAGAAATTAAAAGCCAGTCGGGGGGTCCTCTATTTTGGACACGTGGAGAACATCCAAATGATTGTGACGGACTAGATAAGAGGCACTGACAGTTGAAGAGTTCCAGTACTGTTTGAACCAATGGGAACATTGTCTCCCAAAGCACAAGGCTCACTAATTACTTTTAAGTTGGTAAAATTGTTTTTGGTAGTTAATGCTGTAAGCGATATTTATATTCCGATTGTGAATCACTAGGCAAAGAATTTTGGTGGTGCGAGTCTTATGTTATCCTTGTAAGAGGTGGCAAGTCTGTGAGAAAATAAACACGATCTAACAGTAGTCTGATCCACTGAAGATTTGTTTAGGACGGACAAAGGACAATGGACGCAATTTGCATAAAAGTACAGAAAACAGTCAACGTACATTAGCAGCAGCATACAGGCGACCGTTTGTTACGAAGCAAAGGCCACAGCTGCAGACCACAAATTGGTTTGCAAATAACAATTAAATGGAATATTATTATTGCCGTTTAATCACTTCACTCGGGGGAGAGGGATAATTGACACGCGCACACATTTGTTTCTCGCGGTGTCAACAGAAGGATTATACCACCCTCGTTGTACTTTAGGGTTGTATGACCCTTGTTTACAACGTAGAGCAGCTCCCCGCTCTCCTGCCTACGTTCAAACGGTATAAGTGATGTTTACATTCAAAGTATGAATCCTTAATAGTTGCGAACGTGAATTGAATGAACGGCGAAAGTGGTTCGGATCGGGTATGTCCAAATGTTTGTCGTTGGAATTAAGATTTGACACGGGTTTTCGATTATTGGCACTTACACAGGCTTGCAAAATTAGGTTCATAGAAATTTTTTTCAAAATTTTATCTGATTTTATAGTTTTTTTGTATCGCTGAATTCAAATATGTCTTCAGTTTTTCTCTATCACGTAATGTTTTTTACAATCGGCATTGTCAATTTTAGTGGAACGCGTTTCCCTTGTGAAAGTACATTAAGTAAAACAGCATTTTTTGCAAACTATGGTTTTAATTAGATCTGTTTGTTCACAGTAATACATTTTAAAACTTATTACACCTTTACCTTAGTTGGATGTCGCATAATACCTGTTTCTTTTTCTCATGAAGCTGCGTATGTTGCTTTTCCTCTTGTAGGAGTTTCACGGTGTAGCATGCAGCAGTAGTCTCCCATCATATTAATATTCCACCGATCCTGATATCGTCTCTCCATTTCCAAATATCCTGATGGAAGCGTTCACCCAGTTCCTCACTAACGGCATCAAGATTTTTGAGAAAAACGTCTGAGTATGTAAAAAATTAATTTTAATGCTCGTTGAGCATCCCAAAACTTTGAATTTCTGTAACATCGTTTCAACTATATTAACTTAGTCAGGGTCCTTATTGTTTCCTAGGAAGATTTTAATGACATTTTTTAAACTGAACCAAGCATTTTTCAACCTCTTGAAGCATTTTTGCAAGCATGAAGTTTCAGAGCATATTTTAAGCAATAAACTAGGCGGCACTAGTGCCACCTAGTGGCAGGTATTATTGCTGGTGCCAAAAAGTGAGAAAAAATGGGAGAAGGAAGGAAATATTTTGTTACTAGCATACTTTTTCCTATTTCTTTCTTAACTAACATATTTAGTTGTAAAGCAATTTAATATAAAATGTTTATGCATTTTTCATTTAAAAAATTACTTAAAATTTAACAAAAACTTTACATATTTTTAAGTATGATAAAGTGATAAAGGCTTTGAATTTGTAACAGGCCTCCATGTAGTAGTAATGTACTTGTTGAATATTACAGAATTAATTGTAATGAATCCATTTGAATGTTTGTGGTTTTTTTTTAATTTTCCTAATGTCTAAAGCTTTTGAGTCTATTTTTACAGTTAATTTCACAAGTAAAGAATGAACATGACCATGGTCAAGTTAAATTTAAATTGCATCATTTTCAATATTATATAAAAATTACACACACACTGGTTGGTTCAGTGCCGGCTAGTGCAAATTCCTTATGCTCTGTGAAGTTTTCATCTTTCATTAGTCTTCGTATGTCTGGCCCAACAAAGACTGCTTCTTTTAATTTTGCTTCTGACAAGTGAGGGAACTTGGTCAACATATAGCCTATATAATAATTATTACCCTCTCTATAGTTTTATGATCCGGAGCTGGCTAGTTTTATGGATTCTACGCCAAACTCGGGAGCTGCCTCGTCGGACGCGTTCGCAGCTTTACACAAAACAAACTCCTCTACGATTCTAGTAAAACCAATATGGACGTACGTGGTTCAACTCTTGGCGCTGAATACGTCAAGTCGATTAAAAGCAAAAATTTATTAAATCAGATTTTATTTAAAACAAAACAGACCGAACGTTACAGAAAAATTTTATATAATTTAGACTCCAAGGTCACCACTGACAAAACGCCACTGGACTAACATCTATGGCCGCATACGGAAACTTCACCATACGAATAAAACTTAAACCGCACATGGACTTTCGCGATTATTTGCACAATTTGACGCCCTCACATTTTGCCTCCCGGCCCCCAATTTTTTGGGGAGGTCAATCTAAAAAACAATTGGGTTCTGTAGGGTAAAGGTATAGACACGCGTGCCAAATTTTACGTCAACCGGTTGATGCGTTGAAAAGTTATCGTGAGACATATCTCAAACACAGAGACAGACACGGTCGAGTTAAAACTGATAACTCGCGTCGCTCGTTCAATTAATAAGGCGGCCGCCACTCTTAAACAATTTATTATTACAGTTCACTGTAGGCCTACAGTTTACTGGAGAGTATACAGTTCGTGGTATCCCCTACCGTTCATTATACGGTTACTATACAAGTTATATACGAACTTTAAACTGTATCAGCAATGCGAGCGGATTGAATCGATCATTTTCAACGAACAATATCGACTTCAACTTCAGCAAACAATCCAGCCACACCAACTCGGTCTCAATTGCAGTAACGACTAAAACAAAGAGCAGTTGGGAGATGAAAATATTCCTTGAATGAACACTAGACCTGCAAAAAAAACTGATCCTGAAAAAGCTTGCTCTTGAGGAACATTTTCACAGACTTTTCTGCAAGTATATCATCCACATTAATAGTTTTTTCGAAAGTAAGATCTAGTTCATTACACACTGCCCACCGCCAAGACCGCATACAGTTACATTTTTCACTGTCTGCATGATAAGACTTTTTTCATTACATATTATTTACATTATTTTCAGTCATATAAGTGATTCGCCCAGCAGTGTCGGAGTAGAAAATTGTGAGCGGCTCCGTGCAAGTAGTCTTTAAGATATTCTTTTGTTCGTACTGTCCAAGTACTGTACTGATCCTCTTTAGTGCATCTAACTACGTCTGCTTTTCTAGAGGTCAGATAGACAGACAAATTGCAAACGGTCGAGTTAAAACCTAGAACTCGCACCACTCGTTCAAAAAGAATTCGCAGGACGCTCAATATATCGCTAAAGTGATCAGGCATGAATGACTGCGGAACAACACAATAAAAAAAATATGTGTGTGTACCAGAGTACACAGGTAAGAAGTGAAACTTCTTTATGACATATCATTTTTCTACTATTTACAACTTCACAGAAATTGGGTAGATAAGGCTTAAGAAATAAATAAAGCATTAAAAACGAATAATTAAAAAAGATGTACGGTACGTATACATATTTTTATTTTCTAATTGTGTTTTGTTTTATTTTTAAATTATTATTTAATTTGTTTTTTTTATTGTTTTTAGAATTAATAATGTTTACTAGATTTACAGTCATATTTATTAATACTTGCTAATTTTAATAGATTTATATACATTTACTGATACTTACAATCAAAAAGTGAGGTTAACCTCAAATAAATATTAAAATCACGCTCAAGTGTTGGATTTATCAAACGAAATATATAATCACTCTCACTTTTACTATAAATTCACTTGAATTTGAATAAGTCTTTTTATTTTATCACTTTCAAACTAATATATTATTCTTTAAATAAGAATAAAAATAATGTAAAATAGATCATAAGTATTGCGTTAATTGTTAATACGGAAAGCCGAAATCGCGCTAGGGATCGAACACGCGATAGCATATTCGGCAGCGTAAGAAACTCCAAAATAAAGTATGTAAACGATAAGTCTTTTTATTTTATCACTTTCAAACTAATATATTATTCTTTACGTCACTATACTGAACTTTGATAAAAAAAACAACATGGCGCGTAACCGAAAATCGTGACGATTTTTTTTTACATTGCTATAAAATTTCTCTCATACGTCGATAAAGAAGTTTCACTTCAAAAACCTTAAACCTATAAGTTAATGGCGATGAAATTTGTATGGAATAAAAACTGACAATAAAAATAAATTAGTAAGAATGGCAGTAACATCGATTCACGCGCTGGTAATCAGTACACAGCCAAAAGTATAACGTCAAATATTAGCCGTTGTTGAGTCGATCGCCTCCCTCCCTCTTTTTTCGTAGAGTCGATTCCCCATTATTTTTCTGACTCATATCTGATACTGCGGCCTACTTTAATCGTCGTCAGTTATCGTTAGCATTGTCACGATCGTAATAGTCATAATCTTTATCATAAAACTTTACTCGCCCTCTCTTATTTGTTTTAACGTCCATTAACACGATTTTCCCTCTCTGTTTTATTAGTTTAAAGTAGGCTTATATTATAAAATTATCTTTGATGTCCTTAAAAGGGAGGAAGTCTATACTAAAAAGAATGTCTATTACGCGTTAAACAAATACAGAGTGTTTCAAAAAGTTTTTACCGTACTTCGTAGACGTATTCCTTCTGCAGAAAATATACTTCTTCAGACGTACTTCTCCAAATCTTCAGAATACATGTCGTTGTACTGTGTTTTTTTATGGATGAATAAATTATATCATTCAAGTTGAAGAATATAATCATAACAAGTCTTAAACAATACGTAAGAACTATCAATCAAAGAGTATCAAACACAAAGCCAATGAAATACTGAACCGGCTTGCGAAATTGGTACGTAAAGAATTCGGATACGCTCTCAGTGAAATAGAAAGTTCCTTTACCAAAAAATAGTATTATTTGTAGATAGGAATTATTCTTATAGAAATATAGGCCTATTGTTTATTTTTTAAATAACAAAATATAAAAGATCTAATAGTTATTATAAGTAATTTTAATTTTTTCTAAATTCCACATTTAACGCATTAACATAGTTCAAAATAAGACAACTTAAGAAGATTAAAATAATCACTAAAATCAGTATTAAAGTAAACTGCTGTAAACCAAATGGAACATGAAAATTAGCATTTTTTTTTTAATTTTTTGCTCCAATTCTAAGCAAAGTAAATATAATAAGGAACGAATAGGAATTTTATTTTTACTAGTTTTAAAATTAAATAAAAACTAATTACATTCTTGTTTTAAGTCCTGATTACTGAAAAATGTATAGTATTTTAATCAAATTGCCTCTTTACGTTAAATGAATAAAAATGTATGTAGTACTCCGATAATACGTTATATCGATAGTCACTATCGATAATCATCTATAACTCGAATTCCAACCAGGAAGAAGCCGTGGTCCTTCCGAGAAGTCATTCGGGGGAATCGATGTTTACTATATGGATAGCTGACTGACAAGAGAACGGCAGAAAACGTTCCGAAGCACGTACAGTTTCCCCCACCATCGGGGGGAATCAAGCGTTTGGCGCTAAGTTAACACGTGTACTAAACGAGTCATTCAGTCAGTAATGCACTTGTTTTGACACCTTACAATTATTACATTTGGGACAGTTCTACTGAAAATTCGTGCTTACGAAGACGCATATTTTATTGGATGAGTTACAGTATAAATATATTTTGACTTACAAGTTTTCTCAACACCACTTGGAACGCTTGTTTTCTTCTATTAGATCCAGTGGAGGACATAATAACAATCCTAATGTTAAAGAGTTTCAGTGGGCCTTGAGAAAACTTATGTTCAGGAACAGTGTCCAGGTATCTAACAAAAGTAATTGTTTAGATTTTGATTTCGTTAACCAAACGTCAATAATGAGTTTTTCAGAAGTAGAGAAAGATTTCAACGAAACGGATATTGAAGAAATTAAAAACTTTAAGAGAATTATGAATATGGTTAAACACGTTAGTCAAAGTATAAGGATAACATTCTGTATTATCTGTGTCGCTTTATTGTAAAAAAAAAACTATTTCGAAGTTAATGTGTGAAGAGTGCATTCATTTACTGATAACAGATGACAATAACTTGAGCGTTTACACTCATTTTACGATCGATGCATTTTACTGACTTTGTGTCAAGCAGAAAATTAATTAGAGCGTCATCAGACGTTTTAAAGCTTGTAAAATATATGTATAATTTATTGATTATGTCTGACAGTAAACTTAATACCAAAAAATGATTATATCAGCTTACAAAAACTTTGCCGGCACAGTGTTTAGAAAACATATTTCAAACAATGATTTTTCTGTAGACAGCCATGAAGTGAAACTTATCAAATTAATAGTAAACATTATTTTATAAAATCTTGTGCTATGATATTGGTAAGGAAACAACCGCTGCAGCTACCTTCTCTAAGCTGGGTGTCTGCCAAAAGTTAAATAAATTCGTATTATTTAGTAATGTTTATTGTAAACAATTTTTATACAGTTAATACGTAGCTAATTGAATAAAATTAAAAATTTAATGTAAATTAGCATTGCTTATTGAACACTTTAACGACCATGGCGAGCGTATACGCCAGCTTCTTTTACGCAATAAACATTTTAAAGTTTACGGCTTACATCTTTTATTCTTTGTTTCCCATATTCTTATCTTCATTCGTCTGGCTTCAACATTAAATTTTCATAAATAAGTATTCATGACCGCAACAGAACTTAGCGATAAACTGAAATAATGTGTCAGAATACTGAAATCTTACAGTGAATCAGTGTGTTTATTTTGGAAAAGAACTTATTAAAAACCTCCTACTTTGGAGTCGTTAATTGTTAAAATGACATAGCTATACCATTTAACGTAAAATATGCTCCGCGAAAGCAACAAAAGCTATAACAAAGCAGAAAAGTCAGACTTTGTACAGGTACAGTATATAGCACACGCAGTGTTCTTGCCCACCACTGGTGTAGCGGTCGGACCGAATTCACTGAATGCAGCACGCGATCCATATAGTACACATCGATGTTTGGCACACATTCACATACATCTATTAACATTGTTTTGAAGATTGGGAGACTTTATCTCTGTCCTGATTTTGTGCAGCGCCTATGAATTCGTCTCGGGACTTCTAGATTAGTAATCATGTGCCATATCATTCTATTTGTGATCTGCTAAGTCCCTTGTTAAATTTTCGTGTACTTTAATGTACACAGACATTAATTTTAAGACACAGTGACACAATTGAGGGCCAAAGTATAGTCGTAGGAGGATGTGATGTGAAATGATATGAGATGTGCAGATAACACGACGATTACAGGAAGAAAGTAAGTAGAACTTCTGTATACGTTAGATAAATTAGTGGAAGCAGCGAAGAATTGCGAGATGAAATTCGCTCTTTCTTGTGGATAAGGGTTTGGCAATCCCGATGTGCCCTAGCTGGATTCTCACTTTGCTTCAACTTGTCTTGAGGAGCGATATTCCTTCCTTTAGTCTTTTCTATCTAGTCTCTCGTGACTGCCTCTTGTCTTCTCAGAACCCGAGGCTATTAGAGTAATCGAGGGCTAGGGTGTTTAACGATAATTATGCTAATTTATGCAAAATTCAATCATTCAATTAAATGTGACTAATTAATCTGATTATCCAAACATTATTAATCAGTCTAATCACTGAATGTATCCATTACTAATTAGCATAAACAATGAGACTCTATATTTCGTTGTTATTAAAACAATATAAGAAAATTTATCAAACAAATCAATTGACGATAATGTCTTTTGATGTTAAGGATTGGAACAATAATGAACGCATAAAATATATATCAGTTAGAATGCTTGTTTATTACACATTACTCAAGTTAACTTCCGAAACACATATATAAGTCATTACCTGAAAATACATTCAGAAACATATAAAACATAAATCACAATATAAATCTGTCTTCCTTGATGGCTGAAAAAACAACATACAACATGACACAGATAAACATACACAAAACATAGACAAATCAAATATATTTACCCTAAACTAATGCGTTCATTATGTGTCTCAGATGAGTAGATTTTATATTCATAATATATTTTAACATTATCTTTACTAAATGATTATACAATTTCTCAAAGGTGTTGGTTCTTGGAAAAGAGACAGAGCAGCAGTATTATTATAATATTAAAATCATGAAGACTTAACTTGACATTTTGAATATCCAATAATCCATCGGTGAAATTTCCTACTTACTGGTGACTCCATGTATGGTCGCTCCGTTGATTGGATGTTTTCACTATCACTTTGAAACTCGCGATGAGAATTCACTCGCGGCGTACGTGGTGTGGTGTTGGCGTAACCCGTCTTTACTAACAGTTTATAGAGTTCTTTGTAGTGTAGATACAACCATCATTAGTGGGTTGTGTTCAAATAAAATGTCTATTACAAAGTGTTTCATGTAACTGTTCATGTTCTACTTAGCTTGGTCGTGAATGTGCGTTATGTTATACACTTGTGTTTATGAATATTGAGTTCTCTTATCGTTCATGAGTCTGTACAACTAGAATAATTAAGTCTGAATCATGTTAAGTTCTTGATACGAATCACAATGTCCGAAGTTGATACACAAAAGTTCTATTATTGAGATGTCACTTCACTTGTTAAAAGTTTCTAAGTTCCATAATGTCGAATAATGAATAATACTTTAATGTTTATAGTACTGAACTCGAAAGTATAACGATACTTAGATAACTTCGCACGTTCAAAAGTTAAAGTAACTAAGTAAATAAACTGCGCAATACTGAGATAAAGTTTTATAAGACTGAGGTAAAATTGTGTAGAACTGAGTTAATAAAACTGAGCACAAAATTTTATGAGACTGAGGGCCTCGCGTACCCTTCAAACGGTTTTTATCAAACGTTTTCTTCCACAATGCAATCTTCTGCCTTCCACGCCCTCGGTTGATCCCGATAGGTTCAAGACCTTGGCCACACCTTGGCCACATGTTCCTTCCACTTTGATGACCTTTGGTTTTCGACTCTCTGATTTGCTGCCCTGGTTGTCACCATAACAGTCTTCTCCACTTACTTCTTCGGAAGATGCTAACCTCTGGTTGGCTGTTGAACATCCTCTGAAATACACAGCTAAGGACATCGCACTCTTTCCAAGAATATAAAGTAATTGTTCGCCTGTCTGTCAAACCTTTGTTTCGTAAGTTTCCCAAGGTTTGTTGTTACAGCCTCGCTAACAATCCGTTGCGTCCTGTTCCTTGTTCAACTTCCACCCCGTTTTTTCTACCAATTAATAACTTCTCGCCCGCTGTCACTCTGAGTTGCCCCCACGATCTCTCGTCGTAAATATAAGTTGTCACTCTGGCGTTGTTTTCATGCTGTGCGACATGGTCGTATGTATTGACTGGGTATTCGCTGTATTGTCTCTGTACTGTCGAGACTTTTCTGGATCCTTTGTCAGTGAGTATCTCTTTTCTTACGTTCACACGTGTTGGCTTAACCCTACAGCGTCCCTTCGTTACAGTTTCTGCGTACTTGTGCCACTGGACTCTGCTCTTTGTTCGGTTTGTTATGATGTCGTAAATTCGAGTTGAGTTTGGTCTGTCAAAGTCGATCCCAATTTCCTTTGTTGTGTTAAGTCAAACGTTGTCTTATTGTCTCGTAGCTGGCGTCGGGTTGACGTGTTCTTAATTGCCTTTATTTATTCCTCTGGTTTGGGTTGGTGACCTGACTGTGTGAGAATGCACTGCTCGATCCGAAAATTTATAAATTTGAAAATTTTTGATCGCAATAGGTGGCTTACTTTTTAAATTCTAATTTCTTAATTTTGGGTGGTTTAGGATCTTAGAGTGCTCACCGATGCCGATAGGTGAGCACAAAAAATACTAATAACCTTTCAGTATCAGAATAACTGATACAAAGCCACCAAAACAGGGGCATTTCGGCTAAACATAAGAGTCTCTGGTCCTCCTGGTAGGGGGTTGTGCAACAGGCCAGTAACCTGTTCATGTAAAACTTTGAAATACTTGTAGTATCCAAAGCAGCTTCGGAGTAAGGACTGGACACTGTGACAGTAGGACCCTAGCAAAGAATAAAAATAAATTTAAGAATATTTGTGGTACGATTCAAAGAAATCTTAGAAATAAAACAAAACACAGCACAAGGATTAAATTTTATAAGACAGTTGCAATAACCAGGTTGATTTATGCGAGTCAGGCGTGGGTCATGACAAAAAAGGAAAGCGGCAAGATTCAGAGTGCTGAAATGCAGTTTCTTCGGAATACTTAAAATTATGCATTGCAAGATAGAATAAGGATGAAGATATCACAGCAGAACTCGAAGTAAATGACATAAACGAAATTATTTCAATATACAGAAGACAATGGTGGGATCATCTGCAAAGGATAACGGGGGATCGATTGCCGAAAGCGGCACTGAACTGTAAAGCCATTGGTAGAAGAGATGGGTCGTCCGAGGATGAGATGGGTGCCGGAACAGGTTTGTGTAACCTAATCCGCATAAAGAATGCCGCATTGGAATGTAGACTTGAGGGAAGAAGAGATGTTGGTAGGGCGTGGAAACGATGGCTACATGAACAGGCCTGGTGGGCCTCATGCTTGGAAGTGGAGATTAAATACGAGCCCCCGTTATACACGCGGAGAATATGGAGAAGAAAAGATAAAATTATGTTTTAATGTTGGAATTTTTTTTTAAATTTGCATGTGTTTAGATTTACACAATGCCAAAGGACATTTTGTAGCATCAGAAAGGCAAATAAAAAAAATGTTAAGAAATATTTGTTGGTAACTTTTCTGGGTAGACTCCGCTCCCACCCCTTAACGTAGCGAGCTGACTATCAATGGAAAACAGTAAAACCGCTTTTGGTCGGAACGTTAAGCCAGTAGAAGAGAGCGAGCGTCTTGGGAATGACACACACACACACATAACAACCGCAGACATTCCGGCCGCATAACAACGACTCGGGGTTATTAACGTTGACTGGGCGTATATGTGTAGTAGACTAGAGGCAGACTGACAAATTACGTACTCAACGACCGCCCTCGAATGAAACGCTGGGAAATAGTGAAATTATTACGTTCCAAACGAGACGCTCTGCTAACTCAGTTAAAATGTTTAAAATTCCGCGGCGATGAGCGAGTGCCGGGACCGTTTGTCATTCCACTGCGATCTCGACGTGTGTGTTGAGCTGACCAAACTGCTCGCTCACTCACTCACTCACTCACTCTCTCTCTCTCTCTCTCTCTCTCTCTCTCTCTCTCTCTCTCTCTCTCTCTCTCTCTCTCTCCACACCGTTGTGCCTGTTACTTTGATCTCCAACGGTTAATAACTTCTTCCGTTCTTAATTCTCCTTCCGTACCTCAACATGAGTTATCCAATGTGCTACCTTTTTTTTCTAATTATGTCGTTAAAACGGTTTAGCGACAACTTCATACCAGACAGTTGCCCCCCCCCCGCAATTGCTCCCGGTCTGTTGTTCCCAGAACAGTCGTGAGATTTCGGTTCTTCAGAGTACTGACTTCGTTTGCCAAAGTTACCCTTTTTTGAATTTTTTACCTTACCTTAATCGATCCAGCGTTTATATATATATATATATATTTTTTTTAATATTGTGATAATATTCAATACAGGTTTCTTCTGCCAGTAGTGTATTGCGTTTTTGTTGTTTAAATACCTGACGCACGTTTCACTGAAAAATACCGGCATCATCAGTGGTTTGTATGTAAATCAAATGTAGGCCTGTATTTGTCATCATCACCATCACCATCTTCACGGATTAAACAAAGGATGGTTTGTTCCGGTCTCAAATAGGCAAAGATTAGAGCTGTCCACTCCAGCGCTTCCTCGGACGTCCCACACCTCCGTTTCCTCGGCTTATAGTTCCAGAGTTGTTTGGGGATGCGGCAGTCATCCATTCGGCAAAGATGTTCACACCAATTCAGCCGATACTGGGCAGTCCTGTCGAGTATACTCATAATATTTCATGTTATTCTTCTATGTGTTATTATTATATTTCGAGTCTTTCTTCTATGATCATGGAGAGTATACCCTGCCACGTGCCTGAGAAATCTCATTTCAGCCGCTTGGATGCGACTGGCCTGGCCTTTCGCTAAAGTCCAATTCTCAGACCCATAAAGAAGTGTGGGAACAGCCATCACATTGTAGAATTTTAGGCGTGTTCCTTTACTTGCTGACTTAAGGGTTCGCCTAATAGCCCCGCACATAAGGTTGAACTTATGCAACTTATTCACAACGTCGTTGCATGCATTATAAGACACACTGTAGCCTCAGGTATTCAAAATTGCTAACTTGTTCCAGGACAGTACCATCTATAACAATTTTTACGTTACCTTTTTTTTCGTTACCTTTAATTATGTCGTTAAAAAGGTTTAGCGACAATTTCTTCCCGGACAGTTGCCCTCCTCCCGACTATTGCTCCCGGTCTGTTGTTCCCAGAAACAGAGATTTCGGCTCTTCAAAGTACTGAATTCATTTGCCAAAGTTACCTTTGAATTTTTTTAGACAAAAATTGTAACCTCCGTTGGCAGAGTTGTAAACTGCCTTACTTTAATCGATCCAGTGTTTTTATATATTTTCTTTTTTTTTAATAATATTTGATGATTACAGTACGACGCTCTAATCAAGCGAGCTAATGGGCCGTTAATTAAAGAAATCTATATCTTAAGTTATCTTCTGATCAAGTCAGCCTACTGAATATTTTTTGTCGTTAAGATATAACGACAAAATCGGTTGATGCGTTCAAAAGCTATCGTGAGAGATAACACAATAGACAGGCAAATGTTGACATATATGTCACAGACTGATGACATATATTTCTGGTTCGTATGCCATCAGTTTATTAACTCTCTATTTTTCAAATGTTTTAGGTTTTTTTTTCTATTTGTATTGGGCATCTGAGGACCGCATGCCAATTTCAATTCTATATTCCTTATTCTTTTCTTTTTCTCCAATATTCTTTCATCTTTTTAATATGTCTCTTCTTCCTGTCTTCAGTCCTGCGTTTTTCTCTCTCTTACCTTGGACTTCTTCCATTTTTAGCACTTTTGCCCGAAAAACTTCTCTTTCAATTGCTTCTTCTGCGTTTATATTATTTTTTTCTAAATCCTTTTGGACTTCTTTAATCCAACTTGATGTTGACAGGTTTTCTTTTAATATTATCAATTTTTAATGTTTCTTATATGCGTTACTTGTTATTTGTATTATTATCAGCCTTTATAAAATAAATATGAAGCAACGGTTGCTGGAACCGAACCTCTGAAAAGCAAAAGTGGGACACAGCAAAGAGGATCAGTACAGTAGTTGGACAGTACGAACAAAAGAATATCTTAAGACTACTTGTGCGGAGTCGCTCTCAACTTTCTATCCCAACACTGCTGAGCGAATCACTTTTATGACTGAAAATTATGTAAATAATAAGTAATAAAAAAAGTCTTATTATGCAGACAGTGAAAAATGTAACTGTATGCGGTCTTGGCGGTGAGCAGTGTGTAATGAAGTAGACCTTATGTTCGAAAAAATTATGAATGTGGAGGACATTTTTGCAGGCACAGAAAAGTGTGAAACTGTTCCTCAAGATCAAGCACGCTTTTTCAGCATCAGTTTTTTTGCAGGTCTAGTGTTCGTTCAAGGAATATTTTCAGCTCCCAAGAGCTATTTGTTTTGAGTCGTTACTGGAATTCAGACCGAGTTGGTTTGGCTGGATTGGTTGCTCGGAGTTGAAACCGATATGTATGCGATCGATTCAATCCGCTCGCATTGCTGATACAGTGTAAGTTCAAAGTATATCTTCTTCTTCTGATAGCTCCTATCCGTGTCGGATGTTGGTTATCATACAGACTATTTTGACTTTCTGTATTGCTGCACGGAATAAGTCAGTTGTATTCGTGCCAAACCAGGTCCTTAAGTTTCTCAGCCATGAGATTCTCGGTCGCCCAACTCCTCTCTTTCCAAGTACTTTTCACTGTATTATGGACTGCAATAAGTAAAATCTCTGTTCACTTCTCATGAGACGTCCCAGATAACTGAAGCTTTCTTATTTTCACTGTGTTAATAACTTTCCTTTCTTTCTTCATCTTTCTAAGAACTTCAACATTAGTTATATGCGCTGTCCATGAAATGCTCAGTATTCTACGGTAAAACCATGTTTCGAAAGATTCCAATTTTTACTTCCATGTTCCATAAGGAAATGGAAGTGTGGTGATGGCGAAAAAAATTGTGTTCGAGATAAGGGCTGATTCTGATTTTACTACCCTCAAAACACGAAGAAAAGTCATTTTTCGAAAAGAGAGAGAGAGAGAGAGAGAGAGAGAGAGAGAGAGAGAGAGAGAGAGTGTGTGTGTGTGTGTGTGTGTGTGTGTGTGTGTGTGTGTGTGTGTGTGTGTGTGTGTGTGTGTGTGTGTGGAATTTTTTCTATGGCAAACGATAACAGCCGCAAATTCAAACAGGATCAAATAATTTTTTGCATACGTCCCTGAATTGTAGAGGACTCAAGGCCTATCGATTTTTAAGTGAAGATGGGTTAAGGGAAAGGGGTAGTTTACCTGCAACATTTTGTTTTAACAAGAGTAATTTTTTTATGACAAACGATAACTGCCGTAAATTCAAACAGAATCATATAATTCGTTGCATACGTCCCTGAATTGTAGAGGACTCAAGGCCTATTGATTTTGGTGAAGATCGGTTAAGGGTAAGGGTAGTTTACCTGCAACGTTTTATGTTTTAACAAGAGTAAAGTATTTAATTTTGTTAATAAGGCCTATCCTGAAAAGAAGGTCATAATAATCCACTGTAGAAAGGTAGATGAAATATCTATAAATGAAAAGGGTAGTTGAAGGGGGAGGGGGAATTTTCTATAAATGAAAATGATAGTTGAAAGGGGAGGGATAATTTCTATTTATGTCATGTGTACTACGTTATCGGCAACAAAGAAGTAGTTTGTTGTTGAAATTCCTTCCCAGGCGTTTGGCGTGGTCCAATGTTTTCTAAAAAACCAGACGTTTCGGCAGTGTTATCGACTGCCAACATCAGTGAAAATCGAGTGCGGTAACGTGAGGTGGTAGGCCTGTACGTTAGTGACTACAGTACTGTGGTTACTGCTGAAGAAAGAAGTAGTAGTTTCTATGGAAATATTTCATTTCGAAAATGACTTTAAACATGGGAGTCATGTATGGTTCTCCATACCGATATTTTAGTTGTGGCTTTAGTAAATGTCCAAGATTCTACACCAAACTATAGAGCGAACTCTAATATACTAACTTGTATATTAACCGTACAAAGAACGCCAAGAACTGCATACTCTCCAGTAAACTAGGCCTATAGTGAACTGTAATAATAAATTGTTTAAGAGTGGCGGCCGCCTTATGAATTGAACGAGCGACGCGAGTTATCATTTTTAACTCGACCGTGTCTGTCTCTGTGTTTGAGATATGTCTCTCAATAAGTTTTAAACACACCAACCGATTTTCGTAAAACTTAGCATTCGTGGACAGTGGCGTAACTGCAGGAGGGGGATCAGAGGGGTCTATCATCCCCCCCCCAGAGCTATTAAAATGTTCAGTGAAAAACCATGATCACGTAACGTAGCCGTACTTCTAAGTCGGTTGCGTGTGATAAAGTAACGCATGTAAATAGTGATACAGTATTAGGAAAGCTAGTCAAGAGACGTGTATCACGTTCTATGGCAGTACCGCACTGCTGTATGGATGCGAGAACTGGACTATAAGGAAGAAGCACTGTTGCCAATTACAGGCTGCAGAAATGACCTATTTGAGATTGGTAAAGGGATATACGAACTATATCGAGTATAGGTATACTCGATCATATAAGAAACGAGTAGGCCTATATTAGACGAGAACTTGGTATAGTAGTTTCCCTAAATTAACTCATTCAGAATTATAGAAATTGCTGGAATCAAAATCTAGAAAGAATGGCCAATACCCGCTTTCAGAAGTTGGCTTATGAGTATGAGCCGGTTGGAAGAAGATCTGTAGGCAGGGCAGTCACACGATGGCGGGAGTCATGAGGTCGGAACAGGAGGAGTCCTATCCATGAAGTGATGATGATGATAATTATTCGGGGAAGAAGCTTGAATATATCATTTGTCCCGATGAAAATTCGTGAATACGATCTTCAAGCTAGTCTCATCCCATCCCCAGGGTCACTTTTATTTACGCGAGCCGGTACTGTGCGTGGTCATATTTTACCGCCACAGACCCCTCTTACTTTTTAGAGTGGGCGGGAGGCAAAAATGTGAGGGGGCAACATTTTGAAAAAAAGCGGAAACGTCCGTGTAAAATATCAAATTGAATGGAAGTTTAATAAAAATTTTGATACATTATTCAGTTTTGGAAATTTTTAAAAGCTTTGGATACCAGACCTCTAAAAGGTGGTCACAATTTATAAAAATCCATGCCGAGTTTCCAATCCAATCCTTCCCACAGACTAGAGGAAAATTAAACTCAAAAGTCGAATGTCGTATTTAGTTTGAAAATTTGTCACTTTTAGGGGCACCACGGGCCAAAATTCCAAGTCAAAATTTTGAAAACGTATAAGATGACTAAGCGTCCCAGATAAATTGCTTTCTTCCTTTACGCCTGCAGGACTTAGGGTAAGTGTGTTAGGGCGCTTTATAGAAACGTCTTTATGGAAAAGTTCATTGCAACAGCGCAAGATTTTTGTTTGAATGTGGAATGATTAACGTCGATACTTAGCATAGTATTTGTAACGATTTCATTTATATGTCTACAAACCACATAAAAAGTGAAAATAAGAAGCAAAAAACATAAAGTATGAAAAACGATGTATGGTTGGGTAATTCCTCATGATGTCCCTCGGCTGATGCTAAGAATCATTCGTACGAAGAACTTTACTAACAGCTTTAAAAATTAAATTTTATTAATTTGATTTCAACTAATAATAAACGTATTTGTTCAGAGCATTAAGCGAGTTGTGCAGTTTTCTAGTACGTTTTGGGACAACGTGTACTTAAAATGGTATCATAATGAAACTAGAACTTTTGACAGTTACAGTAAAACAATGCTTTTGTTAGATTTTGTACGCAGCGCTGTTCTGTTTGTCCTTGAGATGGTAGGCTGTAAGGAATGAGACTGCGTTGTTTGAAACAGATGTAGTTAATTGTAACAATCGCATGGGTTAGATTCCGTTCGCCGGCTGACTCATCAATTAGAGAAGCAGTGGTATTGTCTTGTATGGCAGTGTCAATCTTGGGAGAGGGGTCTCAAGAGCGCGGAACGTGTAATCTGTTCTGTCATCTCTCGCTCGCGGGAAGTGAAGCCTGTCTTTTCCCTTTCAGAAACCTGTTGCGTTGTTTGGTATTTGGAGCATGCGCGAGTGTTACACAAACGTCTGCACAACTCGTTCCGCTGTTTCATGGATTTCTTAATATAGAGGTAGTCTGTTGTATGCACATACATGCTCGAATCTTTAACGCAAATGTTAATTTTGCAAAAAGTACGAGAATAAATGTGAAATAAATTGACATAGATTGTTTGCTGGCCACTTGCTCGTACTTCAAAATACAGAATCTGATTTGCAAAAATCTGTTTTTATGCTTTATCAGATTTGCAAATAACACAATATGAAAATCTCCAGTATAAAAACAAAGGTAATGCCACTTCGAGGTCTTAGCCAATAAGAACCAAAATAATGATTAATAATCGAATTCTGGAACAGTTGAGCCATTTTAATTATTTAGGAAGTGATATTGGTTATGATAGGAATTATGATATTGATGTTAAGTTAGGTAAGTTCCAGACGATCTGTAGGACGATCAACCGTATTTTTAGAAACAAGATACTTCGAGATACAAAATTAAAGTTCTACAAAGTTACGGCGGTCCCTTTACTTTCCTATGGGGGCGAATTATGGGCAACAACCAAGACAGTAAAATACAGGCCTCGAAATGGCGTTCTTAAGAGCCATTAAAAGGTGTTCTAAGAAACATAAAAGAAGAGTTACAAGTTTTTAACTTAAATGAAAAATTAACAGATTACAAACAACGGCGGAAAGAACACATAGAAAGAATGTCGAATTCCAGTCAGGCCAAACAAGTCTGGAAATACAAACCTATAGGAGATAGGTGTGTGGATAGACCCAGGAAGAGTGGCTGGAGGATCTTCGAAGGCGGAACCTTGCCTCTGTGCCGTGTTGTGAAGATGGTGATGATGAAATTGACATTTTAAAACGTGATTCGTGAGTAAAATTGTTTACGTATACGAATAGGGATTGCCTTGTGGAGGATGGGGTTAAATTGTTGTAATTAAACTAAAACATTACAAGAAATAAAGAGTTCGTTTTTTTGTTATTTATTGTGTTGTAATCAAGAAAGCAGTTAGGAACACGGGGTTACATTAATAATTGTCTATTAATAAAATTTAACAATGTCAAAAACAATAAAGGTGACATCTTACATTATAATATGAATAAAATAAATCGGTGGCTTCCGAAAATGACGTATCTACAATTTAGCCTTGGGGGAGAGGTGATCCGGTAGAGTCTGCTTCATACAAAAGAAAAAACCAGTTATTAACGTTACTATCTTTAAGTGGTTGAAAAATGTGTCATTACATCCTGAAATCAATCCCATTAAACTGAACGGCGGTAACATAATAAAAATGTAGTTATTAAAAAATTGTTTTGAAGGTATTTATTGATTGAATTGATTTTCCTATATTCCATACGCTAATTAACTTTTGTCTAAAGCCTGCACGGCCGTGATCAATTCCCATCACGCAGTATGTTAGGCCGTATGAAACACCATCACGTCGGCTACGTTTCGATTTCCCCTCGGGAATCTTCCTCAGACCGCCAAAAAGAGACAGAGCATAAGAAGATTCTCCTGCTACTGTCTTCTTACGCTCTGTCGCTTTTTGGCGGTCTGAGGAAGATTCCCGAGGGGAAATCGAAACGTAGCCGACGTGATGGCGTTTTATACGGCCTAACATACTACGTGATGGCAATTGACCACGGCCTAACAGCCCGGTTTTTAGATGTAATTTTGAATGTATACGCTAATGCTGTGTAACAAACCTGTTTGCACATTTAAAAAAGAGTTACTATTATATTAGCGTACACAGCTAAAAAAAGTTCAACTTTTTTCGACTCCCTGGGGAGGGGGGGAGTCTTGTTCGTCCCCCCACCGTAAATACGCCCCTGGTTTTTGACTTCAAAGCGTTTGAGGGCCACAGTCGAACTCGGGAACATACCGGCGGACTGCGTCGTAAGCGATCAATTTTCGACAAGTAACATAAGGATAAAAAGGCAGTTTGTAATTGAAATAAGGAAAAAGAGGTAACTTTTGTTGTTGGTTGTTTTTTTTACAACAAAAAATGGCATCAAAAATAGGATACAACAGGGGGAAAAGGCTATTCGTTTGCTAAACTCGTTACTTTGGTCGAACAAAATGAAACTTCAAACTCAACTGACAGTCTACACAACTATTGTTGAGCCCATTTTAACTTACGGCTGCGAATGCTGGCAACTTTCAGATAAAGAGAAAAAGATGATAGAAACTGTGGAAATGGACTTCTTAAGAAGAGCGTGTAATATTTCTAGAATGCAACACGTTAGAAACGAAGATATGAGAAGGGAAACAGGGCGCGTATTTACAACAGCAGAAAGAATAGAATCCAGACAGTTGCTATGGTGTGGTCACGTAATGTGGATGGAGGAGAAACGATGGCCGAAGAAGCATTGACTTACACACCACAAAACAGGAGAACAAAAGGGAGACTGACAACACAACAGAGAACAGGAATTAGGAAAAGCATGAGAGATCGAGCTATTGAACATAATGACTGGAAGGATAGGGAGAAATGGCGATCGAAATAGGAATAATGGCATAGACTGTAGGACGCCCGCTAATAATAATAAATAAAAGAGGTAACTTCCTCATGTAACTGTAGGCCTATCTTACTACATGTCTTTAAGAGGATTATAATAATGAAGACATAAGACAGATATTAAACATTGCGTATAGTAATGTTTACATGAAGCGATTACGTACTGAATACTAAGTGCACATAACTAGTTAGTCTAATTATTTAATTCTTCTTATATGGTTATATTTTTATCCGCCATCTTTTTTTTAATTTTTGGCATTTCTTTATTCCTCGGGTGGAGTGGCGGTTAACACCCAAAACCCACTTTCGCTGCACCTCTGCCTAGAATTTTAGAATAATTAGAATCTCGGGGTTGAGGAGGCTTGGTTTATCTAACTGATTCTCTGTCATCTGATATTATTATTAAGGAGTTTTGTGTAGTCTCTTACTTGGTTTAATGGCTTCACTTCACTTTTTTTTGGAACTGTCTCAATATCCATACCAACAGTACATTTTCGATATTTTGAATATGCGATTGTATCGATATACTACGATGTGAAGAAGAGGGAGTATAGGCCTACTAATTGTATATTATTCTATTTCTTAATGTAAAGTGAAAATACGTGTTGTTTTCGTTTGTGAAGCTCGGTAATAATGGTTTTTCGTTTTTAACTTACTGTTTAAAGAAATAAAAGCCATGGTTGGGAGAAATATGGCGCTTAATGTGTCCACGCAATGGTTGAAAGAGAGAAAGATTAAAAACAAAGAAAATTACACTTTTTGAACAAAACGTACAACAGAAGAAAAAGTGAAAAAATACAATTAAGTTTATTTCTTACTAGTAAGATTAAAAGTAAAAAAAAAACAGCGTATTAACAAATGAAAACAGGATTTGTTATGTAGGTGGTCCAATCTCCTTTTATGGTTATTCAATAAAATCTCGAAAACCTCAACGGAAGCAAATTGTGTGCGAATACAAAAGAATGGAGACATATATAGCATCCCGCCTCTTCCTTCGAGTCGGTTGCTTTTCCAGTGATCTGTATAGAAACTGAGTAGGCCTATTAGTGGAAAAACGAGTATTAGTGAGAAACGAGGTCTGCCATAAAAAAGGGAGACATGGATAGTAAGAGGCAAGGGGTGGGCCTTGGGCCACCCGCTTTACTTCGAGATGATTTTTTTTACGTGGGTTTCACAAAAATCGAGTATGATTTTAAAGGCATATTGGTTTCCATGTGCAATTTTAGTTTGCATGTTACCTAACAACGCCAACTTTTGGCGCCATAGGCACACATCGGAGTCATATTATTGCTAAAAACATTTTTTGTAAAAAATATGACAATAGAACACGATTGCAATCGCCAACAAATTGTTTTATAATACGCAAATAAATTTTCACGATTTCTGTTATGCAACTAATATTACTGTATATGCGATATTCATACATATCAATGCCAAAAACCGCATAATAGAAATATCGAAAATGACCGCGGGTACGGTTATTGGTACGGTATCTTTTTCAATTAAAAATTGCTTGATCAATGAAGAAAGAGTCCTTTTGTTAAATATTATTTCAGAATTACGTTCGTAACTTCCTGGAATGAGATTTCTCAGACACGTGGCAGGGTATACTCTCCATGGTCATAGAAGAAACACAGATATAGGCCTACAGCACGAACTGAATATTATGATTATACTCGGCAGGATTACCCAGTATCGGCTGAATTGGTGGCAACATCTTTGCCGAATGGATGACTGCCGCGTCCCCAAACGCCTATGGAACTATAAGCCGAGGGGACGGAGAGGTGTGGGACGTCCGAGAAAGCGCTGGAGTGACCAGCTCTAATCTTTTCCTCTTTGAGACCAGAACAAACAAACCTTGGTTTTATCCATGGAGATGATGATCATCATGAATCGGCTGATGATGATCATGATGATGAATTTTTGGTAGGCAGAGATTCGTATGTGAATGTACTAACTGAACAAATCATGTGGTCACTATTTTATAAAATATTTCGAAGCAGCTGGTTCGGTGAGTGAACCAAAACATGTTCGAAGACGGACACGACAGTCCTAAATTAAGAAGCCGTAGGAGATGTTAGGGTAAGTCTGAAGCGCTCTTACGAAAATTTTTGTCTAAAACTGTCAACAAAATAGAAGAGCCACTAGGCTACTTAGGCTGAAACCATACAAGATCCGTGTGTCACACGAGTTGCTGCCAGACTACGTTATTGTCGGTGGTTTAACTCAGTTGTTCGAGAAAGCGTTTGAAGTCTTGTATGAAACCCTTAGCTCAGTTAAGGCGTGGTTACATTGAAGTAGCCACGTCAACGACAAAAGTTGGACGACGAACAACCATAACGCTGCGTCGGCGTAGTCGTGCTTCCCAGTTCTGTCCAACGGACTTGCAGGGTAAATAGCGGTTCTTTTTATATAGTTTTTCTTTAGTTGTGTTTAACTTTATAGGTGGTGGTTGTTTGTTATTTTTTTCTGACGGTTCACACTTGTTACCGAACGAATTTCGAGTAGGCTTAAGTTTATATTTAATGTACTAGTGTTGTTACACCTGAAGACGACCACAGATTGTTTTGGTCGAAACGTTGTGTGATACATTTTACGATGGTCCTGACAGTTCTGATTATGTTCACGTGCCATTGAAAATTGGGTTTAAAGATTCTATTTAAATATATGCCTTACTTTCATAATATGTTCTTAATTTTAAAATCCTTCGTTTTATTTCCATGTTCCATAAGGAAATGGAAGTATGGTGATGGCGAAAAAAATCGTGTTCGAGATAAGGGCTGATTCCGATTGTACTACCCTCAAAACATGAAGAAAAGTCATTTTTCGAAAAGTGTGTGTAGAATTTTTTTCTATGGTGAACGATAACTGCCGCAAAGGGGGTGCCTACTGATTTTGGTGAAGATCGGTTAAGGGGAAGGCGTAGTTTACCTGCTACATTTTATGTTGTAACAACAGAACGTTTTCCATGAAGAACGACAACTGCCGTAAATTCAAACAGAATCAAATAATTTTTTATATATGTGCCTGAGTTGTAGAGGACTCATGGCCTATTGATTTTGGTGAAGATCGGTTAAGGGAAAGGGGTAGTTTACCTGCCACTTTTAATGTTTTAACAAAAGTAATTGTTTCTATGACGAACTATAACTGCCGCACATTCAAACAGAATTAAATAATGTTTTGCATGCATCCCTGAATTGTAGAGGACTCAAGACCTATTGATTTTGGTGAAGATCAGTTACGAGAAAGGTGTAGTTTACCTCCAACGTTTTATGTTTTAACAAGAGTATACGTGCTATACGTTAATGACCACAGTAACGTGGTTAAGGCTGAAGATAGAAGTTGTTTCTGTGGAAATATTTCATTTCGAAAATGATTTTAAATATAAATCTCAGACCACGGAAGTCATGTATGGTTCTCAATACCGATATTTTCGTGATGTTTTCCCAAATATTCAGTCTTATAATATAGATTTATTTCGAGACCATTTCTTGTATCCCGCTCCTCTAATTTACGAGAATATATAAGCAGACACTTATCAACTTTTGAATAATTGACTGTTCATCTAAAAAGTTGAAGAAGCTGTAAAATTAGTCGGTTCTAATTGAAACTCCCGTACCTCGTATCTTCTTTTCCATAGTTTTAAAGTCTGTTCTAAGAAGGCTTTTAAGTCGGAAATGTGAAACAGCCTTGCTAAGCCGATCTTAATATTATATTAGTAGAATCGGTCTTAGTCCCTTTGTAAAGTAGTCAAATGTATGGACATTTCGGATCTAGGGTTGGCTTCGCCTAGTACAACATTGTAGATAGTTAAATGTGCATATTCACTAATAAGCTTTAAATTGATAATAATTTTATGTCTGTTTACGGTATTATACAGTTCCATACATTTAAAAAAATGTCCAAAATTGATAGTAGTTTTTTTGCATTATTTAAAAATCAACAAACAAATATTCCGCTAATGTAAATAAAATAAAGAGTGAACAGTTTGATGTGATCTTTTATACAGGTGGTTGGTTCGGTTTGTGTGCGCCCGGAGCTGCAACACAGCTGGAGAGAGAGAAATAAACACGTGCTTGCTTGATCTCGTCGTGGTCTTCTTCGTCGTCAGCTGCTAGCTGCTGCTGCTGGTCGTGGGTTCAATGCTCCGTCTTTTGTTTGTATTACCGCCACGATAGCTGAATCATATTTAAATGCGCATGTCCAGCGAGAATATAACGCAACAACACACTACACACATCGCTGGCGCTTTTCTGTCCGGCTTGCTTGCATGCTTGTTGTATGTTTTATTCTAATTAGGTGTGTGCTCGGGATTCGCTGTTTATGTAAATGTATAGTGTGGTACAGTAAGAGGCCGATAATACGTGTGAAGAATGTCGAACGGTCACGAGCGGGAACGACCGGACGATACCGATCGACCGGCTAAACATTTTTAGTCGCTTAAAGACTGCGTTCACGCTAATATCTGATCAATAAAATGTCGTCGTTTGGGAATTCATTTCTTCTCTATTTCTCTGATACGTGACCTTTACAAACTTCATCTATTTTTTTTTTCTAAGATTCTTCGTTTCGCGTTCTTTATTTTTCTCACAGTTTGTCTGCTGTAACATAACCTAGGAGTATCCTGCAAGTGTTTTTGCTTTATTTGTGAAACATCGGTATTGTGTTAATTACGTTACTTTTATTTTTTAAAGCAACGTTTCGCGTATGAAAACAACTCTCGTCAGGCACAATACAAGTTACGTAGTCACTGCGAGACACGAGGATATACATTAGTAATATTAGGTAAATGTATAAAACAATGACTGCAGGAACTACAGAGGAGTCAGCCTTCTTAATACTTCATATAAATTATATGCATCTATATTACGAACACGGCTGAATGCAATAACGGAGATCATGCTTCAGAGGCCCAGAACGGTTTCAGGAAGGGCAGATCATGTTTAGATTGTATATTTACAATAGCCCAGCTCATTGTAAAGCGGAGAGAGTATCAGCTGCCCACATGCATAGCTTTCATCGACTTCGAGAAGGCGTTTGACAGAGTGAATCGGAGGAAACTATGGGCAGTAATGGCAAGGAAATGGATTCCACAACATCTAATCAGAGCAATACAGAGTCTTTATGTCGATAATAAAATCTTAATAGAAGCAGGGAAACCGAGAACAGCTCCTAGAGTTTGGCTGATCAATTGTGGAGTACGACAAGGGTGTCCATTATCACCTTCTTTTTTAACTTAGGCTACTTATTGACGATGTCATACAAAACTGGCAGATGTGTCTTCCAGAACATTTTATGATTGGTCACTCTACAATTGGCACTTTGCTGTTTGCGGACGATAAGGCTATTCTGTCGGACTCAGAAAACAAATTGCAGATGGGGATACATTTGTTAAATCGAATCCGCGAAGACTCTCGATTACAGATATCCACACGTGAGACCAAGGTGATGGCTTTTCGTGGAACTGATTCCGTGCGGGAAAAAATTGTTATAGATGGTACTGTCCTGGAACAAGTTAGCAAATTGAATACCTGGGCTACAGTGTGTCTTATAACGCATGCAACTACGTTGTGAATAAGTTGCATAGGTTCAACCTTACGTGCAGGACCATTAGGCGAACCCTTCAGTCAGAAAGTAAAGGAGCACGCCTTAAAAATTCTACAAGGTGATGACTCTTCCCACACTTCTTTATGGGTTTGAGAATTGGACTTTAACGAAAGGCCAGACCAGTCGCATCCAAGCGGATGAAATGAGATTTCTCAGGTACGTGGCAGGGTATACTCTCCATGATCATAGAAGAAACACATATATGCGGCAGGAACTGAATATTATGTGAGTATACTCGACACCATCGCCCAGTATCGGCTGAATTGGTGGGAACATCTTTGCCGAATGGATGACTGACCCATCCACAAACAACTGTGGAACTATAAGCCGAGAGGACGCAGATGTGTGGGACGTCCGAGGAAGCGCTGGAGTGACCAGCTCTAATCTTTGCTTATTTGAGACCGGAACAAACCATCCTTGGCTTAATCCGTGAAGATGATGATGATTTAGATAACCGATCTTAAGTTGAGCAAAGTTTGTGCGACAGTGGTTACACAAATTCGCACTCCTTATCAGGAAGCAAATAGAAAACGAATTTGTGCAGACATCTTGGAGCACAATCTAACAGACGACACTTTTTATTAAAAGTCAGTAGGCCTACTCGTGATGTAATCTAGATCTTCCAGAAACGAAACGTCAATCGATGCACTGGAAACCTCCAGCTTCTCTGAGATGAAGGAAATCAAAATTTAAGGCAACTTTGATTGTGTTCTTTGTCGACAACGTTGTACATCAGGAAGAGTTTGTCACAGACTAATGAAAGGGTTGGACTTTTTTTGTGTTCTACTACAAATAAGAAGTTCTTATATAATATCGTCGTAATATTAAAACTTTCACGGCCGAAGTCAACTTTAGTAAAATTATTGTCCGGGGTGTTGTTAAAAGTCAATATGCCTATTGTGATAAAATCTGGGTCTTCCAGCCCGAAACGTCAGTCGATGCACCGGAAGCCTCCAGCTTCTCAAAGGCTGAAGGAAATCAAAATTTAAGGCAACGTCGATTGTGTTCTTTGACGACAGCGTTGTAGTTCAGGAAGAGTTGGTCACGAAATAATGAAAGGATTGGACTTCTTTTTGTGCTCTACTACAAACAAGAAGTTCTTATATAATATCGTCGTAATATTAAAGCTTTCACGGCCGAAGTGAACTTTAGTAAAATTATAAAGTTATAATTATAACAAGAAGTCCTCTTGTTATAAATACAGACGTTTCGGCCACAGCTGTGGTAGTCATCTTCAGTGGGTGCACCTTTCTGCTCCTCAGGTCAGTCGCCGACATTTAAAATTTCATAAATGTTAAGGTTCGAAATTTAATATTGTTACGACGGTCTACTTGATCGTCGTATGGTACAGTGGAAAACAAAATACAAGACGCCAATTAAGTCACTAATCACCAGCTTTAATTATCACAATTAAACAGTTTGTAATCAACAACATAGTCTCTTACAACAAATCAAATTAAAATTGTTCACACGCAATAAAAATGTGAACTAATATAAAACACAATTGTATTAGAATTGTCCCGCACAATTATAAAACACATAACACTTCGCCACAATATTTCGAACCTCACTGGAATAAATCGCTTCAACTGAACTGAGCCTCGCTGAGTTATTCCCCGCCGAGATTCCAGAATAGTTCATTCTACGCGTTAAGAACGCTACTAGAAAACACCAGAACATAATTGCTTGCCGCCTTGAACACAGTGTGCGCGGACCGGCGAAATCCGGATCAGTGTCGGCTACGGACGCGTGTCAAGTGTCACGTAATTGTCCTTCGTCTCAAAGTAGCAGCAACATGTACGCGCACACACAGTACAGCCGGGCTCCGCTGGAATAGCCGAGAAACACGAAGACTGTTCTGTAATGTCGTAACTGTATGAATGAAGTACACATTTTACAAGACGTAACAACATTCAAATCAAAAGAAATCCTTTTTTCGTGTTATCGCGTGCCACTGAACGTACCACCGAATTAATTGGTACGTGTGCCACCATTGTTATAACGTATCCCGGTTGCGTCATAGGAGAACGAGCGAAAATTGTTAAGACAATTAAAACAGTGTTACGCGTAGGCTGCAGTGGATTCGATGCCCCCCGTAAACGCTTCGTGAATAACTGCTGGCTTAAACTGTCGAGAGTAAGTATCGATAACGCCAACCTGCCTGCCCACAGCTCGAGAACACAAACTTTAAAACTGTAAAAGAGTGTTCGCAGCGGCGAGACCGTGGCTCCTTGTGGAGCCGTTCCGTAGAAGTTGTGCAATAAATCTCGCAAACGCTACTACACACTTTTTCTTTCTAAAATATCCGCGGACCTCTGCTGCGAGATACACACGGACGGCGTATTTTGCGCTCAGTTTTTCTTTTGTATATCAAACAGCGTAGAGATTTTCTTTTAGTTTTCCTCTCTACCAATAATTCAATTCCATTGTTTATCATTTGGTTCGCATGCTAGCGTTACATCTGGCTTGTTTTATACGTTTATTATACATAACAATACGCATAATTGTTCACAGAATACATGGCATGTTCATGCTCTGTATGAGTATTTAAAAGTAACATAATATGTAGAAAATATTTAGAGCAGTGGTTCCCAAACTTTTCAGTCCGCGGACCCCCTCCCAAAAAAAATTTAAAAATTCACGGACCCTGTCTAAGTTCTGAAATAAAACAAACAGTAAATATGATAGACACTCATATTTTATTTAAAATGTATTAAAATCAAAGTACTCTTAATTTGTAAAATTATAATATTAATGATATTAAACATAGTTAAACAATGCGAACTGCTTTTGAACAATATTAGCTCTGCAGTATTGGGTTTAATGTCTCATAATTTCAATATTAAGTCACTCTCGACATTAAGTTTATTTCTTAACATTGACTTCAAGTACGTGAGAATGTAATTTCACACAAATAAGTAGAGGGGAACACAAAGACATTATTATAGCCATTAGTTTGAAATTATTTTACAATTACAATTAGTTTGAACCCCCCCCCCCTCAAAGAATACTGGAATCTTCTACTAATTGTTATAAGATTCTAAAATTTAGATTTTAGAGCATAAAAATCGGAGAAAATTACTGTATATTCTAATTTTTCTTAAAAGTGTTTGGGGACCCTCTGACACATTGTCGCGAACCCCACTTTGGGGAGTACCAATTTAGAGTGTTAGAGTCCAGCGGAAATGTTAACTTCAAACGTTTAGTCGGCAGGCTGTTGTCTAAAGGATGTGTGTGCTCTTCAAGCCGTTTTACATATGTTTTGCTGCACATCGCAATGGTTTCACTGACTGAGGGCAGGTCCAGGTTTCTATAGATCTCTTTGTTGTCTGATGAACCACGGTGTGTTGGTTATGGCACGCAGCACCTTTGTCTGAAACCTTTCAGTTATGGTTTTATATTTTTCCGTGTTATATTTTATATTATATTTACATCTTGCTTTTGAATGAAAAGAATTGGCTGCGAGCTTGCCATGAACTTGACACACATATTGAGAAAATTACAGACACGAAAGGAGAATTTATTTTTATAGACACCCTTCAGAGAGTGAATCCTAATAAACTTGTGGGAACACTTTTCAGCTACCTTGGAAAATTAAAAATGGCTAATACATGGATTAAAGAAACAGATCAAAGAACGTATACCGCACACGAGAATGTTACATAACTCTGCATGTTTGCAGGAAAACCATAAAAAGAAGAGACTGGCGCTTTGGACTGAGGAGAGAAGAGAGAAATATCGAATGAGAATGAAGAAGATGTGGAGAAGAAGGAAAAGGGAATGGAGTGAACGTAGTCCACAGTGGCTCATACGAACCGAAAATGAAATTTTGTGTTACCTGTTGTAATTCTTGGTTTTGTGATGATGATGATGCCTAATGACGATCGTTTTTGGTGTCATTATAGGTCATTATTATTATTTATAATTTCTATAACGTTTGCATTCCATTGTTTCAGGTGAGGAAAAAGTGACCGTGCTTTTGAAGCTTGCACTTGTAGAGGTGCAACCAACGTAAGTTGTATTATGATATATATAAAGTTAGAAATTATTACAACCTAACTAATACTTGGACGCGTAGTAAATTTTATACAACTATTGTGTGTGTGTGTGTGTGTGTGTGTGTGTGTGTGTGTGTGTGTGTGTGTGTGTGTGTGTGTGTGTGTGTGTGTGTGTGTGTGTGTTTTAAACAGAAATGATAGATCATTTGTTTTCTACAAGCACGCGATTGGGGATTTTTTGATGCAGCAAGAGCGAATTGTGTGTTTGTATCAAGAAAAAATGGTTACAATAGTGCTACTGATGTCAGCGATTTAACAATACATAGGCCTATGAATTGTCTAATTACTAAAGTGTACATTATTTATATATTTACGTAGACATTAAAGAATGATTCGTTTCCTTTTATATTGCAATAATCTTTAATTCCGTGTTGCGTAACGGAGAAGTGGTGTTATTTTGGTCTATGTGGGTAAGCTCACGTGATCGCTCTTTGGAAGCATTGCTCTCATAAGGATATCTCTATTCGTTACTCTTTTTCTTGACGTTTCAGTTCGGGGCGACTTTACAATAAACAATACCGTCCTGCATAACCACCAGTCATCTCGCGCATTGTTAATACGTGTGGTTATATATTATTCACTAATTTCATTGGTTCGGAATGAATTGTATTTTAACCATAGTAAACTAAACGAACATTAACAGAAACGAGACTTTCGCGAAGTGCACAAACCAACATGGTAAGAGCAGTGCTCGTCCCGATCTTTGCACGAGCCGTTTGATAACGGGTAAGGTAGTGTGTGTAGCTTATACCTACCTAGAAACGTGACAGGATTTCACGGTCGCTTAGCTGTGCGGACCCAGCGAATGAATTACCCCACTTAAAAGTATAGCAAAAGTGTCTAGAGAGGAGAGAATAGAGACAAGCGCGATAACAGTACACCGTCTCACTCACGTACTACTTCTGTCTCTGTCACACACATGCTTGTAATGTTCTCGCCAGCCTTGTTGCAGCCGATATTCACATTATGAAACACTGTGTATACAGTACTGTACAAGTGTATGAAACACTGTTGTGCGCATGTGCGAAATGAATGAAAATTTTGTTAGCCTCGCGACGAGGTGTTTGTCCGCTGCCCATCTCGAATTCAGTGTTCAATTTCTATCGTCAGGTCTCTACGTCCTGCTCTTTACCCGCTGTAGATGAATGTTGAGGAAAGGAAAGGGACAAACAGCATCTCAGCATCAACCTTGCTTTCTAAAGCTAAATCAGCGCTACTTCCAACACCGGAACTGGCAGCGTCCCAGCGGCCACCTCTGACGAAGCTCTCAACGATCAAGAGCTGGGTTAGGCAAAGTACAACAATTTTTGCTTGTCACCTGTGTTACCTGTCAGACAAGTGTGTATATTATTGTTAAAGGTAATATTCTTCAATTTTAATATTATCCTTATTTCTTTGTCCTTATTCCATTGTAAAACAGGAAGGAACTTTGACTTTAAAATTCGTATCGTGTTTTGTTACTAATTTCTCGCAAAAAAAAAAACATTAGTTTAAGGCGCCAGTGTATCAGTTGAAGATCTCTTCTTCTTCAGGACTACAGCTCAGCGTCAGCCCTGGCTTCCAACACCAATCTTCTCCAAAGTCTCCTGTCCATTGCCATCTCATGGTAATCCCTCACATCTGTTCTTCTGAGGTCTTCTAGCACATCATCCAACCATCTTAGGTTGGTTGGCCCCTCTTTCTGCTTTTATAGGCCTGCGCCTTCAGAATTTTCTTTGGCACACGCTGATCATTCATCCGCTGTAGGTGACCTAACCACTGTATTCGTTGAGCCGTTGTGAATCTTACAATGGCTTTCAATGTGATTCAATAGCTCATCTATCTTCTGGTTATTTCTTATTCTCCATTAGTCATATTCTTTAATAGGGCCTTAAACACGTCTTAGGATCTTTCTTTCAAACCTTCTTATTGTTTGTTGTTTCTTTTTTATGGACGTCCATGTTTCGCCTTCTCAAGTAACAACCAGTGCGATAAGTGTCTAGTGTATTTTTATTTTTGTGTTACGACTAATGAGTTTGCTTCTCAATAGTCTGCTATTGGTATAATCAGACCCGGGTATAGGTGTCCTGCCGCCCCTAGGCACTATTGTTAGTGCCCCCCCCCCAAACAAGTAGCTTCTATATATTCAGTTCTCCTTGACTGCTGAAAAAGTTGCAGAAAATAGTAATTTCAACTATCTCTATTGCAAATATCTCATTTGATTTTAAATCTAAAAGGGATATCCAAGCGATATCGAAACAAACTATTTTAGTCGACAAACAGCGGACAAGAATTTCAACGGAGTGTCCAGACCTGTATATACGACCGTGCTCCGCTCCGACCACCGTTATTGATAGGCCCAGTGTCAATACCGTGTTATTCAATGATATAATTAAAGGTTATTTCAAAACCATTTTCCTCAATTTGGCCATAATACAAGTGCCCAATACAAATACTGTAATTAAAAAACCGAAAACTGCAATTTTAACAAATAATTTTTCACCTCGTGCCGCCCCTAGGCACGTGCCTAGTGGGAAATCCGGGTCTGGGTATAATATTCACTATTTCCTATTTGTATCCTGTCATGTATTGTCGTGTTTATGGACCCAGTTTGTTTAATAATTTTATTTTACAGCATGCTCCATTACAATTAATTGTGTAATACTACATGCTTAGATTTTCCTTATTTTAATAACAATGTCATTATATGCTTACATCAAGTAATTACAAATACGTATTACATAACATATTTCACAATGCTTTTATATAAATATTTGATTAATTACAATAAAATATATTATTAGATTTCAGTTGCACTAATAAACGTTTTGAATTCTTTCAGGTGTTTCTTTATAATATTTTCTTTTACGTTCCTGATTTTTTTACACTATTGATAAAATTTTGTCTCTGATTTTTAACATCTCACACTCATATATGATGTGATCCACTGTTTGTTCTACATTGTACTGGCACATTGGGTCGTTTATTATCTTAAAGCCGTGAAGGTAAGATTTCGTTTTTCCGCGGCCAGTTACTGTTGCCGTGACGTTGGGCGTCATTTTGAGTTTTGTTTCTAATCTGTCTTTGATAGTAGGAAGAACATTTTTCGTTGTTTCCTTCCATTCGTTTTCCCACTTATGTGTAGTTTCTTCGGTTAATACTTGAATCACTGCACTCTTGGGTATTTTGTCAAAAGAGATTGGCAGTTCATTATTCCGTGCTGCTGCTTTTGTTAGCCGGTCTGCCAGTTAGGAGATTATGGGCCCATTATTATCTATCATGTTACACAAGTATCTGAACTTATTAACTGCATCAAATGACTTATCCTCAATGCATAAATTGTATAAATTTCTTCTCCTTTCTGATGCAGAAATCATCATGCATGTAGTTTTGCTGATATTTACATCAAGTACCATTCCAGCGGATTTTCGATTCAGCTCCTTGTACACCTCATCTAGCCGTTGTCTTGATCACACCATCGTTAGCGTAAGCACATATTTGGCTTGTCTTCTTTAGTATTGTTCCTCACTGATCTACGTCTTTAATGGCATAATGTAGCGCAATAATAAAGAGGGTGGCCGTAACCAATCAGCTTGCTTAACTCCTTTACACTTCTTCTTTTCCACATCGTAATATATCGATACAATCGCATATTATATAAAACACCGAAAATGTACTGCAAGACTGGATAAATGTACAGTTCCGATGCCGCTAAATATCATTTGTTTATTTACTTGTTACTATGGTAATTAAATCTGGTCTCCATGGTGTTGTTGACATCTTTATACGCGTCAACGAAAAGGCATAATTAAAAGGGCCCAAATCGTGCGAACGGGGCAAAATATCAAATTCCAAGTTAGACAGCGTTTTTCGCCTAGTGTCAAAGGTTACCTGTGCAAAATTTGGTGGCAGTCGGTGTAACGGTGTGGATTTGTATTCAGTACCCGTAAATCCTCAGACTTTGATTTATATACAGTATAGATGTGTACAGGAGTGTGCGTGAATTCATCGGAACTATAAAACACTTTTTATAGATTCATAATATTTACGTTAGACGTGAAAAAAACTACTCAAATAGAACAGAGTAATTTGAGTTCACATTAAAACTTCTTGTAAAGATATACGGTAAGTATCTTTGGCTTGTATTCGATACAGGTTCGACAGATCATCGCGGGCTGATAACAGCTTACCTCAAGACGTATTAGTTTTTGAGCACTGATTAGTATTATGTATTACTCAGTGCAAGGAATTAATTGTATGACGCCACACGTGAGACTTGTTATAACGTCATACGTCGTGACGAGCTGTCGTACGTCCATTGACGCTGCTGAAGATAACAACTGCTACGCTGAGACGATAGATAACGTGTTTGGTTACGTGACGTTTTGCACGAGCCGTGTGAGTGATTGTACCAGGCACGCCTTGCAGACATTTGTCGCTTGCTCTACCGGCATCTGGACCAATTTTGTCACGTATTACACCACACCATACAGACGAAATACTAAAACGCCGTTTCCGCAGCAGCGAGTTTAGTTTAGCATGTGGTGTGCGTTATTGGAGCCCTTCTTCTTCTTCTTCTTCTTCTTCTTCTTCTTCTTCTTCTTCTTCTTCTTCTTCTTCTCTCCTCCACCTCCACCTCCTCCTCCTTCTTCTTCTTCTTCTTCTTCTCCTTCTCCCCCTCTCCTCCTTCTCCTCCTCCTCCTCCTCCTCCTCCTTCTTCTTCTTCTTCTTCTTCTTTTTCTTCTTCTTCTTCTTCTTCTTCTTCTTCACTACATGGCTTGTAGCTTGGCGTATAGCCCGTTCCGACTGCACAGAGTCTCTGACCATTTTTCCGAAGGTCTTCCTCGATCTCTTGTTCCCACTGGCCTATAGTCAGACGCTTGTTTAGGAGCGTGTCTACCAAATGCATTCCACACGAGCCTTCCAAATTCTGGCTGTATTCCTTACCGACTGTAGCTTCAGGTATGTCCTTATGTTGTCGTTTCGTAGATGATCTCTCAAACTGCATCCCTTAAATCCTCTTAAAAATTTCATTTCCGAGGCCTGTAGTTTTTAAAATATCTTTTTTGCAGGAGAGTCCATGTTTCACATCCATACATTAAAATCGGCACAGCCACGACCTTATGCAACTTCAGCTGTGTCTGCTTCTCCGTTTTATTCTTCAACAGTCGTCTTATTGTTCCACATGTATAACTAAATGCGAAATTCCAAATGCTTTAGCCTTAAGATTGCCAAGTCGTTTTCCTGTATATCCAGCCGGTTTTTTCCTCTGTTGAAGAATTCGAGTAAATGAAATTTTACATTGAAGGTTTACTAGCTCCTCGTACAACCCCCAACCTGGAAGACCAGGTGCACTGATTTCGGGGGACACAACCCCTAGACCGGCCGCCTTGTCTACCTACGGTTGATTAGCACGGTCTGACCATTGCTGTTTTGGTTCACCCCGGTTATTTTATTTCATCGGCACCCTTCAGCCCATGAGGAGCCAGAGACCATTCCTCCTATCCACCACCTGGGAAGGCGCCCGATGGGGGATTAGCAAGAATAGTAACGCAGAACAAGAAACAAGAGACCTACGTAGCAATACAAATAGCCCCAAGACTAACACTGTTCCAGCAGCATCCGGGCACACACACATTAACGCACACCCGGACACCCTCAGACCAGTTCCATAAGTCTTGTTGTTATGACTTGTCAATTACTGTGCAGGACGCCTGTAACTGGCGACTTGTATTATTTAGTGCGACGTTGTTAAATAGGCGATATTTATTGTGCATGCATGTTTACAACGGTGTTACAACCGTTACTGAGTTTTCTTTGTTCAGAAAATTTTAAATAAAAAAAATTCATGTACTAACATCAATTGAGGTGGTGTTAATAAAAGTACAGTTTTTTCCACAAATCAAGTTCTTTTCCAATAGGTAAATTTTGAACAGCAGTTTCCGTTTTGAGATTTCAGTAGGAGCAGAGATACGTACTAAATTACGCAGGAGCAGTATTTTAATTTTTCAATAGAAACTTCTTAATTTCTTAGGCTTACATGACCGGCGTCATAAGTATTTAAGTTATTATCCGGGCTGTAAGGCCGTGGTCTTCCGATCGTGTGGCAAAGACTGGCACTGTACTGTGCTATACTGACGCAAAATCTTGCCAGTATTTTCGAAGATGTTTCACTGAGGATGGCCTCCACAGGTGAGGTCGAAACGTCTGATTGCATTTATAACATTAATCAGCATGAAAATTTTGGAAGATCACGGCCTTACAGCCCGGATAATAATTTAAATAATTAAAGGCTTCTTTAGTCATATTTAACGGTGCATTAGTGCACTTCACGCGTTATAATTTGATTTCCTAAACAGCTACTTAGATTGCACGTGCGTGGTACATTCCAGTTATCGTGTCGTTGGGGCCAATTTGAAAATATAACCTAATATTATATTGTTACGTAATGTGGGAAAAGTGTTACACCATTACAGAACATTCTACGTGTTTCTCGGATGTTCCAGTGGAATCCGGCTGTAATGTTGTGTGCGTACGTGATCTCAACATGCGTTAGCGGGACTTTTCTACACTTCGTCGGCCGCGCGCACTGTGTCAGAGCCGCAATCAAGTACGTTCTAGTGTAGCGCTGATGCGTAGTATGGATGATTCTGGAATTTTAGCGGGGTATAAATATAGGCATTCAACGGCGCTTAGTTCAGTTATTGTCGGGCGATTTACACAGTGCGGTTCGAAGTATTGTGGCGAATGTTACGTGTTTTATATTAGTTGACATTTTTATTTCATATGAACAGTTTTATTTGATTTGTTGTAAGAGACTATCTTGTTGATTACAAACTGTTTAATTGTGATAATTAAAGCAGGTGATTAGTGATTTAATTGGTGTCTTGTATTTTGTTTTCCACGACGATCAATAGACCGTCGTACCAATATTAGTATACATTATAGTGTAATATATTATAGTGATGAAGATCCAGATAACTATATCACATCCGAAGCTTTTGGAACTATATAATTCACGGTATTCTTGTTGATGATATAAGTAATGGTTTCATTTCGTAAACCGCTGACCTGCCCCTACGTATCCGCTACTGATGAATAACCGCTGCACTCTGCCAATTCCTTTCCCTTAATCAGTGTAAGTGCAACTGCGTTAATCTGATCGAAATCCCCTCCGTTTAAATTAAAATAAATGGAGCTTTTTCAAGGGCGGCATATGTGGAAACCAAATGGGGGTGTCGATCGTGAAAAACGTTAACAGCCGCGGGGCTAAATAATTTACCGAGTCGTCGGCGTGTTCTCCCTTATCTCTTATCTCAGTCGGTCCGCTTCCAACGAGTTTACTTGGGGTCATCCGATCTGTCGGTCACTGTAGGTAATGGGTTAATGCAACTGTGTAATTGTTCCGACTGTACTTATGTATGAGCGTATTAAAGGGGGGGAGGGGAGGGTGCAAACGACCTTTATGAAAGCCGTTGTCTCCCCTCCGGCGGCGCCCGTTAACTGACCAACTGTCACATGTGGACCTGTTATCAGTCCGCTATAGAACAGAATGTGTGTCGTTGCGCTGCGGTGGTAACGAGCTGTCCAATTGATTCTGTTATCGATCTTACTCACTTCACACCTGTTCCAGCCTGTCCGTGTGAACATAATATGGTCGTTAGTGATGAAGTCATATTATCGTGTACGACTATAACATCGTTTATTAAAAAGATAATGCAGATAATGATTCTTGACTAAATACTTTTGTAGAAACGAAACTTATTTTTTATCGAATCATCATATTAATAAGTTAATTATTAAAACAGTTTGACGAAGATATTTTTTGTCTAATCTGAGAACCCCGTTTGTCTCTGTCCACCACATCCTCAGTTGTGTCCAAATTTCTCCATAGACTGTCCAAATGACTACATTATGGTCCCATGTAGTCAAAGATTCCCTTTGACTCTTCTCTTCCCTCCTTGAATCTCGCAGTTCTGAGCTGCGTGAGGCAATCTTTCATCGTCCATTCTTCTTATGTGGCGGTATCATCATAAACTCCTTTGTTCAGTCTCGTCCTTTATAGTTTTTTTCAGCTCCCATCAGTCATTTTATTTCGCTGTTTCTAACCCTTTGTCGTCTGGATCTACCAGCTGGTCTTCTCCAAATTTCCTTTGGCCCAATTTAGTTTACTTAACGGCAATGCTTCATTCCATTGCACGCCAAGCCCCTGTGAGAGCACCTCACAGTGTCCTCCCAAGTCACTCTTCTCGGGCCCGTGGGTCTTCTCCCAGCAATTCTTGCCTTATACAGTTGTTTTGGAATTCTGTCCCCTTCTATCCTCTGAACATGTCTAAACCAGCGCAATTAGGACTTCACTAGATCTAGTTAATCTATCCCCATGTTGCCTGATCGTTATCCACACCTCTCTGCACCATATAGGACTATACTTTCATACTTTTACGTATCAGATAGTTTGTTCTGTTAATAATGTTTCTGCTCGTTAACATAGAGTTCTGTATATTTCTATATATTATACATACTATTTATTTCTATATAATTAAGGTTCTACCGTTTTTATTATTATTACATGAAACGATATAAATGATTAATTATGAAAAGGGATCACGCTGCGATTACACTGATCCGGCCAAAAGGATGACAGTCGTTAGCCTTTCATGTAATAATGTGTTCTTAAAAGTGAGTTATTTTCTGAAACTGTCTCTGTACTGTCTGTGGATCAATCAGACTGTACCGTTAGTAAGATAAGATTCCCGTTTCCAGTCCACGTTGATGGGGCGTTGTTACAATTAGTATTCATAAACTGCAGCTTACTCATTCAATGGAGAAGACCCTCTTGTCTCCGTCATTTGTCTATCGGTGTAACCGTTGTTTAATGATGCGGAGACGCATGATTTCATTTTCTTTTCTTTTTTTTTGGGGGGGGGGGTTGTAAACAGTAGTATGCTCCCTGTGCTGCAGAACTCGCTCACCATGTTGAACGGAAGTACATTTATTATTCGACAAATTTTGATATAATTTTTCTGTTGGTCAGAAAAATTAAGAAAATACCTATTAGCCTGTAATGTTTTGTTTACTAAAGTAACACGTGTAGAGAAATCAGACAGTAAACGCTAAAAATTGTAAAAAACCTTTTACTAAAATTCACTTTTTAGTCCGACTCTGTGCAGATTTTCACTATTTTTTCAAATTTGTTGTCTTGTTTTGGGCCCTGGGTCCCAATATTTTTAAATTTACAAAACTTAACAGTACAATCAGGTTTTGGTTAACATTCTCTTTCATTTGATATCCCACATGGAATTTGCGATTTTATAAAAATCTCACATTCTGGCCTCTGGTGTCGCAAAATTCTGAAATATTCAAAAATGAACACTAAATCCATATTTTGGTTAAGATTCCCTTTAATTAGATACGCAACATGGACTTTTGCGTTTTTTTTTCAAAATTTTGACCGCTTCAATTTTTTGTCTCCCGCCGCCCAATTTTTAGCTGATCAGTCTGAAAACCAACAGGGTTTTATAGGGTAAAAGTACGGACACGCGTGGTACGTTTTACGAAAATATGATAATTCGTTCAAAAATTATCGTGAGACAGACAGATAAATGCCAAACGGTCGAGTAAACACTGATAACTCGCTTCTCTCGTTCGACTAAATCTGAAAAAACGCTAACAGTGTGACGGAATATTAAGTCAGGTTAGAACAGTACAGAGACGCGTAATGTACCAAAACTTTCTTAAATATACGAAAGAAAAAAATATATTATCTCCTCAGATTTCTAGGACCTACAAAGTTTCTGCAGAAGACGATTGTGTCAGATGCACACAATTTCGCACACATTGTGTTTGAAGAAAGGCTAAACTCCCGAGTCGACTTAATCTGTGTATAGTCGTGAAAGTTTTCTGTGAATAGACAGTCTTGACTGTGTAGTTGTACAATATGTCAGCAAGTAGGGGATTTTCTGTTGCTGGCGCTGTCGCTAAGTTTCAGCAGTACTCCGCACAGTTTAGCGAGGGGGGGGTTCAAGGCCGACGAAAGTTTCTCTCTCTCCGTGAATTCGTTCTATTGTGACTTGACAAAATATTGCATAATTTGGGTACACTGACTGCGTGTGTGTAGCGGGCGGGTCGCACGGCACGAATATATAAAATGTGGCGTGACATGTAATCCGACCGTGTTGTGACGTCACATTAATATTTCGCGCGCGCGCACACGCACACAAAAACACACTAAAATGACTGACGAGTCCCCATTATGGATTCAAAAGAACGTCATAAACGTTTTCTTGATATTTGCGTTATCCCTACATTTTTACCAAAACTTACAGAAACTTTTATCTTTTTTTTTCATCTTAAATTTTTGTAGTTGTCATCCTTTACGGCTTATGATAGTAGCCTGTTCCAGTCTCAATGGAATTCATCCAACCATCGTTTATGGGGCTTTCTAAACTTCTCTTCCCCCTTGGATGATACAGAAGGGGTTTTCTTGAAAATCTAGTGGGATCCTTTCTCTCTACGTGTAACCGCCATTCCGTTGTGTACCGGGAGATTTTCTCATTACGTTTTCAGCTGTGCCTAGGTTTCATCTCTTATGATTCTGAGCTTTCATTCTCAACTGATAAGATATCTCCTGGTATAACCTTTACAGCCCTCAAGAACCTCATTTCCGCTCCTTGTATTGTAGATATATCTTTGGCCTTTCTAATCCAACTCTCACTACCATGCAGTATTTGTGGTATATTATATTACATTATAATATTTGTGTTGCGTCTCTTTCCTTGTTTTCTTCTTAAGTGTTTAATGATACATCCACAAAGAGACGGTTTTTTGTAATTTTTATTTATCAAGAACATCTTAGTACTGTTTTTTCGTAACAGAAATGTACAAGAGATGTGGGCCCGCGAAATTAACATATACTGTATGTTGGTTTAGAAAGAAGGTGAGCCAAAAGGAAAAAAGAACTTAAATTTTTCTTCTTCAGACCAATTCATTCACTACGTGAAAATGAACTGCTCTTTGGGAGAAGATACTGCTCGCTTAAGAGGTATAGCTCCCTCGGTCAGAAGGATGACAATGTTCATCACAGCAACAGTTCTCAGCGGTAATTTGTCGTAATTATCAACTGTTGCTCTGCCTATGTAGTCGTGTTGTTGACACGTTCCTATGCATCAACGACGTTCTACACTGACAGCAGAATAACACCGACAGGACGCCGACGGGCCGGCTTCATTGGAGGCGATACGCTGCAGTTGCTTCATAATAATTATGACAACGTGGAGTTAGCAGAAAACAAATAGTCTTCGTGTCGCTGTACTAACGAGGCAATACGATTGGCGTACGGGCAATAACTAACACCGTTCTAAGATCACACCACCACATCAAAGTGCTTCGTACGTAAATCGTTCCAAGTTCCGGAGCAATAACATGGGTGTATTATACATGCTTGCGCGTTGCTTCTCGATCTTTCCAGAGGCGCCTTCCAGATTGTGGCCGATAATTCTATCGGCATCCAGGTCAGTATTGACACGGTACGTCATACAGCCTGAGTTTAAAAGCGCTCTTTCCGAAGCCAGCCAGTCAGGTTGTTTTTGCATTCGTGTATTTTACATTGGTTTATAATGTAAGATGATAATTGTGAATTACTGATGCGGACCTCTGTACTTGGTGACTTCTATTATTTAGTGCGATTCTGTTAATTAGGTAACACTGATTGTTTGTTACGTTAGCATGTGTTGGAGAATCTTGAACTTGCAGAAACGTTGTATACGACAGTGTAAAGAAGACGTTGACAGGGAAATGATAGACGGAGGTAGAGAGGGAGGAGGAGAGAGAGAATTAGCAGAAGAGCTGTGGACAAAGAAATGAGGAGGCTGCGAATCGGGAAATTTCGTAGAATGTTGTAAACCGATGTTAAGTGAAGAGAGACATTTTTCGTACATTTTATGATGACAAACCGGAGTCACTACAATGAGCACCATCGAAGAATGGGCGGACCGTTTTTATTATTAACAAAAATAAAACTTGTAGAACTCCAAAGCAGTAGGACACTACCTGTCTTAGAAATACTAAATCAGTGTTTTCATACTTTGCCTTCTTTGTACGGCAGACCTACCTTCCTGCCCAGTGGCGTAGGCCTAACTAGGAGGTGCTCCCGGGGAAGGGGAGGCATGAGACTAGGTTCTGAGGGTGATGACCTAACTTCTGGAGAGGTGTATGAGACTAGTTTGAAGGTTTGACTCCTCATTTTCCTCAGGACTTCTTCCCCTCCTCCTCCTCATCCTCCTCCCCTCTCCTCCTTCTCCTACTCCACTCCTCCTCCTCCTCCGTCACGGCTTAGACTGTTTAGTCTGTTCCGACTCCAAATTGGTCAGACAGTTTTCCTCAGGACAAAGCAGTACATTTTATATATTTTACACATAAATACATTTTATAAAACATACGTGACGCTGCAAATACAAACGTTATTTACCAATAATGTCCATTGTCATTATTAAGAAAACTCTAACTTTAATTTATTTATTTCTGTTTTAACAAAAATCGTAATTCCCTTTATTTTAACACGCAACTGGCTACGTTAAGTGATTACAAAATTTCGCTGAAATTTTTAAGAAATTGATCCACTGATCCCCCCCCCCTCCATGTAGTTGCACCACTGCCCCTGCCGTTCAACAACTCCTGACACTACCATAGCAACTTATGGTGACGACACGGCCGTATCGGCCTCTGATCACGCTCTCACCATCGCTACTCTCGCGCCCTTTGTGTAAAATAATATTTGAGTAATAGTAAACATTTTGATGGTGTAATATGAGTATTCTACACATTCACTCAATTATTTACACTGTTTATGTGTTTAATTACTTCTGTATTGTATCCATACACAGGTCATAATGATGACAATGAAAATTGTCGGAACGTCGACTCAAATTGTGACTACTTATTGACCGAAACCGTTGCCTTTACTCCAGGCTATTAGCACAATGTTTGTGGCATCTCATTACGAAAGGGTACATGTGATTGTAACAAAGAATAACGTGTTTATCTTTCCATAGAGAGTTTGTTTAATTAGGGGTACGCGCACACAACGATGTGTGTTGTTACTGCTTTGTCAAACCTAAGCAACGTGTCTACGTACAGAGGGAACAGCAGTAATAAAAACACGAGAAGGCGGAAACGGAGAATCGGTTCCACGGCCACACAACGTGAGCTTTAGTAGTTATCAGCTGGTAGAATCCTTTCATGACACCTGCTGTTATAGTGGTAGTCACTTACTTTATCTGTGTTTGGTTTATGTATCCGTGCCTGCCACTAATGCAGTTTCATTGTTGTTAGAGTGCTGCCTCACAAAACTATTACTGAAAAGATTCGAGACTTTTATGGAGTGTTTGTTTCTCTGAGAATTATTATCGATTGTACCTGGTACTGCTCGCTTACAACACATGTAGTGTCTTTGTAAAAAAAAATACTAATTAGACAATCACGTGGAAATTAACTTGGGTTTATTTAAATAATACTCTCTCTCTCTCTCTCTCTCTCTCTCTCTCTCTCTCTCTCTCTCTCTCTCTCACTCACTCTCTCCCTCTCTCTATCCCCTTCCCCAATTCCATGCCTTGCCACGTGTCGTCTCGAGGGACTCATCTTTTTTTCTGCTGGAACACATTGCATAATAGTTTTTGGAAGTCCACGCATATGTCCGAACGATATAAGTTGTTTCCGCTGTGTATTCTGTTATTGTTTTTCCTCGTTTCCAGTCGCCCGATATCTTCATTTCCAGTTCTCTCTACCCTGGATTCTGTAGCTCATTGTCTGAGGAAGTCCATTTCCGTCGACAGTAGTTTTATCTCTTATTTATTTGCCACACTTCAAAACGTATACGTGTGTGTGTGTGTGTGTGTTTCATTTTCATTTTGTGACTTTCATCCTGTTGTATGTGTGATTTTCATTACTTTTTTGTAGATATGCGTCTTGATCTTCGTTTTTACATTTCGCTACCGAAATATAGGATTTTCTAGCAGTGCTGATTCTTGATTACTTTTTTTACATTCTTGTTTGATCCCTACCTTACGTGTTCAGGTTTTATTACGTTTAATCCCCAGGTGTATGAACTCTTTTAACTCTGTGCATTCTTTGTCGAATGTACCGTTCTCCAATACCAAAACTTGAGTGTTAGCACCTACGTTCTCGTATATTCTTCATTGATATTCCAGTTGATAATCAACCCATAAGCCGATTCGTGTGTTCTTATTTTGTATATTCTTCTTTAAGTTTTCTTTTTACACATTCCAAATATGTATAGGCTATGACAATAAATTAAACTGTCGAAACATTGTAAACAAAAACAAATAATATATTCTAGTTTCAAAGAATGAAGTATTATTATTATTTAATTTGTATATATAATATTTACAAACACAATAACAATAATTTATTAATTAAAGAACGAACTCAAATAAAAACAAAACAAGATGATCTATTTAAAATTATTAATTTATTAAGACAAATAGTATATAAATGTTATAATTTCCAATATAACTGTCAAAACAGCAGATTAAGTAAATAAACATTACAACAATCGAAAATTTAAATTTATTATTCGTTATTTTATATTAAAATCGAAACAAATCGATTATTCGTTAGTTTCTTTTTATTGAAATCCAAGCAGTTCGACTATTCGTTAATTCATTTAGAAATCTCTGAAGATATGAAGATACTGATATAGTCAGAGAAGCGTGCGTCAAGTTAATTAAAACGATAAAGAAATACTACAATCTGTTTGCAGAAGTAATTACAATTTGACAGTATAGGCTATATTTTAAAGCGAGTTAATGTACAGCCGTAGCCTTCTCTCGCATCCTAATTTCCACTACCTTTTTTCCTGACGTATTCCTTTCTTTAACCTCCTTCTGTCACCTCATTGCCCCTTTCACCTGTGTTTCCCAGCTGCGTTTTGGTCTTCTATTCGTTGGTGTCCATTCAAATACCAGGTATTGTTTGAACATGTCCGAACCATTTCAAGCGTTTTACTTCTGTTGTCGATTTCTTCCCGAATGTCTGCGTTTCGTGCTCTTCGGAAAGAAACATTGTTTCCAGAAATTCGTTTCCATTGGTCTAATACGTGACCTATTTCTTTGACTAATTTCCATAGTTCGGCTCCACTGGTTGCTGTACTTTCTATGACGGTTTTATAATTCTAATCTTAGTGTTTTCCGGATATTGTTATTTCGTATAATACTGTTTAATTTTTTATGTATTCCATATTTTCCAAATCCTATGCTAGTACGATTTGTTCATCGGCAAATAAGAGCGAAATAAAATACCTCCCATGGACCAACAAGCGGAGTATATAAGGCGTCTCAGCCTTAACTTATCTAGGAGAATGATACGTTGTTTAGAAATCCTGGTTGACGATTTGATCGTAAGGTTAGCAGCTCGTCGACACCTAGAAAATTCTGAAAAGCTAAAAAATCCCGGCATCAAACCTGGGACATTGCACACATTGGATGGTTTTGATTAAACAGATAAGTAAATTCACATTGGATCGAGCAGTATACGACCTCTACTGTGCATACTAGGTCTGTAAATTAAGTAATGAGACTAATCATGTAGCAGTCAATATGGCAACGCTGTATGGTTTCCATTAACACAGATGGTTAGATAAACAGATGATTGATATTGAGTATTAATATTTATTGTCTATTATTGCTACGTGAAACGTAAACAAGCTTTTCGTGAAGTGAATTTTTGTTGTGCGTTATAAAAATTTGTGACATCAATTACGAACAACGTTGTGCAATCAAGTTTTGTGTTAAACTCGGGCACAATGCTACTGAAACTTTCAAAAAATTGACAGAGATGTATGGAGATGAAGCTTTGTCAAGAGCACAGGTTTTCAGATGGTTTAAAGAATTTTCAGATGGCCGGGAATCAGTTAAGGATGATTCACGCTCTGGAAGACCATCAACCTCAAGAACTGACGTCAGTGTTGATCAAATCAGGACTTGGTGCGGTCTGACCGTCGATTAACCGTCAGAATCATCCCAATCCCAAAACAACCAAATTTTAACCACACTACAGTTTATCAAATTTTGAAAAACGAAATTTAGCGTGAACACCTGGATACTGTATCATGACAATTCATCTTGTCACACAGCACTCTCGGTTAATGAGTTTTTGGCAAAGAAAAATATCCCTGTTTTTCCTCAGCCATCTTATTCACGTGATTTGAGTCCCTGTGACGACTTTCTCTTCCCGAGATTGAAAAAACATCTCAAAGGACACCATTTTGGGACAATAGACAACATTAAAAAAATGTAACCGACCAGTTGAAGGAGATTCCAGTTTCTGAGTTCCAGCACTGCTATGGAAGAGTGGAAACCCCGTCTAAAGCGCTGTGTGGCTTCCCAAAGGAACTGTTTTGAAGGCGATAGAGTCTGACCGTTCTTAGGTTAATCCTGATGTAAACAAACCCACGTGGCTCATCTGAAACGCTATTGGTCAGGGGCGTTGACACTGTTTTCACAGTAATGTGTTATGTGCATGAACGGAATGACTGTACAGTCATGTGAGAGTTCTCTTAACTACAAGTAGTTTTTGAATACCAGTTGGAAGGATATGTTGTCCCTCACAACACAACATATAAGCTGCATGATGTAAATGTAAAACAACTGATAGAGCAGGCGATAAATGAAATAACGATGAACAAGTGGAGTCGTTATGTCGAGCATGTATTCGAGGAAAAAGATAAGCTTATGGGAATTCGACCAAATTACCGACGCCGTCGTGGACAATCTTATCATTAACACTGCTGACTCGAGTGACGATCAAGTTCCGACACAGACATAGAAGGGATTAAATTACTCTCTGACAGCAACTGATAATACACAGTACACTGGTAAGTAATTATCATAGCTTATATTTTCGCTTTAAATATAGGCCTACTTTATTTTCTTTTCTTGCGATATTCAAACAGTAAATAAAAAAAGCCATTAACTCTGCGTGTTATAAAATACCTGTATATCATTGTCGGTCTGACACAGTGACACAAATATTACTTCGGCCGGGGATGTAAATTTATCACAATTTACATGTGTTTGTACAGTATCAACATTATACGTATGTACCCTGTCTGTACTACTTCTGTCAGTGTGACACGCCTCTAATTCAAGCAACAAATAGCGTTTCAGATGTGCCACGCCTGTTTGTTTACATCAGGATTAAGCTAAGAACGGAAGAAGTATATATAGTGCAAGGTAACAGGTTCGAGCCCATACCAGACTTGCAGAAAAGAATGCACAATTAGTGAAAATTTAATACATTTATTGTTCCTTCTTGTACAATTAATATTAAAATGTTCTTTAAACGTTTTATATACAATTAACTTGTTAAAATTTTTACTTGAAATGCCTTTTGACAAATACTTTCTTGCTTTACACAAATTTATGAATTTATTTAAATGCTCAAAAGTCTTCTTTTATTAAACAAAATTATTTCAAAATTTAATGTTCTTTAAGTGCTCTTTAAAGTTTTACAATTTGAGAATGATTTAATTTTTGCTTCCCCGTTTGGTCGTCCTCTCAGTCCTCCCGGTCGACGATCTCGATCCGGCCTCCAGCGATCCGTCGTCTCGGTCCACGTTCCAGCAATCGCCTCCAGGTAGTACCTTGCTTAAGGTCTCCATATTCCAGTCGCTACGATCAGCAAACGATGCCCAGGAACGGTAGTTGAATATCTCAGACTCCGTGCTAGTTTCCTGTTGACAATCGCCGCTCACTCGACTCTACGGACCCAAGGACGTCTGGAATCACTTCCCACTGCGACCACCTTCGCTGACGAACTTTCAGAGAGACTTCAGAGAGTTATCACAGACTTTCAGAGAGAGAATCGAGAAGACTGGCTGCTCCTTTTATAATTCAGCTGAATGTAAAGCGCTGCGTTGCTGAGTGACGTCACCACCGCTATGCGCGCAGGCGTCGTTTAAATTATTTCAATGTATTTAGTATCGGCCACGTGTTTCCAACTACCTCTGTCTTGAATGTTCTAGAACACACCTTGTAGCATATGAGTATATTTCCCTAACATTCTATTCGTTACATTACACAACACTTCACTCATATGTAAAATTATATTTTCATGGTTCTACATTGTCTTATTTTCTAATTCCCTTCTATTAATTCTAATTATTTTATTAATATTATTTATTTTCAAGCATTCATTTATTCATTGGGACACTTATAATAGCTGATAAACATTATTCTTTATATTCATTTATATTGTGACCATTTGTCACGTTGCATAAGTTTGACTGTAAACAAAAGGTTTTACTGAAGTAGTCTCGTTACTTAAGTTACAGGACTCTTATATACTGTACGCTCACCAGCTTTGCTACCGAGACGCCTAAAGAGCGGGGGGTCTACGGAATTATAGTGTATGCTTGTGTTGGTGGAGTATTACTGGTTCTGTAAACATTGTTGAGTTGTTCAAAAGACCTATTTAGTTGTGATTTTATGTGCGTATTAGATTGAGCATTCGTACATTGTATGTCAGTGTAAGTTACTGAATATTTCGTTAAAGTGTGTTTTCTTTATTACAGTTAAACGTATTTTAAATTTGTAGTATTATAGTGATCTACTTGACGCTTTTGGTAGGTACAAAGTAGATACAAACCAGCTGGAAGAAGAAGCGTAGGGAGACCAAATAAAAGATGGGAGTGAATCCTGTGAAGCCGCAATAGAGCACCAGGGCCTAATCCTTGTTGCGGAAGAAAAAGATGAAGTGATGCGTGCAGTGGAATGGCATACGTCATCACATTCCTTGCTCGGTAGCAAAGTTGCTGTGATAGTAATACGCCAGTTGGAATTTGATGTTTCGGGAAGTAACGTTTCGTACACTTATAAGAAAACAATTTGTTATTGTTACAAGAAATTCATCAGTTACAAAGTTGACAAGTCTTTCACAATGTTGTAATAAGTAAAACGGCATTCACCCCGCGATAAGTCTGAGGGAGGGATTGTTATTACAGTGTCGTTTTGTGAGAACCAGTTACATGCTTAAGCTCAATACTTAGGTCAACAAGAAACCCTTTGATGTGTGCGACTGTGTAAACACATTGTTTGTCGGGACAAGTGAGGCAGTCGCGTCCTTAATTTATAGAACCGCCTACACCGACCGCTAGGATTATTCGAAAAAATATTTAGTTAGCAGTGAAGAAGTCACCAACCCGCTACACTGAGCAGATGCCTAGTGACTATTAATTGTATAATACGAGGGTAATTTGAAAAGTTCGCGGAGCGACGTCTGTTGCTTACAGCTAGAAATAACATTTTTCATATGTTGTAACATTCGTATTTCATGTAAGCGCCTGCTAATTTTCAAATCTGTCTGTCAATTTATTCACTGTTTATCAGCTATTCAAAATGTACGTGTCACGCGTGTATTGAAAAATGGACAAAATCATGAATTCCTAGTTAAAAATGGTGTAACGCTAACGGAAATTCACAATGAAATGGTAAGTGTGATAGGAGATGGTTTGCATCTTCAAAAGCAATTGTTTGGAAAGTGTGGACTCGAGTTTAAACTTATTCGAACAAGCATTGAAAATGGTGCCCGGCAGTGGACTTCCAAAAAAGCAACACTCCAAATGCGGCACCGGCCTTGCACGAACTTTTTTCACGCCAAGTTCTTGAGTTAAAACATAATGCACACGCTCGTGTAAGACGCTCGTGCAATGCCATCCACTCTCAATCGCTGGTCTCCCAACACCCTGTATCACATAAATGATATTTGGAGGTGTTAATTTTTTTGGGCGACCACTGCAGGAATCATATTCAACGCTCGTGCGATCACATTTAGACTCTACAACCCGCTTACAAACAACCGTTTTTGAAGGCGCAGCATCTCCTGACACATTTAGGATTTATTTGTGAATTTTTATTGGCTCTAGGCTCGTTTGAACGAACAATTGAATCACAGCACAGTGTTTGGTTCTGTCCACTTTTCAAAACACTCGTGACACGTAAATTTTAAATAGCTGATAAACAGTGAATAAATTGACAAATAGATTTGAAAATTAACAGGCGTTTACATAAAATACGAATCTTATAACATACGAAAAATGTTAGTTCTAGCTGTAAGCAATAGACGTCGCTCCGCAATCTTCAAATGACCCTCGTATAATATAATAACCACACTCATATCTTGGAGGGATTCAAAACTGACAAGCTCTAGAATTTTCACTGCTAGTATACAAATTACTTTGTATAATCTGTCTACACTTTCTTCTCCGTTTTATCCAGTGGCGTAACTACAGGGCAGGGCGCATGGTGCCGTATGCTGCCATCAGACTGCCCCCCCCCCCAATTCATAATTCAACCTCGTATCCATTATTTGCACTGATAAATGTCGTCTCAATTTCGAAAGTTAACAATTATTTTATTAAATCCTCAAATTACAACAAATATTCAGCTAAATAGTGATTACAACGAACATAGTAGTACTTAAAAGCTTAGACAATAGTAACTGATCCATTTTTTGTTGTTGTTGTTGATTTTGCCCTAACTAAGTCTTCTATAATCTTCTAAATCGAGCGATTCAAAGTATCTCGCTTTCAATATTCAACCTTACTAACGAACATAATTTCTCATCACCCATACTTGAACTCAACATATCTTCAATGCGTTTTAATACAGAAAACGATCTTTCAGATTCGCAGTTAGCTACTGGGATCGTCAAAAGCAGACGATAAGCTATGTGTATATTTGGAAGTACATCAATCGTTTTACAATAAATAATCCAGTTTAATACTTTGAGTGGACAAACTGTAGTATCATGGAATCTATCATCTTCGTCCGAACACAAGAAACATAACGGCGAACTCGTCAAAAAGTGTATACATATCTTATTATGAGTTTGGATTGCGTTGCGGACATTTGTGTTTTCCTCATTTATTATTTTCGAAAAGTTGTGATTTAGGGCTGGATGGTACCCCCTCTGACAGCTGAGACCCAGGTGCCCGGTGCTGTAGCATACCCTAGCGTTACTGATAATCCGGCACTGATCAATCCACCCAGATCTATGAAATTCCCATAGTCACTTAACGTTGGCTTATTGCTATGCCAGTTGCGTGTGTTTACAAATAAGGCTTACAAGTAATTGTGAGTAAAATTTCTTGTTACCAGTGACGTAACTATGAGGTGCTTCTGGTGGAGATTAGCTTCAAGGTCAGACTCACCATTTCGTTCAAGACAAATGAGAAATTTAAGATTTTCCCACATAAATGTATAAAAAGGTTTTATAAATTCTTTGCTTCTGAAAGTTTGTGACTTTTCTGGTGCGTGCGTAATTCTTTGTTTGTTTTTTAAATACTGCAAATATTTACGTTATTTACCAAATATTGTCTTTGTTGACAAAAACTCGAACTTTATTTTATTAATTTGCAAATATTGTAATTACTTTTATTTTTTATTTTGTAAATTACAAATGTTTCGATAGTAATCCAACTATCATCATCAGATATAATTAATAAATTCAAAATTTTTAAATCAGTTGTTCAAAACAGCTTTTTTATATGTAGACTAAATTTAATGTTTTCATATCTATATCTATAAAAATGAATGTTTGTTTGTTTCTTTCTTTCTTTGTCCCGTATGCGTTCCTATACCATTCATCCGATTGCGATGAAACTTCGGTGAGTTGTTGTGCGCACGCCCGCGAAGGTTTATGAATTTTTTTCAATGGGGCCCTTTGGGGGGTTCTTGGGGTCTTCCACATCTCCTCCTAAACCACTGGACCGATTTCAACCAAACTTGGCACAAATATTTTATGCAACGGGAGAACCAACATAGGGTAGGTGTTTTTTCGATGGGGTCCTTTGGGGGGTCCTTTGGGGTCTTCCACATCTCCTCCTAAACCACTGGACCGATTTCAACCAAACTTGGCACAAATATTTTACGCAACGGGAGAACCAACATAGGATAGGTGTTTTTTTCGACGGGGTCCTTTGGGGTCTTCCACATCTCCTCCTAAACCACTGGACCGATTTCAACCAAACTTGGCACAAATATTTTACGCAACGGGAGAACCAACATAGGATATGTGTTTTTTCGATGTGATCCTTCGGGGGTCCTTTGGGGTCTTTCACATCTCCTCCTAAACCACTGGACCGATTTCAACCAAACTTGGCACAAATATTTTACGCAAAGGGAGAACCAACATAGGATAGGTGTTTTTCAATGGGGTTCTTTTGGGGGTTCTTTGGGGTCTTCCACATCTCCTCCTAAACCACTGGACCGATTTCAACCAAACTTGGCACAAATATTTTACGCAACGGGAGAACCAACATAGGATATGTGTTTTTTCGATATGATACTTCGGGGGGTCCTTTGGGGTCTTCCACATCTCCTCCTAAACCACTGGACCGATTTCAACCAAACTTGGCACAAATATTTTACGCAACGGGAGAACCAACATAGGATATGTGTTTTTTCGATATGATACTTCGGGGGTCCTTTGGGGTCTTCCACATCTCCTCCTAAACCACTGGACCGCTTTCAACCAAACTTGGCACAAATATTTTACGCAAAGGGAGAACCAACATAGGATAGGTGTTTTTTCGATGGGGTTCTTTTGGGGGTTCTTTGGGGTCTTCCACATCTCCTCCTAAACCACTGGACCGATTTCAACCAAACTTGGCACAAATATTTTACGCAACGGGAGAACCAACATAGGACAGGTGTTTTTTTTTTTATACGATCCTCTGGGGTGTCCTTTGGAGTCTTAAAAAACTAACTTATTAGATCTGGTTACTATGGCAACCCAATGGAATAGATTCTGTTCTAAATATATTATCGCATTAAATTGAAGACCACGCGAACGAAATCTTTATATATTATATATATACAAACACTTTCTTTCTTTGAGTGGCATTGCAACGCATGCCGGGTACTCGCTAGTGTGTATATAAAATATGTTGTATAATTAATTGTAAAATATAATATAAATATTTATTATTTTATTGAATTAGTAATTTTGAAAATATTATCATTTTTTGTATTAATCTGAATGTTTTTCTGGTATTAATTTATTACTTGTTTTATGTTTAAATATTTCTAATTTTCCCATAAGGTCATTTTTGGACCTTTGAAAATGTGTTTTAATAGACGGATATTATTTAAATTTGGAAATGTGCGTTTGTTTTTTACTGAGTGTGTAGCTAAAATTGATTTATATATATCTGGTTTTAAATATGAATTACGATGTTTTACATCTTTCTTTTAAACGTTGTTTAGTTTGGCTAACATAAAATTTGTTACAGTCAGGCCATTTAATTTCATTATACAGTATACTCCATTTAAATTATGAATTAATTTATCTGTTTTAGGTTTGATTCTATTAAAATCTGTTTTATTACTGTTACAGGTAATTTTTATATTTTGGTTTTTAAATAATTTTGTAATAGTATTTACTTTTATTTCTATAATTGTTTATAAGTCTTAACATACGCAACTGTTTAGAACTTGGCCTACGTTGAGGGATTATGGAATTTATCTTAAATTTATAATACAGTAATTATAGGGGGGGATTGATTCCCCTAATTCCTCCGGTAATAATGCCACTGGATGTCTGTATCTCTCTCTGACTCACTCACGCACTCTCTGACTCTCCCTTCCTCCAACGTTGTCTGATATTTTTATATTTTCGTCTTCTGTTTACGCTTATCTTTCCAACTCTCAGAAATGGTAACAGTATAGCATCGATTATCCGAACATCCATTAACCGAACGATCTATTATCCGAACTCAATAACAAGTACAATTATGTAGGCTACTGTACTGTACAGTACAGTAAATTATTGAACACGTGTAGGCGTATTGGATATTTATTGAACATACAAAAGTGTATACTATAAATTATTACAGTACCGTACAGTAATGAATAAACGCTGTGGCTATACAGTCTTACAACCGATAAGCAAAGAATCGATAAACACACATCAACAAACTTCGATAAACACATATACAATTGATAAACAAACTGTCTCAACTGAAGTCCCTGTCATCGAATGTCTGTATTTTAATTAATTTTATAGTAGGCCTACAGTGTTTGTCATTAAACTCTAATTTTGTTTAACTTAACTTTTGATTTTTATTAATTACACTCAGTTTTAATTCAATGATTTTTAGCCTTAGTATACAGGGTTCTGCACTTATATAACAGTGTTAGAAATGATTTTGTGATGAAACCCTTGGTTTTTGTAAAGAGAAATAATGTTTTCAATTTACGATCTATTATCCGAAATATCAGTTATATGAACGGGCCCTCGTTCCGAGAGGTTGGGATAATCAATGCTCTACTGTATCTTTCCGACCTCTACCGTGTTAATGGTTTTTAGTTTAAAACAAAACGAAGTTGGCAACAGAATTAACAATTAATATAGGAAAGTGGAATAGCATGTAGCATATAGCATTGTGGTAGTGGGATGTCTTTGCACCCGGTGCGTGATTGCAGCATCTGGGTCGAGCCCAATGGCTGCCTGGTGATAAACATAGTTCTGGTACAATAGACAGGTTCCTAAAAACTGGAAGGGACAATCGCCAACGCGTTAACATAGAAGGCGGGGGAGAAAGAAAACTTCATTTTTGATTGATTTTAGGGCACTGCCGCTTGAGCCGATTCAGGCGACAGATGTCAGCAAGCAGACGGTTTGAGGCGTCGGGCGCTCTCCGCGAGGCAGAGAGCCTCCGTACCAGTGATAGGCGTAACAGCGGCAAACAGCGCGGTCGGCGTGCGAGGAGGGAAGAGAGGACAGCTTAGAAGGTTAATTCACGAGCAGGGACAGATGTTAAATGGTAAATCTACAATGTCTTTATGGTGGGTCATCGAGAATCGCCCGAGGGCGTTTGACACGGACTGGGGGAGGCGGTTGCATGGTGCTGATGGTCCTTAGGTAAGGTAAGGTTGAGGTCGCAGCTGCAGCAAAAGAGTTACAGCTAACGACCGGACAAAGGCTGACAAGGTAGGAACTCTACAAATAACATCATTCCTGACAAACCAAGGAGATTATGACAAGTAACGGAATGTTTTCGATTGGAATCTTTCCAGTCTACACCTGTTGGTGGTGGACAAAAGTAACCACCAAGCGGGAGCCGCATAGGTTAGTACAGACCTGAGAAACAAAAGATAGATGGTGACATTCGTGCGCAGCGCCAGTGGGCTGCGGCACGAGACAGATGGGAAAAGCTTGGCTCGGACGCCTCGAGCCTTATCAAGGGTCGTTGAAGCAAAGATGCCGGTCGAACCGAACGCCTAGATACTTCACCGGTGGAATAGCCTATACAAGGGTGTTATCAAATAAAAGTCAAAAGTGGCTCAGTATTGTCATTAATTTTGTAGTTCAGGGATAATATAAAATTAAAAGAAAAAGACGTTTTTATTGTGGGAGTTCAAACAGTTCTTCCAACAGCGGTAAATAAGATACACATAATTATTGCATTACCCGCCATAAAAGTCGGTGATTAGCGGGAGTTGTAAATGTTAAGGATGTGTGGTCTGTCAGATAAGGACGAGAACTGTCAGCTTGGATAGAAAGTGCGGCGTCATTAATTACATAATTGCATAGTATTCAGTTTTTTAATTATCAGAAGGAAGCTGGTGTCGTGTAGCGATGTCAACAGAATTAAGTCATAAATTTTAGTGTGAGACCGCCCTGGTAATTTTACGTATAGGTAGGCCCTAACGTTCTTAATACATAATGCTGTTGTGTTTAATGTCTTATTTACGGTACGATTTTGTTTAATTATAGCGTGTCAGAATGTTCTACGATCTAGGAAGCCGTGATAACGCGCACTGTATTATTTCTGTAAACGTAGCGTTCTGGGAGAGATACGCATCTGTGGAATTCAGTTCGAGACCCTTTAGAAAAACCGCGCGTGCGCGCACAGAATCACTGGTTTGTTACCACCTTCCTTCCTTCCTTCCTTCCGGTGCGCGTCTCCTCCGTAACGACATCCTGTCTGGCCTTTCTCTCCAAAGATATTCTCTTGTTCGTTCGTTCGTACGATTGCCAACTTAACCGTGGCAACCAACCGACCTTAACGCCGAGAGTCCCCTTAACTAATTTAAAAGCTTGTTAAACGTTCGTGACGCCGCGGGTCTGATTACCTCGCACCTTTGACTTTTCAACCCTCTGTGCGCTTCACACGGAGAATTAAAAGCCAGCCATCCGATCCGTGAATCAGTCGCGCCACCCCCGCGCCCTTCCAGGGCGAAACCCGACGGCGTAAAAAACGTTAGTACTGTAACTCGAACGATGGCGGAGGAAATTTGTTGACTTCGTAACGTGTAGAGGGGAAATAGAGAGTTTCCGAGGGGAAACAGAAAGATTGTGTTCCGATTTAATTAAGCGACAACACATTTAGAATTACCGAGATATACGAGAAAATGTTGTAATTACAGTAAAACATCATAAATTCGGACTGTTTGGAGGAAGGGAGACATATCATTCCAAATTAGTGAAACTTGGACTTAACCGAACTAATTTAGTTGGAGTAGTAGAATGCACTCGTTGGTTTTAATTACGCGGCATAATTTAAAGCCTCTGTTCCCATACATATACTATTTTGTATTATATAAATAAAAATGAATAATTACCTTGTATTTCACAACTATACCAGTCCAAAACTAAATATAATTCTAGTGAGTAGTTTTGACGCCAGATTAGAATGAAAATGCGGTAAATTGTTGATAAATACTTTGTCATTTGTAATTGCGACTACTTTGTCGCATAAATGAAGTACAATGTGTCACTAATTGTGACAGCAGTCCGAATTAATAGACTGTTATTTTGGTCCAAAATAGTGAGAATTCCTCCGAATTATTAGTATTCAAATTAGCGAGGTATACCTTCAGAGTGACTGGAAGTTGAGAAATGCAAAAAAGTAAAATGTTTGGGAGCCATAACACCCTCAGTTATCTGGACTATGGCACTGTATGGAACAGAGACATGACGAGCCGATGTAAGAAGCAATTTGTCTGCAAAGTTTTTAGACATAGATTTGGAAAAGGATGCAAAACATAGGCTGGACGGATTGGTGACAAACGAGATTGGCAAAACTGTGAGAAAAAATCGCAAAAATCCATGTGGGATATCATATTAAAGGGAATTTTAAACAAAATCCTCATATAGTGTTCGTTTATGAAATGGAACACCGGTCTCGTAATAAATGGAACACCGGGGCCCATAAAGTGGGTCACGTTTTGATAAAATCGCAAAAACCATGACGGGGATTAAATTGAAGTGAATTTTAGCAAAAGCTGAATATAATGCTCAATTTCTGAAATTTAAATACTTTAGACAGTGATCGCCGACACTCAGTGCGGGTGTTTTTAGCAAAGGAATCTACTTCCCTTAACGGATAGCACGGAGCACATTTGGAGTGTGTGTTTGTGTGTGTGTGAAGTGTTACATATAGGAAAGGCATTGTGGTCATAGCTGTTTTCAGCATCATTGAAAGGCATGTTCAGTAAGTCATAAGGAATGAAACAGACATGATATATCCTTCCAAGTCATAGGTTTGCAATATATGTAACCTTATTTAATGAAAATTCAGTCGAGATGGAAAAACGAATAAGGTCAACCAGGAAAGTGAACTCATAAAATCAAACGTAATGTTTAATAGACAGGGCACGATGATGAACCTTTAGAAGATGAAAGTGTAAGTTTTTTGTACTTTGGGTTGATCAGGATTACCTCAGTAGAGCACTGACTTGAGCAAGGGTGATATTGTTCATTGTTGCTAATGAAAAACGACAATTGGAAACGCTAAAGTAGCCAAGTGCTCGATTTTTAAATTTCGAGTGTAAACAGAAGCCGTAGACCGACGTCAATGAAATATTATTTGCAATTATAATAATCACCTGGAGAGATAGTGTTTCTGTGAAATCAAATGTATTTAGTATTGGACATAGTAAAAGAGCAATGTGGCAACTACTCGTTGTTTATGTTTTTAGCAAGTGTTGTGAGTTCAGTTTTATGTTAAATTACATTGTTTCGCACTATTCAAGGTCTAAAGTGTGTGTTTAAAGCGTTTGTCCAAATAGGTGAGTCGTAATAATACACTTGTTTAGAGAAAATGAAGTTCATTGTTTTCTTCTTAAGAGGTTAGTTTTATTAAGACCCGAAAAGCAAAGTTAAAGATTCAAAATAATAATCAGTTATATAACTTTGATACGAGAATGGTTAAAATTCTTGTTCAGTAAACATGAAAAGGCCAGTACTCAGGTTCTGAAATCAAAAAACAAGTAGCAGTTAGCTCTCTAATAGGCAAAAATTGTGACCCAGTTATGTAGTTTAGAAATATTGAAAGTTAAAAATTTTTTATTCATTTTATTCTTTGAAATATTGTCATTAAATTTTCATAAGATTTAAGAAGAACCATAATCTTCGTTTAGACCATTTTTATGAGAAGTGTGGGAAAATATTAAAACAACACACAATTTTAAAGCATTTGAGAGGATACATAACGGGTAGAAATGTGTTTAATATTGTATGTTGTGCGGACAACGTTATATTAATAGTGGAAAATTTGAAAGTGACTTACAAAGACTCGTATATAATGTTAACAAAACTTGCCAGTAATATAACATGAAGATAGCCCAAGAGAAAACAAAATCAATTACAATTTCACATGACCCATTAAGGTGTAAGCTTGTGATAAGTGATGGAATAATAGAACAAGTAATGCAGATAGACTACTTAGGAACAAGGCTTACAAGTAACAATAGAGCAGATGAAGAAATAGAACATCAATGATGAAATCAAGAAGAATTGCTGGATGCATGAATAACCTTATATGGAATAATAAATACCTCTCACACAAGAAGCAGAAACTAGGATTTACAAAAGCACAATACGTCCAGTAATATCCTGCGCATCAGAGACCAAGCCAGATACAGCAACAACTCAAAGGAAACGACAAACTATAGAAATTACTATATTACGGAGGGTACAACGTACGATAGGTTGCCAAAAAATACTATAAAAGAATCGTGTAATGTAACAGATATTAATTCTCGGATTGCGGAAAGAAGAAGGATATAATGAAGACATATCAAGAGTGGATGACACAGGGCTTATAATAAAGGCAAGAGATAGCCAAGAGGAGCCAAGGAAGACGTGGAGTGACTGCATGTAAGACCGTTGTTATAAAGCAGGACAGAGTCCTAAAAAGGAAGTTAAAGAAGAAGAAGAAGAACACACAATTTGTTTGAATAGCCGAGAAACGTGTGTTTAGCACTTTGCTCTTTCAGTTTTTCCAGTCTTAAAATGTAATATTCTACTTAGAAAACGGATCAGTGTTTTGAAGTATGTTGAATGCTGTTTAAATTGAATAATACGTGTGTGGATTGCTACTGAAATTGAATTTATGTTGTACAATATTGCAACAATACATATATGTGCATATTTGCCCAAGGCGGTATGTTTTATATTGTAATTAGCGTAAATAAAATAAGGAACAGTTTATACAATTTTGTGCAAGAAAATGCAGGCTCTGTCATGTCGAGAGTGCACCTGCTTCGATAGTTAAAAATACGGCGTGTGTGTGTGTGTTTGTGTGTGTGACGCCAGTTCCAACAGGCATTGAACGAAAAAATGGGGTGATGCGTTACAGCCGTAATCATGTCTTAACAGGATTGATAAACTAATTGCTTGTGTTAAACCTGTAAGCAAAGACTTACGCCAATTATAAAAACACTATTGCATTAAGGGATTTTTAACGAATGCAGTGATACAAAAATATTGCAAGGACGCGTTGGTGCGAACGGAAAACAGCAAGCTTGTCGAAAACAGGCCTGTTCCTGTCAAATCGCCACCGTATAAATTACCACTGGCAATTTTGGGCGATCACACACTGAGACTCAAGAAATCTACAGACGACGTTACGGTGCCCGTTTGCAGATCGACACACACACACACACACACACAACCACACTCACACCAAGGCGTAAGGAGGAATTCTGGAGCATCAACAACAACACTTAGAGACAACGACCCCAGCAGCAGAATAACCATCATCATCATAATCAGCATACTTTCAGGATTCTGGACACGCACGCACGCACGCAACGGTGACAGCAGATAAACGCAGGTAATAAAAAACAATTATATTTTATTGCGAAGAGAGCTCTCGATAAAGAACTTAAATATGAACAGATAATAAAAGGTTTTAAAGTAAAATAGTAGTTAGATAAGAGAGTGTAATTTAACAACAACTTGTAGAAAAGAAATACTAATCTTTTGTTGTATTTTTTGGGTGTGTCAGTATAAATCAATAATAGATTGGAAGTAAATGTAATATCATTTTTATTTGTTTATAGCAACAATAAATTCATTCTTGAATCTTAATATTATTTTGTTGGTAAATGAGTTGCTATTATTAATTAAAATTTGAGTTAATTTCAGACACACAAATAAAAAGAATTTAAATAACTTGTTTAACGTGTTTGGTTAGTTAATAAGATTATTTGGGTGTTTATGTTTGTTGTATGTTATGAATAGGATAGCAGGTTACAGATTGTAAAGCTTATAAAGGTGAATATTTATTTGTATAATGTTTGAAATTTTAATAGTTAAATATTTGTCTATCAAGTAATAAATCTTAGAATGATTATTTTGAAACGGGTTTAATTGATTATTTCATGTCAACATCTCACTCCTCTTTAAAAATTATTTAATTATTCTGCAACCTCTTATACTTGACGCAACGAGAAACCAAATCCTGCGACCTGGCCGGTGTAGTAGGCCTACATATTATAGTTGCGTTGAGAATATAATAATATATTTGTATAATTGTTGTAACGTTGCAATATACATTGAATGATACCCGTGACTCTCGGAAGTGAGTATTCCGCAACGGCAGTCGAGCAGACCGGCGGAAAAACGTGAAGTGTTTTTTATTGCGTTACGCACGACGACGACGGCGACGACGATTGGCGCAACACTTTAAATGCCGCGCGCGCGCGTATTCTACGGGACGTTAAAACACCAGAGGCTGGAAATGAAACCAGGGTTTAAAGTTTTATGAAACCATAAATCTCACTGCACGGTTTAAACGCGACTGAGAAAGCCGGAGCGAAAGAATAATAGGCCTACACATTACTTAATACCTATGTGATCATAATAATGTGAGAACTGAAATGTATATGAGATTGATTTTATGCAGATTTTATTTTATGTTGTTTATAATACAGTCGTTCTTTAATTGCTCTCCTCCTCCTCCTCCTTCTACTCTGCCAGTGTTCGTTCCGACCACCGTCGTGGTTAACTTCAGTGCAGGGATGCCAGATGTGGGGATTTTTCCCCAAAGTGACGAAATTTGGTGGCTCAAAATCCTGTGTGAGGATTTGGTAGAGGATTTCGGTTCAACACTGACTATGTTCAAACAACTGGAATTTCTTGATAGAAAAAAATTATAAAGACTTTGAGTCTTTGGCCAGCGTCAGTTTTTGAGAAAAACGTTAAAGCAGATATTTTAGACCTAGACAGGGAATGAGACTCCTTAAGGCCTCTATTACACTATGCAACTGATATCAAGCCTACGTGAAACAGCTACTAAAGTATGTCGTCTATACTATTATTATAAAGAGGTAAAGTTTGTTTGTTGTCCGGGCTAACCTCAGAAACAAACTGCTGAGCAGGTAAAAAATTCTTTTACCACCGTGTTCCTTGAAGTTTGATGATGGTTTTAGACATAAATTTGCACCGATAACTTAATCATTTTCAAGAACGGAGCCTTGAAACGGTGCCATGTCATTAAATTACTATGTTCCGCAGAAAGCGCGCGCAGGTGTGTTTCAAACAATCAGTTGCATAGTGTTATGGTCTACACCTGAACCAATGCCCCATTTCGACCGCGTGAAACTAATTGTTGGACGGGCAGTTGCATGCCTTGCAACTGTCTTGCAATCGATTGTAGTAAGCAGTAAGTGTAATAGGTCTCATTTACTGGTGGGGGCCTATATTTACTGGTGGAATTCTGTGGGAAGAGGAAGAAGAGGGAAACGTGGAGAGATAAAGCGAACGAGGCGGTGGATAGACGAGATGTCAGAGACGACAATGGAAAATACAGACGATTAGAGACTGCCTGAGAGGAGAAACGTAATGTGTACCGCGCGCCTGTGTATCGAAAGATGGGTTTCATATAGCTTAATAGACTACCCATAGGTATAATTTTGAAATGGATGTGACTATAAACTGTGAATGGTATGTGTTTGGTATATACGTATTAAACATAACAGATAAATAATAAACAGATAAAAGAGTACTAAATTCATCGAAAATGATTAGTTAATATTCCGATTTCCTAAATATTACAAACATGTAAGTAACCTGATAAAATAATAAAAAGAAAATACACTAAATAATGTATAACACAATAACGAATTTAGGAGGAAAAGGTGAATGGAAAACTAACTTGGAAAGAGTCGATACACTGACAGGGATATTTTAGCTTGACGATATTATGACGTCATCTGTCGGGACGATATCGAGTATGTATTGTAAAACATAAAGTTGTAGATTAATAATATATCGGGCTTCACATGATTTTAAAATTCCCCGTCCGTAGTGGCCATTGTTGTCTACAAGTTACTCTCGGAATTTATGTATTGCACATGAACGTTAGATTGAGATTGCTCGAGCACGTCGTCGTCCCGTAATAACGCCCGTAATACTGTTTGTAATTCAGCCAAGATCGTTGTTACTTTGGCAACACTGACTGCTCTGCACACAGAACAAAACAATAGCCAAAGAGATAACAATAAATCATCGAAGACGTGTGTTGGTGCAAATAACCGAAATGGGGGTCTCGGGTTCGTGACGTTGAGGTGGGACCGAGTGTCGTGACCCGCCATGTACACTGCCTTCTTTATCTTATGTGTGTTTGTTTCTTGTGCGCCGTAAAAAGAGCACGTTCGCCACTTCCTCGCCAAGCGAATGTTTGTAAGGCTTCCTTTGTCTGGCCTTTGAGAGAGAGTGAGTGACAGAGAGGGACGGGTTAATTCGATCCGACCGCCCTTCTTCCTGTAGTGACGTGTTTGGAACATTGTGCACCGTGCTACACAGATCGTTTGCGGTCGATGTGAAGTAGGAAGAGGGTCTTCAGTTGAAAGCACACGCGTAATCACCCTATAAGATAGATCAGTGGTTCCCAAACTTTTCAGTCCGCGGACCCCCTCCCAAAAAATTTAAAAATTCACGGACCCCATCTGAGTTCTGAAATAAAACGAACAGTAAATATGATAGAAACTCTTACATTTTAATTATAAATGTATTAAAATCAAAATTTTCTTAACTTGCAAAATTATAATATTAATGATATCAAACATAGTTTAATGTGAACAATTAAGCTGCTTTTGAACAGGTAACTCTGCAATATTGGGTTTAATGTCTGATAACTTCAGTATTAAGTAACTCTCGACATCAAGTTTATTTCTTAGCAGGGAGACTGCGGTTTCACATAAGTAAGTAGAGGAAACACAGGTAAACACTTCAAAGATTTTTGCGAGTTCAGGCTAGTCAGTCATTACATAAAACCAGAAGTCGGCTAGCTGTAATTGCAAAAACTGTAATTTTAATGGACTGTCATTGAAAGTTTTGCCAATGAATCTTATTTTTGTAGTGTAAGAGATAGGTCTAGTCAGTGACAAACAGATTTACTACACGACATTTGTTTTTAAACAAATTATTAAAGCCATTAGTTTGAAATTACTTTTACAATTACAATTAGTTTGAACCTCAAATATTGGAACCTTCTAATAATTGTTTTAAGATTGTAAAATTTAGATGTATATTTTACAGCATAAAAATAGGAGAATATTACGGTATATCCTAGTTTTTCTTAAAAGTGTCTGCGGACCCCACTGTGGGAACCACTGAGATAGATGAACCGCATGCAAGGGCTAAATATTCACAAATAGGAACGTAAGACAGAGAATCAAGTAATAACAAGAAGAATTATTGAAAGAAGAAAAATAGAGAAAAGAGGATTAATAGTGTAAACCTTGTATCATAATTGAATGAACGAAGCGAGTTCTCAGTTTTAACTCGACAGTTTGGCATGTGTCTGTCTGTCTGGGGGGAAGACTCACGATAACGTTAGAGTGCATCAACCGATTTTCATAAAACTTAAGAATGAATGTCTATAGTTTTCCCACATGCGTGTACTGTTTTTGAGAGCGGTCTACCCCCAAAAAGGTGGGAGAGGAGTAAAAATGTCAGGATTCAAAATTTTTAAATTTTTTTTAAAGGTGCATATAGGGTATTATAGATAATTTTAACCAAAAACTGTATATAGAGTTTCATTTCGAAAATTTTAGAATTTTGAGACACCAAGCTCGAGAAAATAGATCAAAATTCTGAAAAAATTATTAAAATCCATGCCATGTATCATATTAACGCTCCCAGTCACCGGTGACAGGAAAACCTCTCGCTACCAGACCTGTGAAGAGTTAATTTCCCTCCGGCCGAGCCTGTTTTCTTATACAGGGTGATTCAAAAACGACTTTACAACTTTGAAAGCATACAGAAATTTATTCAGATAACTTACAGAGTTGGTTGAGGTGTCATTTCAAAGCAAAACACATCAAGTTTGTCATCCAACATTCATTGTGGTTCGATGTGGCTACCATTTGTAATGCGGCATACATCCCACCTGAAGTCGATTTCATTCCAGAGTTTAGCCAGTAAGTTGGGCGTCACTTCTGCAGCGGCGGCGTTAATTCGAAGTCTCAGCTCAGCAAGATCAGCAGGTAAAGGTGGTACAAAAACCCGATTTTTAATGAAACCCCACAAGAAAAAATCTACCGGTGTCAAATCTGGGGAGCGAGGTGGCCATGCAATTGGACCTGCACGACCAACCCACCGACCTGGGAATCGGGTATCAAGAAAAACTCGGACTTCTACGCGGTAGTGAGGTGGTGCCCCATCTTGCTGATAGTAAAGGCGTCCATCTTGGTCATTCTTGTCTAACTGAGGAATTAGAAAATCTAGCATATCCAGATACACGATACCATTTATGGTCGACTCCTGGAAGAAGAACGGGCCGTACACTCTTTGTTTGCTAAGGGCACAAAAAACATTGACCTTATGCTGCAAGGTTTCATGGGGGTTTTCACTACTCCATATTCGGCAGTTATGGGTGTTCACCTTGCCACTGATGTGAAACGTTGACTCATCACTAAAAATTACATTGTCTAAACAGTCGGTTGTGGAATGCCAGTCTTACGTGACGCACGTCTAGTTGATTTCTTAGGACTACGGGAAAAGCTTTCTCTGAGTTGTTCCACAGCAGCTTCAGGAACTTGTGTTGTGGACGTCCTGGTGATTTTGCATGTCTTACAGAACAACCAGTCTCAACGAAGGTTTGGTGCAAAGAGTAAATTGTAGGCCTACTAGGCTCCGTATTCCGTACGGAATTTACGTTGAACTGTAGTTGCTGATTGCGTATCGTGAAACCAAAACACACAGCGAACACGTTCCGCACCAGTAAAAGTAGCCATTTTCAACAACAATGGTGACAGCGCTAATGGTGGGTGTATTCGGTATTAATGGACTACATGAGTCAAAACTTTATGTGTTTTCCTTTGAAATGACACCTCAACCGACTCTGTAAGTTATCTGAATAAATTTCTGAATACTTTCAAAGTTGTAAAGTCCTTTTTGAATCACTCTGTATATGTTATAACAGCTGATTTTGTTGACAGTACAGTATTGCTAACTTAACCCAAGGGCATATTTCTTTCACTCTGGCCTGAATAATGTAAAACTCTATCTAATAGCAGTGATCTGTGTCCACATGTTGACAAAACCTTCAAAACACAGTCATCTAATGTATCCATCTTAGGTACACGTGGGCTGTACAGAAAATTTAATATGTCTAGATATGGTACACACGGGCTCTAGTAAAAGTGTTGTGTCCAAAAATGGTACACATGGCAGCAAGAGTGTTAAACGGATATTACTCCAAATCCAAATTTAATTTTTACTTTGAAATTTTGTTAACGTTAAGTGCACGAAGGCCAAATGAACTACCTGTATCTTAAATGTTTTCACTGTGTGTGTGTGTGTGTGTGTGTGTGTGTGTGTGTGTGTGTGTGTGTGTGTGTGTGTGTGTGTGTGTGTGTGTGTGTGTGTGTGTGTGTGTGTGTGTGTGTGTGAAATACGTATACTATTTGCAGAGGAATAGAATCGTTGTTGTTTATAATTTAAAAATTTGAAGAAAATGTTATAAAATTTACAAATTAATTATCTGTTTTAAACATTCTGAGCCTGAATTTATAGTATTACGTATATGGCTTAAATAATAAGCCTAAAATACTCAGTCATTATTGTGTAGGGGATGAAACGCTCAACTCAGAAAATTCTGGTCGAGGGTCTCACTTAATGGACCTGCTGGGGGGTCTCAGGGGTCTTAAATACGGCCCGAAAAACGATGTAAACCAATGTCAGTGGCGGCCCCTACTTAGGTTGCACGGTTGCACAACCCCCCATTAAATCCCGAATTGTATTTTAAATTATAGAATTATGAATAAATCAATAACTAATAATAGTGTTTTTAAGCCAAGTCATCGTAATTAATCATTTGCCGATTGAAAATCGCAGAGCAATACTAATAACCGTACACGCTCTTGGCGCTGTGTATGCACCAACTGTGACGCGCTTTGTAAATTGGGAAATACAATAGAGTAGTGCTCTGACTGGCTAGACTCGGGTGTTCCTATTAAAACGGTATGGGCTCGCTTGGAGTGATTAGGAACTGCAAACCCCGCTTGTACGTCACGGCCCCATCAATCTGTTTGTTGGTAAATAACACGCGCTGCGCCAGGTAGGAATTTGTAAGTTTATGTTGTTATGTTACTTGAGTTAGTTAGTGTCGGTCAAATTTTTTGTGAATTTCGTTGTTAGTGTCAGTTAAGTGTCCTTAACGGAAACGCTGTTCAGTTTACGTTCTATTGAGGAAAAAATTGAAATTACGAGAGTAGGTAGGCATACACCAGACCTTTCAAATTTAATCAAAGTGTAAAACCAGGTAACAGAAAATTTAATTGTAAATTAAAAAAAATGTATACAATAAATATTCGTTATGTGGGTGACACTAAAATTACACTATTTTGCTTTCCTTATGTATTGTTTGGAGGGGAGGAGACTTGGACATTTTCTGTTCAGAGAATAAAACAATTTAATACCATCCAACCCAACTACAACCCCCAAAATTTTCAACCACCAGCCGCCACTGACCGATGTATCATATAGAACAGATGTACAGACCATAATTTCTTAACGACGAAAGTCAAGCACAGCTTGTAGGCTGTGTTACTCCGCTTCCTGCAATGCGATTTATCGAGTTATAGTTCAGCGGACAGAAAAATTTGCTCTCAGCGGGTCGAATTATTCTCGTTTGTACTTTCAGAATGTTATAACGACGGATAGTTTCATTTCACAACAGTTTCCTACGAAATATCGGGAAAGCGTTCCGCTTTATTACCAGCTTCTCGCATTACTTTCTTTTTTTTTTTCATTACTAAATAAGAATCGCATAAATTTTCTACGAAGTAGCGCATGACTTCTAACAAACTATTTGTTTTATTCTACTATCTTCTGTGGAGGTTAGTTTAATGATATGTAAATTGGAACCTGGAAGCGACGTGCCGTTGTTTTTGTTCCGCAGGCGTGCGACTCGTTAACCGTAAAAAAGAAGAAGAAGAAGAAGAAGAAGAAGAAGAAGAAGAAGAAAAATAATAAGAAGAAGAATAAATGTGATATGAAATATAAAAACAGAGGAAACATCATAAGACGGTTAGATGAACAAATCTGAGAAGTTATTAAGGTGTTGTCCGTAAAACGTACGAAAGAAAAACGAAACACGTGAAATAATTATTACGCCATTAGAAGGCTTTCTTGTCGACGAGATCGAGGCGGCGCGGTTGTGGCATTCTTCGCATGCGTAAAGTAACGTGTAACAGTAATGCCGTTTGAGGGCGTTGTCGGGTGTACCAACAGTGCAAAAAAGCAACGCGCTGATTCGGTTAATTATTATTAACGCGTGCGCGTGTGTGTGTATGTGTGTGGTAAATACGATTGGCGTTTTTTTTTCGAATCGTCAGGTCGCGCGTAATAACGCTGTTGGTAACTCTTAACTCCCGCATTAGACTCAGAAAGAAGGAACGTTTGACGCGATTACACAAGTTTTTCTACCGTGCTGAAGAGTCGTAAGTTGCACTTCGTCATTGAAATTAGCGTAGTACTTGGGGCTTATGTTTAAGAGAAATGTAAAATAAACTTTAATTGAAATGACAACAAAAAATTACAGATGACACGTCGTTGTCTTTCATTTTACTGGTGTACAGAATGATCAAAAAGTCTATATGCATCAGATGATTACGATGAACGAAGTACGAAAAAATATCACATGGGTTCAGTCACGGTAGGGTGTTCACGCGCAGGCCGCTATGAAGAAGTGACGTCACGCGCACCTATCCACCGCCATGTATGTTCGTGTTTGCTTCTTTTTACGTTGTACAACATGTCGTACTGTCACTTATTAATTAAGTATGTGGACATGGTAAGAAATAATCATGTTTTAACAGTTTAATTTCTTCTTCTTCTTTTCAGCACTATATTCCAATGTGAGCTCTGGCTTCCAACACAGCTCTTCTCCGGTGTCTCCTATCCATTCCCATATCAGTGCAATCCCTCACATCCATTCTTCTGGATTGATTTTTACCCCGATCCATTCCTCATTTATCCTCATAAGTGTTTTGCGCAAAGTAAAATTAAAATGTGTGTACTTGTTTTACCAAAGAAATGAATTACCGATTTTCATAAAATGAGCACTGTTAGGAAACAGTGAGGAAGAACTACAGAATGCACTTCACGAGTGAAGAAGATCTTAAAAGTTAAATGCGGCATGATGTTAATAAGGAATAATAAAAGTCATGTAGTATTCCAGAATTGGAAAACAGAAGGACGATGGGTTTTTGGACGATAAGAAGCTAGTGCAAATTGATTCCTTTAAAAGTCTTGGGAGCTGTATTGTATCAGAAAGGAGAAACTCCAGTGATGTAAAAAATAGAATTGCACAAGCAAGAGGAGTATTTTTCAAGAAAACGTCTTTTCTGGTGTTCCTTGAAACCAGGAAGGAATTTATAAAACGTTTCATTTGGACATATGATTCAGAAACCTAGACACTGAGGAAATTAGTTGGTGGGAGCTACCTTGAAGGTTTTGAGATGTGGTCTGGAGGGGGTCTCTAAGAATACCGTAAACAAAAATGGTGTCTAAGGATGAGATTTTGAAGAGAGCGATTCTGATTAAAACGATTGCGGAAAGAAGAAACAGGATAGTTGGTTACCTGCTACGGAATTCAAACAGATTCGCCATCCTGAACGAGGGGCGTAGTGGGAGGGGAAGGCCCAGACATGAGTACATAGATGAGAAAAAAGAAGGAAGAATGTATGTGGTAATTAAGAGTCTGTCTACGGAAGGGAAGACATTGCAACCCCACCAACCTCTGGGCTGAGGAGGAAAACAAGATGCAATGTATAATGTTGTGTCGGGTTGTTATCAACTGAGGCCCACGTGTCTACACCGGCCTGTCGTATTGCTGCTACAGTAGGCAGACGTTGTTAAATGGTAATTTTGTTGTTGCTTGTTGCAGAACTAGTGGTTGTTTTGTATTGTAGGCGTACATGGCGTTTATCAAGTTCTAAACAACGATAACCAAATCGTTCAAGACGAACACCAAACTGAACGCGCACTCAGCGTGGAGAATTAGAGGAAACTTAAGAAGGTGGAAGGTAACAGACGACACTAGTCCTGCTCATTACTCCGAGAAAAAGAGTCAGATACAACATCGAGTTAGTGAGAGTGAGAGGAAATCTGTGTGTACACACTTTCAGTACAAATATACAGCGTTGTTTACTATGTGCGTAGATTTATAAGACGTGTTGTACAGGCTGCGGCACCAGGTGGCGCTGATGTCGGATCAAACGTTAAATAAATAATTCCGTAAGCGTGCGTGCACGGCAGTAAATGCCTAATAAATCGCCAACGCGCGTACAATTATAGACGTGTGGCGGCGCCAATTGCGATAAATTACGTTATGAATGTGTATACACGTACATGTTGCTCGATTGGAATTCCGCTGTGCTGTTGTTGCCCTTATTGGTGCCGACACGATTGCTTTCCGTGTCGTTTATCATTTGTCAGTAGTGTGTCTTAGTTCGAAACTTTCTCTTGGAGCCCTCAGTACTCAGTCGTTCACGATGATGTAGTGACATAACGCCACTCATGTACCTAGGGCCAAGACGGCCCATATCGGTTCCTAACACTCCTGTCTGATGACCATCGACGTAGTCTAGTCAAATTAGGAAAAATATGGGAAATAATTTATAAAGTTTTGGTACTTTGCCATAATACTCGTTGGGGGTCTAGTAGTTGGAAACAAAATAGTTCTCTCCCCTAGGAGGTGCGCGTCCCCCCACTATCCCCCCAAAACCGCACTTTTTAGTGGTTTTTTCAATTTTTGCGCAAAACCACTCAATTTTCCACAACAACCTCTATTACAAAAAATCTTCCTCATAAAATTCTACACAAAAAAGATCGTATGCATGTTTTGTGTACGAAGTACCGTTTTTGTATAACACACGCCGGAAAAAGGGCGAAATACGTAAGCATCTGATTTTGTCCTATTTTCAAGTTCATACGTACCTTCTTTCAATTTTTTCTTTTTTAAACCACATCACTAATCGATTACTTCAAAAATATTATTAGTGTTATATAATTGTGTCTAATTTATATATTGCAAAAGCTCACCAAGAATGGCAGGCACATTCCCCGCTCTCAATTCAGTGGATACGTCAGCGAGCGGGTTGGAACCCTTTCCTCGCGAGGAGACTAACGCGCTTTGCCGAAATGTCGAGTGAAAACATAGCTGTTGATACAAAACAACGTTGCGGTCAGCCGAAATTCCAGTTTACCCCCGCGCCGCGGTGAGGCGTTGTGTGTCAGTTGGAGGTGGCAGAAATCTGAAGCCACCATGGATGGCTGTGTAGGCCGTTTTCCTTTCGCCTGCAGGGTTAACTAACTTCTGGCCCCCACCAGCGGGGGAGTCGCTCTCTATGAAGCTGCCGATAATCTTCCACGTTCGATTAGCAAGCTGCCATATCTACGAGATTCGCGGTACGGAAGCCACATGTGCTACTGCTGTCATTCAGAGCCAACTATAACAGATGGATACAGAGAGATACAGATTGGAGCTTGTGGGAAGAACGAAAGAGGTCCTGGAGAGACGACTTAGTTGAGGCGATGGAAAGACAGGGCCTTGAAGATGAAGGGTGGAAAGGCAGAGAGGGATGTGGATTGTATTTGAGAGGAGTAATGCAGCGACTGTTATACAAGGGTCAGTTGAAAAGTTCGCGGAGCGACTTCTATAGCTCAGTGGTAGAACTAAAATTTTTCGTGTGCTGCAAGACGTACATTTCGCGCGAACACCTGTTAATTTCCAGATATATCTGTCAGTTTATTCACTTTTTACCGGCTGTTTGAAATTTTCCCATCACGCGTGTTTTCAAAATACACAATCAAACATCGTGTTGTGATGAATTCTCTGTTAAAAACGTTTTAGCGCCAATGGAAAATCAAAACGAAACTGTAAATGTGTCAGGAGATGCTGCGCCTTCAGAAACAACGGTAAGTGGTGCACACTTGAGTTTAAACGTGGTCGTAGAAGCACTGAAGACTATCCAGCAGTGGACGTCCAATAAGTGCAACAAAAAATGGCATAATCGAAAACAATTCATAGGGTGTTGGAAGACCGCATATTGATGACGTTGCTGAAATCATAGGCATCTCATATGAGGGTGTGCATCATACTTTAACTCAAGAACTTGGTGTGAAAAAGAGTTGGGCAAGATGGTTGCATTTTTTGGGCACCCTGTGCGGGGGAGGATCATCTTCAATACTCGCCCGACCACTTTTAAACTAAAGTGCCTACTTGCAAACCGTTGGTTTTGAAGTCGCAGCATCTCCTGACACATTTACAATTTCGTTCTGAATTTCTGTTAGCGCTAAACAATTTTTACAAAGAATCACACCACGATGTTTGATGTTGTCCGAAAATCTGGCTCCATAATTTTCATACTCAACAAAAAAGAGCATCGGAAATTTTTAGTGTAATTATGCTAATTATTATGAATTATTAAATTATCCAATTATAAATTAATGAATTGGGTCTAATTAAATTCGTATACTAATTATATTTAACCAAATAGGGTTGTAATTGATATGTATAAAACCCCGCTTTCTTTGGGTAACATTATATTTAACACACATATGGAAAAGTAAATTATATTTGTCGGATTTGACTCAATATAGTTATCAAATCAATATGATTTACATGAGCATGTTAATCTGACATTTCAATGGTCGATTTGGTTGTGTCCATTGATAATTAGCATAACTCTGAGACTCTTTATGAAATCACTTGGAACGTGATAAATTAATTGTCAAGGTTAATTGCAATAATGAACGCAAGATATAAGTATATAGGTAATAATTACTTATTTATTATATCATTGATTAAGTAAATTACTGAACCACAAATGAAATTATGTCCTGCTAATACATAATTAAAACACATAATATCAAAATCACAATAATATTCGTTCGTTGTTTCCTGAAAAAGAAGACATAGTACAATCAAATACAACACAATAATATACCTATACAAAGAATAAGCAATCAAATATATTTTATCCCTAGCTAAATGCGTTCATTATGCTCAGATGAATGACTTTAATATTAACATTACTAGATTTATGATTTATATAAATTTACAGAAATCTCTCGGGAGTAGCTCTTTGAAAAGAAGAGAGAGTGCAGTAGTATGTATCAACTAGGATTTAAGAAACATAAAGGCTTATCTCGCAAAAGGTTTATCCACAAATTCCATCGGTGTAAGATGACATCCGCTGGTGGATTCCTCGTACATCCTAATCTTCCACTTCACTGAATTTCCCCACTCTCGTTATGTATAGTGTGGTGTTGGACTCCCCGCTGGCGTCAAGTGTTTTATGAGTTCAAGTGTTAAGATGCTATCATCGTCATTAAAATGGTTTGCTTTTAGAGTTGGCTGTGTGCGTGTTCATGTAGCTAACTATTTCATCTACCTTGGACGTAGTGTGTGCAATGTGCGTAATAGTGTTCGTGTTGATTCACTCAGTTCAGATGCTCAAAATTTGAGTATCATTATGGTGGAATAGTGTTTGAACTGTCACCCACTGTTTTACTCTCGGATTGTTACTCACTTGTATTATTATGTTGCGTGTCGGTCGTAGTTTAGAGTCACGTATACACTGGTATTTAACGATAGTTATGTCTATTCGCACTGTTGATTATCGGTACTCGTATAAACTATCGAACATACGTTTTGTAGAATTGCGATCGAATTGAATGGCTAAGTTCACTTAACCCCGCGACTTGGTTACAATTTCACTAAGTTAAAAGTTGAGTAAGTCGCGTAAATTATTTTAATTACTAGTGTATTACTGTATTACCCGTATTACTACCATAACTACTGGGCTTTCGCGTCCTCGCAAACAGTTTTTATCAAACATACTATCCCAGAAGGCAATTTCCACATTTCCACGCCTCCTGCCGTTGTTGATAGGTTCCCTAAATTCCTACCACCTTGTAGATTTTTGTCATCGGTTTCCCGATTCGTCGTTCGAGTCGTTATTACTCTCTCCACTAGTTCCTTAGGAAGATGCCAAACGCTGGTTGGTCGCCGACATCCCCGGAATATTCCAGCGAAGAACGTTGTGCCGATTCTCAGAAACTAGAGCAATTCCCCCGCCTGTCTATCAACCTTTGTTTCCATGTTGTCGAGGCACTCTGATATAGCTTTTGTTAAGAGTTTGCAGTGTCTTGGTCAATTGTTCATTTACCCTTCGCTCGTTCCGCCGATTATCAACTCTTCGTTGGGTGTCATCCCTGGACGGGTCCCACGGTTTCTAGTTGTAAATCTGGCTGGACGTTAGGGTTTGTTTTCATGCTGGGCTGTGCGTATCTCCAGTATTCATTGAATGTCCGTTCTATTGTCTACATATTTGTCGAGATTTCTCTGCACCCTTTGTTACTGGGTGTAGCGTTCATACGTGTGCTCGTTACAACTCAACCCCACAGCATGTGTTCCATTTCACTTCTGCGTAACCAGGCTGCTGGACTATGCTTTTTGTCTTCGTTTGTTTGGTGCTGTAAATCGTAGCTAACTTCGTGCTGTCAACGACGTTCCTTAATATTCTATTGTGGCGTGTACTCAGTCGTTTTTCTCATTGTCCTCGCACTGGCGTCGGGTCTGACGTGTCCCTAATTCGTTCTTATTTACGACTTGGGCCTGGGTTTGCCAACTCGAGTGTGTGAGCGTGCCACTTGATCAAGAAATTATAAATTTTTAAAATTTTGATCACTATAAATTTTCATACCTCGGAAAGATAAAGTTATATATTTGACAATGCATCGATAATGGAACATCGTCTAGTCAAAAATAAAGAAACCACGTAGACTTAATCAAACAACTGAACTGGATAATAGAAGGGAAATCGAATTAATCAGTAAATAATAACTTCCTAATATACTTATTTACGAAGCGGTAATGGTATAGACCTGACTATAGATTTTGAATAGCGCTTTGAGATGCGCAGTGGATACACTCCTCGTTCCGTGGCTAATGAAACTTTCAGTCACACATGCGAACAACAGTATTCTACAGTGTTTCATAATGTGAGCAACGGCTGAAACAAGGCTGAAAAGATTATTAGAAGCATATGAGTGACAGAGAAGGAAAGATAGTGTGTGAGTGGGACGGCGAACTGGTATCGTGTTGTCTCTCCTGTTTCCTTCGTAGACACTTAACGCTACGCTTGTAAGTGAGGGTAATTCTTTAGGGGGTTAGGCGCATCTACTTCTCTAAAAAGGCTGTGAGGCTACGTATATGAACGTACGACAATGAATTGTGGAGATGTGCCAGGAAATCGAAAATAGCTATTGCCGAAAGACGTTAGCCTAAAATACTGAGGCTACATACAAACTGAGGCTAAAATACAAACGCTCCACAGTGATCTCGGAGTAAGTTGTGTACAAGATCTCATTTACCATACAAGCAAAAAACATCACATTAAACTCGAAACACACGAGAATCCGTTGATGGGATCGATACTGCACAGAGGAGACATAAAAGAAAATGGCCACTTGACTTTATGTAGGTCAAGGAATCAACACTGGGCGATTTATACTTTTCTCCAGTGAACTTATCTTCTTCTTCTGATAGTTCCTATCCGTTTCGGATGTTGGATATCATACAGGCTATTTTAACAGTCTGCACCGCTATACGGAATAAGTCAGTTGTATCCATGCCAAACAACGTCCTTAAATTTCTCACCCATGATATTCTTGGTCGCCCAACTCCTCTCTTTCCAAGTACTTTTCCCTGTAGTATGGACTGCAATAAGTAAAATCTCTGTTCATTTCTCATGAGATGTCTCCGATACTGAAGCTTTCTTATCTTCACTGTGTTAATAACTTCCCTATCTTTCTTCATCTTTCTAAGAACTTCAGTTTTAGTTATATGCGCTGTCCATGAAATGCTCAGTATTCTACGGTAGAGCCACATTTCGAAAGATTCCAATTTCTTAATTGTGGCTTCAGTCAAAGTCCAAGATTCTACACCGTAGAAGAGGACCGAGAATACGTAGCAGCGTAGAAGTCTCATCTTTGTGTTTATTGTTGAATCGTGAATTTAACTTAGGTCTATACGTAGAATGGAAAATTCTGATGGCTCATTAAATAAAGAAATAAACAAACTTTGTCCAGTCGAATTTTCGAAAGACTCCTTCCAAGACCAGGGTAGGGTAAATAAGCTTTATAGAAAGTTGTATTTGGTAAACTGCGTAAAACAGAACGTTTTCTTTATTAACATGGCTACTCAGCGTGTGTGCTATTCACAGTGATGAGTAACATTAATTACTCCGTTCTAATTATTCTGTCAGTAATAAGCGTGGAAAGCGGAGAGGATCGGCAAAAATAATTATGACCTGACAGTGTCAATAGGAAAGACGTAGGAGACACTTTAATTGCAGGGACGCGCGACGCGACCGTAATTGCGACTACTACTGTACTTCGCAAACTGATGAATTTGTGTTTTAAATTCCTGGACGGCCTGCTATTACGAATACGTTACAATTTTATAACACATTTTTAACATTGAAAATGTTTATAAGGACGTGTCGCACATTTGCGGCCGATCGCTGGTGCGTTATCGAAAATGGGAACCGGTGAGTTTCCATAGAAACGACTTCTTTGTTGTCAATAACGTAGTACACATATAAAACTTCGCTTATGAATGCGACTACATTTAACTTATAATCTGTACATTGGTAAATGAAGAATGAATTCATTGATTGGTGAATGAAGAATGAATTCATTCATTGGTGAATGAACGTAAATATATATATTTTTTAGATTTATTGAAGCATTTTCAATGCCCTTCTCTGTACATTGTATTTGTGCAATGCCTGTAAATTTTTTTATAAGTGGGGGTCCTACAGTCTATGCCGCATCCTGCATTTAGATCGCCATTTCTCTCTATCCTTCCAGTCATCATCTTCAATAGCTCGATCTCTCATGCTTTTGCTAATTCATGTTCTCCATTGTGTTGTCAGTTTTCCTTTTCTTCTCCTGTTTTGTGGTGTGTAAGTCAGTGCTTTCTTTGGCCATCGCTTCTCCTCCATCCTCATTGCGTCACCATACCATAGCTACTGTCTGGATTCTATTCTTTCTGATGTTGTAAATACACGCCTTGTTTTCATTCTTATATCTTCGTTTCCAACATGTAGCATTCTAGAAATATTACACACTCTTCTTAAGAAGTCCATTTCTACAGTTTCTGTCATCTTTTTCTCTTTATCTGAAAATTGTCAGCATTCGCAGCCGGTTAAAATGGGCTCCACAATAGTTGTATAGATTGTCAGTTTAGTTTGAAGTTTCATTTTGTTCGACCAAAGTAACGAGTTTAGCAAACGAATAGCCTTTTTGCCCTGTTGTAATTTTTTGTTGTTCAATCTTCTGAAGTAATGCTTCCCAAATATTATAACACTTTTTATAAACTTTTTTAATCCGAATACGTATTTTTCAAACTTTTGGATTGCATATGTTCACTAAGTGAGATCTATAAGATTACAGCGTTAAAGTCTCAAGTTAAAAAACAGAAACTATGGTATTCCTAAGAAACGAGCCATTTACAATAAAAATAGTCATGGGAAGTACAGTCACCGAACCGGTTCAGAGTTTTAAATTTAACTTGGGCGTGAAATTTTCTACGGATTCGATAGGGATATTGAAAACAAAACTATAAATTTGGTTATAGGCTATTTTCGGTATAATGACCCGACACTTTCAACACAAAACCCGAAGAGACACAAGAATTAAGATGTATAAAACGAATGGAGCGCCCGGAACTGAGTCATGGGGCTCTTACTAAGAGACAAGAATTCCTCATACAGGCACTGGAGACAAAAACTCCTCTGAGCTGAGAAGAGCAAACAGTATAAGAACGATGAGACCAGACCGGAATTGTAAATATAGCCTACAGTGTGCAGGATAAAATTACTGAAAATAGAAGTAAGTGGGTGGGTCACATGAACAGAATGGACCCAGCCAGACGTCCAGCTCAAGTGTGGCATTATGTACCATCGGGAAGAAGAAATCTTGGAAGGCCAAGGAAGAGATGGGTACCGTGATTTTGTGCCTAATAATTGAAATACAGCAAAAGAAGATGGAGAAGAACTTTTAGATTGTTTAGCATTTCGGTGGTATCATTTTCGAATACTCCGTAAAAGGATCGAACGCCGTGTCCGTCTTGGTGATCTAAAGTTGCATCGTTCTGATCGTCAGACCTCTTTGGATAAACGTAATGGAAATAGAAGTTACAAATTGTGCCATGGCGGTCCCAAGCACGGGATGTCATCTCGAAAGTGATGGAAAATGAGGTTTGAGAAACAGATTTAAGGGAGGAGTAGCACCTCGTTGAGAAAGCTGGATTCATCTGGACCGGATAACAGTACCAAGTGTAAGGGGTATTCCTGGGGTTACTAGAATTTGGCCTTGGGGAGGGCCCGGTCGTGTCGGCAGCAGCAGCATTATTATTATTATTTGTCTAAATTTTGTTTTCATTGTTTCAGGTGAGGAAAGAGACAGTGATAACTCTTCTGAAACTTGAAGTTCTGCATCTTCGTAAGTTAAATGATACATTAATATAGAATATATGAGTATAATATGTTACATGATACATATCTCAATAAAGTAATGATACAGAATTTTTTCCCACGACGTGGCAACACTGAGAGACCAAGAAATAGCATTAGACAGCTGTAACATTTATTTACCTTACCGTGTATGTCTTTTCAATAACTGTTGCATTTATTTTGTCTCCTGTTACAAAAGTAGAGGTCATTAAACACCGAGCAGCATTCGTCTGTAGCAGTCTTCAAGTCGGGTTAATGACGCCCATGTCCAGCTGGCACAAGCATTATTTTTGTAAGGCCATGAAGGATCTAAAGTTGCCGACAAACTCGGCACAAACTGATAATATGAAATCTTGGCTGCGCGGTGAATAGGAACAACCTATCTCTAAGTATCTCTATGATACTAGGATAAAATTCTGTTGTCGTTAATGTGCAGATAATTAATTTTTTGTAATCAGTTTAATATTTTCAAGACTAACCTTGTTGAACGAGCGAAGCGATACTCAGTTTGAACTCGACCGTTTGCCATTTGTCTGTCTGTCTGTTAGGGGTATGTCTCCCCATAACTTTTAATCGGATCAACTGATTTTCGTAAAACTTGGCATGCCTGTCCACATTCTTACTCTACAGAACCCTGTTGTTTTTGAGATTGATCCATCCCCCCTCCAAAAAATAGGTGAGCGGGAGGCATAAATGTGAGGGGCCACATTCTGTAAAAATCTTCAAATTCCATGTGGGGTATCAAATTAAAAGAAATTTTAACCAAACTACGAATTTAGTGTTCTTTTTTTAAAGATTTTAAAAGACACTGGAGGCCAATAAGTGTTGCAAACGTTTAATAAATTTGCAAATTCCATGTGTGATATCAAATTATACACAATTTTAACCCAGATCTGAATATAGCGTTGAGTTTCGGAAATTAAAATATTTTTTGATCCCAGGGCCCAAAAATGAAGTAAAAAATTTGAAAAATTGTAACAATCCAGCCGAGTGTCAGAGTAAAGGGAATTTTAACACACCCGAATATTTGAAATTTTTAGTGTTTATTGTATGATGTTACTTTACTAAACTGATTGTTACTTTGGTAAACAAAAAGGTAGCAGGACAATCGGGATCTTCGTAATTCATCGTCATCGGCTTCACATCACGCCATAGGCAAGGTGCTGCCTGTTTCCGCCTTCAAAGATCCTCAAACCATCTCTTCCTGGGTCTACCCACACACCTGTGTCCTATAGGTTTGTATTTCCAGACTTGTTTGGCCAGTCTTGAATCTGACATTATTTATAAGTGTCCTTTCCACCGTTGTTTATAATCTTTTAGTCTTCCATGAAAGTTAAAAACTTGTAATTCTTTTCCTATGGCCTCATACTTTATACGGTCAAGTTCAGAACACCTTTTAACTCCGGTTAAGAACGCCATTTCAGAACCTTGTATTTCACTTTCTTCTTTCTTGGCGGTTGTTCATTCATAATTCACACCCACAGGACAGTACAGGGACTGCCATAACTTTGTAAAACTTTAATTTTGTATCTCGACGTACCTTGTTTCTAAATATACGATTGCTTGTCCCACAGATCGTCTAGAACTTACCTAACTTCACATGAATATCATAATACTTATAATAGCCAATATCATTTTCCCAAATAGTTAAAATGGCTCACCTGTTCTACAATTTGACCAATAATCATTATTACTTTACTTATTGGTTCCTTGCCTCGAAATGTCATTACCTTTGTTTTTGTAGTGAAGATTTTCGTATTGTATTTTCCAAATCAGCTGAAGCTGAAGCCAAATCTCATAACAGGCAAATCGACCAAATAATCAATTTTTTTTTGTTTGTCTTAAAAAATTCTTCAATATTTTCTGAGTAATTTGATACCAAATTTATGTGAATACACCTAACAATAATTTTTTTATGATTTAAACAAAAATTGAGATCGTAGGAAAGGTTTTCTCAAACGTGCTGATAATGTTACCATTTTTTACAAATCTGTAACTCCCTTATAACAAATCATAGAGGTGTGCAGATTTTACCATTGGAAAGGGAATTCAATAAGTAGTCACTACCAATGTCTGTCGTAATGCCAATATCTGCTAATCTGAGTCACCCTAATTTGTTAAAAAATGTTTTCACGGTAGTACACAGAATGGAAACGAGTCACTGAACCATTTGATTTAGAATAGTTCTCCAAAACATATACTTGTTGGCCTGGATACTTTGGTTTTGGGTGTACAAGATGCTATGTTGACCTTCAATTAAGGTAATATAAGTAAGTGTCCAGTCTTACTAAAATCGAAGGTCAAACGGGGATCAAATATATGGTTAACGTAATGAAAATAATTGACTTGCAAGGATTCCTTGAGACAGAGCAGCAGTAGATGAATTGATGAAAAATGTTAAGACCTAATGTTAATGTTAAGATTAGAAATGTGAAGAGAAAACTAGAGGAACAAATGGACATCCAGTGCGGAACTGAACTATTTTAAATAAGGTAAAACAACAAAAAACTGTTTTTGAAAACTTTAAATACGTTTTTCTTAAAATCTGTTTTTTTTTTTTAGATAAATGAGCCATTATTTCAGAAACCAAGACAATTGCAGACATATCTTTTACAGGTTCTGAGATAATGGGTCTCAAAGTTAATGAATAGCCGGTTATGAGTAGTCTTAAAAACAGATTTTTGTAAGGCAGATCCTGTATTTTGGATTACAAGCAAGTCGTCAGCAACCAACAGAACATTAAAATATCTGTCTTGTGACAACTTAATACCAGGGTTCACTAGATGTTTTGCATATTTGCAAAATTTTTCTGATAATTAAAAAATTGTCTAACATCAAAATTTATCCAATAGTAAATGCATTTCTTTCAAAATAGTGAACGAGTTCTACAGCCCAGGGAGCGTGCTAGTATAATCTATATGTATATAAAACTATAAAAATATATAAAAAAGGAATAATTTACATTCAACTGTATCTGTAGTAAGGAATTAACGAAGGACACTTGTTGAGGGAGCGTATACATTCCCCAATTTTTCTCTCTTTGAGTTCGTTCAGGGGGAGTCGTTAGAGTCATCATCTATACTCAAACTCAAAGTCTGAGGATTTATGGGTACTGAATACAAATCCACACCGTTACACTAACTGCCACCAAATTTTGCACAGGTAACCTTTGACACAAAGCGAAAAATACTGCTCAACTTGGAATTTGATATTTTGCTCCGTTCGCACTATTTAGGCCCTTTTAATTATTCCATTTTCGTTGACGCATATAAAGATGTCAACAACACTATGGAGAGCAGAATTAATTACCATAGTAACAAGTAAATAAACAAATGATATTTAGCGGCATCGGAACTGTACCTTTATCCGTTCCTGCAGTTCTTAATGTTTTTAATATGCGATTATATGGATATATTTTGTAATTTTGTATACGGATACGTCTATAAATTTTGTAAAATTGTCTTAAACGATTATAAAATGTATGTTTATACGTATTTCTGATGATGCAATGAATAAGTAATGAAATATATTAAATACTACTATTAAAGATGTTAACAAGACCATGGAGACCAGGATTAATTACCATAGTAACAAGTAAATAAACAAAAGCTATTTAGCGGCATCGGAACTGTACATTTATTCATTCCTGCAGTACATTTTCGATGTTTTATATAATATGCGATTGTATCGATATATTACGATGTGGAAAAGAAGAAGTGTACCAATTGTAAATTGTCGTATACTTAATGCATAGCGAAAATACGTGTTGTTTTCATTTGTGAGGTTAGGTGACAACGGTTTTTAGTTTTTAGTTTACTGCTGAAATAAATAAAAGCCATGGTTGAGGAAAACGTAACGTTTAATGTGTTATACAATGCTTCTAACACAGTAACACTTAAAATGAAGAAGCGTTTTTGATTTAACAGGTACTTTATAAATATCTCCAAAGGCTTTATAAACGGGTACTTTTAAATCTCCAAAGGCTGTTGCACCAACATAATAATTTAGTACAAGTTAAAATAGTACAAGTGTTGAAAACAGCTTTGGAGAGAATTTGACTAATGAGTACAAAATTGTTATACGAGCTGACAGAACGCCATATAGACATAGACAATAAAAATTAAATTAAAATACGTACTGAAAGTCAAATATTCGCTTGCGAAGCCGCGGATAACAGCTTGCAGAAAATAATATAGCCTACATTGTGTGTTACGAAATGTTTGCGAAGCCTCTCTGGCTCTGTCCTGTGCACGCAGATGTTCGCCTCGAATTTCAGACTGAATTAATAAGCTTAGATAACGGTGTCCTGCATCTCAAGCTCCGTTCTCCCTCTTTACAACCACAAACACAGTCCGACCCCGTGTTTTCTCTAATAACATATTTGTACCCCAAACCGGACTTGGCAACGCTAATTTACATTTTCAATGGAATACCATTGTCGTCGTCACTGTTATATTATAACGAGGGTCACGGTGATCGGATTATAAAAGATACTGAATTTTTTTTTTTGGCAACAGAATAAATAAATAATTAGAACATTAGAGGGTAGCTATTATTGTCGTCGTTGAGTTAAAGTGGGGGGGGGGAGCGAACGATATGTACAGAGGAGTATTAAGGGTAGTTGAAGTGGCGGCGGTGATGGAAAAAAGAAAGGGGTTGGCGCGGTGAGTCAGTTCGGTCGACGTCTACATCGCTTGGCACTTCACTGCCAGCTTGATACTACTACTACATACTCCCGTGTATTGATCAGAACCGCGGCCCGCGTTTCACAAGCGCCAACTATTACGTACGTTTTATGACCCGCGATTACAATAAAGTGCAGGCTATGTTTTGTTTCCATATTGCCGTGCGAAACCCGTACTTAATGTTACATACATTATGTAAAGTGTGAGGAGAAAATATCGGTTCGACGCTTTAGAATTTTATAGAGCCGTACACAGTCTTTTATATTTTAACCGACACCCTATGAATTCATAGAAGAAGTGGTGGAAAATTTTTCAATAAAAGTTTTAGTTTCTTGGGTTTTAAGAATATTATTTTTCTTTGAGTTATTTTTTTATTTATACAAAACAAAAATAAGATGACGGCTGATCATAAATATATTATGCAATACGACAGGTTAAGGTCTGTTTTAAAAATTATAAAATGTTAGGACGAAACATTAATAAGTTTATTGGTAATTCAGTTTTTGCATACAAAATATATTTATTGTTCTCTTTACAAGTTTAAATAAATAAGGTTGCTGCGAGGTATTCACTTAAATTTAAAAAAAAAAGGTATATGACTCTTCAAACACGACAGAACCGTTTCGACGCTTCGTGTTGCAAAGCGTCGCTTCGGTAGAGAGAGGCCTGAGACGTTGTCTTACGACAAAACAGTTTATCGTCAGCTGTTTTTACCTGTGAAAGTGTGTGGTTCGTGGGTTCGTGACAGGCATTAAAATAGAAGGCATGGACTAGGTAAGTGTAATATAAACATTTTGTGGTTAGAATCCAGCGCGGCGCAGTTCAAAAAGTCGCTGACTGTTTTGTTGAAAGACATAAATTGAAGGAGCTTCGTCTTTGGTCGCGATGGGCCTCGCGACGCCTGTAGACAATGCGTGGCGCTTTTTATATCCTGGTTACTGGTAGACCAGTCATAGGCAACCTTTGAATTTATGGGGACTATATATATAACTGAGGACCAGTTCGATGGATGCAACCTTCCCACCCCATCAATGGAAAATAGAAAGGTGCGGATCTGGACGTTGGACATCAGTGGCCAATAGCTGGACGTTACAAACATTAACTGTCGCTTTATAATACCCTTGCGCATATATTTAGCGACGTGGAACACCGAATCAAATAAAAGCTTTGGAGTATTTTTTACATAAATTTGTGAAAATTTTTCACGTTAGGAGTGAATTTTTTCAGGTCATCAACAATCTGTCATCATGCACACGCACGTTAAAACCAACAAAACTTTAAATGGGAAAAAATGGTTGAACAGGAACGCGTTTTAATATAAATTAATTAAAGAACTTACCGTAATAAAGACTATTTATTTTTATAAAGTACACAGAAATGTAAAACTTGTACCTGTTCTTGAGAACACTAACTTAGAGTAATTATTGTATTAGGAAAAAGTAAAATTTGAAACGACTTGTACTATTTTATAATACAGTACTTCGAAGCAGGTACAGTGCGAGTGCGTTCCTCCGTTTAAAAGAAAATACAATTAGAAATTGCTCGCGGGCGCAGAGTTGGCGACTCTCTGCTCCAGTGTGCGGCCGGCCTTAGATTTCATGATATATAGATCTAAATATGTACTCATCAATAAGTCGTTTAACCTTAATATAATACTCATAATGTAATAAGTAATATTATAACTGCAACGGTAACGTCTTTTTAATTAATTAGGTTGCACGAGCGCGCGTGCATACACACACAAACTTATCGTCGCTTGTCGCGTGCTGTTGTCCGTTTTTTTCATTCCTCGTCCTGCAGTCTTCAGTTCTTCACCATTGACCTGCCTTTTTTGCTCCGCGATTCAGTCGTTACCTCGAATAGCCAATCCTTCTTCTGGCACGACATAGTAAATGTCCGTACCAGCACGATCCTTCGGTTACTATACGATCCACAATATCCAAATGAAGTCCCGTTTCACTTCCTGCGGCCTCACTACGTACTCTATCTTGCCTCCCTCGTTTTGGTGGAACGCGTTCCTCAGTGACATCGTGTGCCGTTCTGCTTTCATTTTGGAATTTCCTTCTATCACAGTGAAGACTTCGATTAAAAAACAAAATGGAGCGTGAAATAATATACATGACACTGTCATACTTCGTACTTTGGGGAAAAATGGTACTGAAATCATATTTTCGCAGTACAGAAACAGTCGTTAAACCATGTTAGAATGTAACTGACTTATCTCCCGACTATTAGGCCGTGGTCTCCTGCTGCCGCTACGCAAGACGTTTCGGCCTCTCTTCTGTAGGCCATCTTCAGTGTGAGAACGATTCGGTAACTGAAGAAAGCGTGTTGTGACAAACGAGTATTGTGGTAATCTTTTGCCACAGTACTGTGGTTAACTCTTTTCGTGGCGGCAGGAGGGGAACCACGGCCTAATGGTGCGGAGATAAGTCAGTTACATTCTAACACAGTTTACGCCGCCCGTGAAAGCTTTATGTACAGTTGTTAAACCCTTAAGACCTTTTTATTATTTATTATTATTCCGACTGTACAATGTTTACAAATTTTCCCGGAACCAAAGATTACAGAAGTCATTGAATTTCTCATCTTCCACTGCTGCTTGTCCATCCAAAGATCTTCTCCAATTTCTCGTTCCCTCACTATAGTCTGAATTTCTTCTATCCAGGTGATGGGTGGTCTTCCTCTTTTCCTTCTTCCTGGTGGGGTCCATTCCATAACTCTCTTTGGCAATCTTTCTTGTGCCATTCTTTTCGTGTGTCCATACCATTGTAATTTTTTTGTTTGGATAAAATCAACAATTGAATTTTTCACATTCATTTTGCTCTTAACGACTTCATTTCTAATTTCTCACGTTTGGATACTCTTGCCGAACGTCTTCAAAAGTCCATCTCTGCTGTAATTAATTTTGTTCTTGTGTGTTTATTAATAGTACAAATTTCTGAGCCGTAAGTCATGATACTTCTTACAACGGTTTGTAATATTTTGGTTTTAGTTTCTGCCTTAAGATCAGTTTTATAGCAGGCCTGTCGTTCACTCAAAGACTAGGCCTACTTACCGCCCTAACACGTACAACACTTTAAGCCAAGTTCTGTTAAGACTGTGGTAGTATCCGCTCTAGGCAATGCAACTCGGGTTATAATAAAGTACAAAAAAGGAGGATTCAAGCTCAAGAGATGGCGCTTCTAAGCATACTTAAAGAATGAAATCGATGAAACACGGAAACACATGAAACCATAAGCGAAAGAGTATCAAATATTCAGTGTGAGTGGGAAGATTAAATCGAACCGTGCAAAGTGGTATGAACGTCTGGGGAGGACGCGAGAAACCAGGTTGCCACACACTTTACTGTAATATAAAGTTGTCAAGTATTCATTTGTGGTACTTTTTGATGTACACTCGTTGAATTTTACTGCTCAACGTCTGTCAGAGTAATTCTTTATTTGTAATCTACAATATTGTATCAATTGCAATGATAATTTTTATCAGATGTTTTATAATACCCAATATGTATGTGTATGTTGTAAATGTTACCCATAGTATATTAGATGTTTAATCTATATATATATATATATATATATATATATATATATATAACTCAAAAGTCTGAGGATTTATGGGTACTGAATGAATCCACACCGTTACACCGATTGCCGGCTTTTGACACAAGGCGCAAAGTATTGTGTAACATGGAATTTGATATTTTGCCCCGTTCGCGCGATTTAAGCCCTTTTAATTATACCTTTTCGTTGACCCGTATAAAGATGTCAACAACACCATGGAGACCAGAATTAATTACCATAGTAACAAGTAAATAAACAAATACATTTATCCATTCCAGCAGTACATTTTCGATGTTTTATATAATATGTGATTGTATCGATATATTACGATGTGGAAAAGAAGAACTGTACTAACTGTAAATTGTCCTATTACTTAATGCAAAGCGAAAATACGTGTTGTTTTCATTTGTGAGGTTAGGTGACAACGGTTTTTGGTTTTTAGTTTACTGCTGAAATAAATAAAAACCATGGTTGAGGAAAACATAACGTTTAATGTGTTATACAATTATTCTAACTCAGGAACACTTAAAATAAAGAATTTAGCGTTTTTTATTTAACAGGTACTTTATAGATATCTCCAAAGGCTTTATAAACGGGTACTTTTAAATATCCAAAGGCTGTTGCCCCAACATAATAATTTAGTACAAGTTAAAATAGTACAAGTATTGAAAACAGCTTTGGAGAGAATTTGATTAATGAGTACAAAATTGTTATACGAGCTGACAGAACGCCATATAGACATAGACAATAAAAATTAAATTAAAATACTTACTGAAAGTCAAATATTCGCGTGCGAAGCCGCGGGTAACAGCTGGTATTAAATATATATTTGGAGTTGTTGAAATTGTCTAAACTTTAAAAGAAACTATCATGTTTTCAAGGACGTTATGTTCTTCATTTCTTAATAAATTATAATTTTTGCATTTCAAAATAAGCTAATGTATTCCAAACCGTTCATTTTTTTAAATCTTTTCGAAAGGTTTTTGTTTAATTTATATTATGTAAATTTGAGAATTATTTATCGAATATATTGCTAAATATTTTGTGTGTGTGTCTGTGTGTGGTTTCGTATATTTGCATATTTGTTGTGTAGACATCTATTTTTTTTTTTTGAGTGTCTTATCGAACGAGCGAAGTGAGTTCTCAGTTTCAACTCGGACCGTTTTGTATTTGTCTGTCTATCAGTTTGGGGTAAGTTGGTATGTTCACGATAACGTTTGAAAGTATCAGCCGATTTTCGTGAAACGTGGCTTGTGTGTCCATACTTTTACCATACTGAATCCTATTGTTTTTGAGGTTGCCAAAAATAGGGTGGCGGGAGACAAATATGTATGTGGGTCAAAATTGTGAAAAAAATCGTAAAAGCCCATGTGGGGTATCAAATTAAAGGAAATTTTAACCACGGTCTGAATATAGTGTTCGTTTTTAAAATTTGAAAATGTTTGGATATCAGGATCCAAAATTGGAGAGAAAATTTGATAAAATCGCAAAAATCCATGTGGGGTATCAAATTAAAGAGAATTTTAACTAACATCTGAATGTAGTGCCAAGTTTTGAAAATATCATCTAATGTCAAATTTATGTAATAATAAATAGGCCTATGCTTCGTGCGAAATAGTGAGCGAGTTCAGCAGCATAATAATATAATGTTTGGGATAATCAGAACATTTGTAACTTAAGCGCCGTTAAGGTTGGATTTTAATATACTGCAACGAGAACCCTAGAACATGTTCCCAAAGTGGGGTCCGCGACACTATTTCAGGGGGTCCGCGACACTGTTTCAGGGGGTCCGCAGACACTTTTAAGAAAAATTAGAATATATCGTAATATTCTCCGATTTTGCATGCTCTAAAATCTAAATTTTAGAATCTTAAAACAATTGGTAGAAGATTCCATTATTTTTGTTTTGGGTTCAAACTAATTGTAATTGTAAAAGTAATTTCAAAGTAATGGCTTTAATAAGGTCTTTAAATCATGTCGTGTAGCAGATCTCTTTGTCAGCTGAACTGACTAGACCTCTCTTTTACACTACAAAAAGAAGATTCATTGGCAGAACTTTCAATGACAGTTCATTAAAATTACTGTTTTTGCAGTTACAGCTAGCTGACTTGTAGTTATATGCAATGACTGACTATCCTGAACTCGCAAAAAAGCTTTGAAGTGTTTAACTGTGTTTTCCTCTACTTACTTGTGTGAAACCGCAGTCTCCCTGCTCACGTACTTAAAGTCAATGTTAAGAAATAAACTTGATGTCGTGAGTGACGTAATATTGAAATTATCGGACATTAAACCCAAAATCGCAGAGATATTTGTTCAAAAGCATCTTCGTTGTTCACATCAAACTATATTTGATATCATTAAGATTATAATTTTCAAGTTTAGAGATTTTTGATTTCAATACATTTTAATTAAAATATAAGAGTGTCTATCATATTTACTGTTTGTTTTATTTCAGAACTCAGACGGGGTCCGTGAATTTTGAAATTATTTGGTGGGGTCCGCGGACTGAGAAGTTTGGGAACCACTGGTCTCGAACATTCTCCACCGTCCCCAGTTCCAGTGTGGTATGTATAGCCTCAGTCAAAGCCGCACACAAGTAGGTTCCAGTGTATTCAAGAACACTTGAGATACGCATTAAGTCAACGTGCAGTAAGGAGGGAAAGCTATACTGGACCTCTGCGCGACCTATATAAGCAAGAGCGTCTGGCTTAGTTCTGTCAGTTGACAGTGAGCGATTTGCTTATCGCGGATCGAGTGTTTGTAGAAGTGTTGTAGCGAAGTGTTGTGTTATAATTGGTGCGGAATTCTTTATAGTTGACATTATTATTCCGTGTGGACAAATTTTACTTGAATTGTTGTAAGAGGCCATCTTGTTGATTACAAGTTATTAATTGTGATAATTAAGCCTAAAGCTGGTTATTAGTGACTTCATTGTCGTCTTGTGTTTTGTTTTCCACTGTGCATACGACGATCAGTTAGACCGATCATATAAACCTACATTATGTGTAGGTTTACATACGGAATGTTTATGTATGCAAGAAAAGTGAAATAATAATTCGTTGTTGGCACTGTGAGTGCTCTCGAGTCTATCTACGTATGCGTGTATGTAGAAGAGGAGGAAGACTTAGTAGTCCGAGAAGAATAGGGGAATCGTAACAGGCGAGGTTAATAATGCATGAAACGGAGATGATGTTAAATGAATAATTCGTAAACGGTTAGCCATTTTTTTATTTATTCTAGACGAATGCAGCATTTTTACTTATATGACTCTAGACCGGACATTCGTAAGCCGGATTTGTGATTTCTGTTTCACGCGGTAAGGGCCGTTTTCATTATTAATAAGAGGGTGCGGGATTGAGAATGTTTTCCGACCATGCGCATTGCTGAATATAAATAATACAAATCAAACTGCCGACTGACTGACTGCTCCCCAGGCGGTACAGTTTGATATTTTTCGCACGTAAGACGTTTTGATGTTATTGTGCGTGCACGGTTTGTTGTTTCTCACAGCGCCGAGACCGCGACCCGTGTGATTCACGGTCCGATTGCATCATGATCTCGTCGTCGCCGCACGGGAAATTCCGTCGACCGCGGGTCTGACGCCGTCGTTTTGTATTCCACTCGTTGAGACGTATTATGGGACCGCCTGCCAAAGAGGATGACGAATAGTTTATGCGTTGTTTTTGGACTTTTAATAATTTTATTTGAAAGTATAAAATATTTGGTCATTCTTTGTTGACCAACAACAACAACAACAACAAAGAATGACATCAAAAATAGGATACAACAGGGGAAAAATGTTATTCGTTTGCTAAACTCGTTACTTTGGTCGAACAAAATGAAACTTCAAACTAAACTGACAATCTACACAACTATTGTGGAGCCCATTTTAACTTATGGCTGCGAGTGCTGGCAACTTTCAGATAAAAAGAAAAAGATGATAGAAACTGTGGAAATGGACTTCTTAAGAAGAGCGTATAATATTTCTAGAATGCAACACGTTAGAAACGAAGATATAAGAAGGAAAACAGGGTGCGTATTTACAACAGCAGACAGAATAGAATCCAGACAGTAGCTATGGTGTTATCACGTAATGAGGATGGAGGAGAAGCGATGGCCAAAGAAAGCATTGACTTACACACCACAAAACAGGAGAAGAAAAGGAAGACTGACAACACAATGGAGAACAGGAATTAGGAAAAGCATGAGAGATCGAGCTATTGAAGGCGATACCTGGAAAGATAGGGAGAAATGGCGACATAGACTGTAGGACCCCCGCTAATAATATAATAAATAATAAAATATTTTGTTCAAGGATTAAAGATGCACGTGGTTTTTAAAATAAACATATTTTTTATTATGAGACAAGTGGAAAATAGTGTTCCGCTGTAGTAGTACAAATAGGCGAGTCTTATCTGTATACATTACTGTTTGCTTAGTGACCAGGAAATCTTGTCATACTTTTGCCACAATGCTGTATTAGTGTTACTGACAGGCATCTTATCAGTACGTTTTTAAGTCCTTTGCGACACTGAAGGTGGCGACGTCGAAGCGTTTGTTGTGGAAAACGGAAGACCACGTCCTTACAGGCCGGACAGTTGCGACGCCGGCCGAGAAATCCTATGGAATCGATAGAAAATTAAGTTAGTTTTATTAATAGTGGCAGTCACTAAACATTTGGTATATAACGTACGTATTTGCAGTATACTTCACTGACGATAAAATAATAATACAAGAGAATGAAGATAAATTACAACTGGCAGTGCACCGACTGAACCAAATATGTCAAGAATATAATCTTAAAATTTCCTTGCATAAGACGAAAATTATGGGTTTCCAAGGCAAGTATCCCGTTAGGTCGAAAATAATTGTGAACAATAAGCCAATCGAACAAGTATCAAATTTTACATACTTGGGCTGCGACACAAGCTACAATTATGACAGTGACATGGAAAATAAAATAAATAAGTTCCAGGCAATATGTGGCACAATAAATAGAACATTAAATAACAGAACACGAAAAGACACAAGGATAAAATTTTACCAAGACAAAATGATGGCTGTACTTATGTATGTGAGTGAAAGTTGGATAAATACCAAAAAAAGAGACAGCAAAATACAGGCAGCAGAAATGAGATTTTTGAGACGGGTCAAAGGCTGCACAAGAAGAGATTTAGTAAGAAATGAAGACGTGCGAAATGAACTAAATGTATGAATAAATAAAAAAATAACTGAATATAAAGAAAGATGGAAACATCACGTAAATAGAATGGGAAATGGGAGAATACCCAAAAAAAATACTTAACTACAACCCAAGAGGAAAAAGAGATATATGAAGACCACGAAAACGGTGGTGGTAAGTTTGTGAGGACGGAACAGGCAAATGCCTAATCCTTGTAGTGCAGAAGAAGAAGGAGTATACTTCACATCGGTTTACTCAAAAACTTGGAGACGAACAGAATTTATAAAATGTATTTATAAAATTATGTTGGAAGAATACCGAATTTCACATTTATCCTGAGAAAAATAGGGAGTAAAACCCTCAAGCTAGTTTCCACCCCCCTCCGCTGCAGGATCAAATTCCTTGTTACGCCGCTGCTCCAATTTGTGTTTTCATCTTCTATAAGCAACGCTTATCGGCAGATAATCAATTATTTATATGTATATCTATTTTTTCCCAGTTTAATTTTTATTGCTTTGATACATTTTTCAACGCTCTTAAAATCTTGCATGTATAACATACAGTATAGTCAAACATTATTTAATTATTTAAATTAAATATCTGGCATATATGTGTGCGATATATATTAAAACGCGTACGAAACAGAGTAGAACCCTGTTAACCGCCTTGATTCACTACAGTGAAGAATCGACTCCCCGTTTTCCTCAGGAGGAATGAGAAATTCAGGATTCTTCTCGTATAATTTCATAAAAACATTTTACAAATTGTTTGAGTCTCAAAGTCTTTGAGTAAACCGACGTGAAGTATGGTGCAAATACGTACGTTATTTACTAAATGCTGAACGATTGTCATTATTAAGAAAACTTTATTTTATTAATTTACGATTATTATTAATTCCTTTATTTCTACAGTTATTTATAAGCCTTATTTTAAAACACACAACTGGCTTAGAAATAAGCCTGCGTTAAGTAAGTGTGGCGTTCGCTGAAAATTTGAATAACTTTGGGGGGGGGGAGATTGATCCCCTAATTCCTCTTCCCGTAGTTTTGTTGCTAAATATTCCAATCAGTTAAGGAGAGCAGGTCGTGGACAGTACTCCCATGTTAATCATATGGAGAACACGTCAATGCTTAGGTACCATTATTTAAAAAACTATTGAAGCTACTGCCTTGAAATTTTTTACATTTACTTAGCTCAATTTCATGTTAAATGAACAAAATAGCATAAATAGTTTTTGAGACAAACAATTATATAGGCCTATTTTAGGTTAATTTTGACGCACATTTTTAAATAGTCTATAAAAAAAAATTTTAAGTATGGTAAAAGTTGATATATTTTAACTAAATTCAATCACTTTCTGCTACAGTAATGTATTCTTTCTCTACATATTAAATGTATTTTAACTAAAATACATGAAATTATTCACCATACCATAAGGAAGACTTGTGCCAAATTTGAAGTTGATGGGGTAATTAGTTTGTTAACAAATGGTACCTAAAGACTAAAAAACCTGTACTTTCGGGGAAACGAGTTTAAAAGATTGTCAACACTACTCTTAAACTAAAATGCTCCAGAGCAATATTCTGCACTGTCATTGTCCTCTCGTTTCCTCTTCATTAGCCTTCTTCTTATTCTTTTCTTTCTATGTTCTTCTCCCACCTCCTTGTCAGCTTTTTGTATTCTTTCCTCATCAGGCCTTCAACCATTAGTTTTTCTGGTCGGAAGCCCAAGGTTTCAAGCACATTTAATTTTGCTACAGAACCATCATTAAAACAGGACTGCATTTGTTGTTCCTAGTTCCTATACCTGATGGCCTACAAAAACTGTTTTTGTACCTTTTCAAATGACTCCATTTACACTTTTATTGGGATTTTGGGTTTTCCCATGAAGGGAGCATTTAGTAGGTTGACATTTGATAAATCTGAATATTGGCTTCACAACATCCATAATTGCTTCTGGTAATGAACGTTTATGTGTGTATTTTTCACATTTCTGTTGGGCTTTATTATGTTTATACCATTTTTCACTGTGGGTAGGGCATAATTGATGTTGCGGTTTCTCCTCTGACGACAGTTTATGAAAGTAAGTTGGCCAGATCGGCTTCTTCATTGCTTCAACACTAATAAGGTTCTGCCTAATAGCTAGTCCGTAGTGCTGAGTACTGTTGAAGCTTGTCTATTTCTTCATCAGTGAGCCTTTGCCTTTCTTTACCTGCCAATACTTTCCGATCTTTTACATTTACTCTTTTCATATCTTTTTTTTAGTCTCCGCAGTCAAGAGACTACATGCTTTTGCATGTGCCAGACTGCAAACAATCAGATGTCGAGTCTGCTTCTTATAGGTTAGACAGCATGGAAAATGAAATACTGTTGATTTCGAAACAAAAACTATACTACAACAAGCGTAAGATACAATGGGGAATGTAGTTAGTAAGCTGCGGTAGAGTTGTGCACTCAGTTCAACCGTTGCATACAGTGCACGCTTCTATTCAACACTTTTTTTTCCTATTAAATGGCAAATTAAGTGTATGATGTTATACATTTTCTGAAACAGAAAGAAACGGAGAATTTTTTAGTATCATTTTTGAAAAATCGATTTTTTTTACCCTACCCACCCCTGCTCCCCTTAACGACTGACGGTTACCGGTAATCATTATAGTAATTTTTGTCTCACCTTACATTGATTAGATATCCTTTTTTTATTTCCTGTTTATGTCCTGTTTTGGGAAATAAACAAAGGGCGTATGGCGCTATGAGTTTTCCGGCCTGCCTGTTATTGCGGGAATGGATAACTCTCTGAGCACGGCGTCTGCTATTGACAACTTCTCTCTTGAAAACAAATTTCTAAGGGTTGTGAGCCTTGGCAGAAAAACTGCTTTCCATACGCGGGAAAAACATTACCTTCCCCCCGTTTACAACGCCCTTGTCGTTCTCGTGTACGGAAGAGGAAGCGAGCTTGTAACTCAATTTTTGAAGTAATGCGGTTAGCAGTCTCCTCTGACTTGTATTTGAACGGAATGCAGAAGTACTGTTGATGTAATTTGTACAGGTAAACACAAATTTTGTAGGATCTTAGTTTGTTTAACATAGAGTCACCTTCAAAAAGTATTCTACAATCTTATATCAGTTGTTTGGAAAATATGGAATGAAAGTATCTTCACGGAACAAAAAAAGATGCCTGGGGTCACCCAGGCAGTCAGAAGAAAATTAGTTATGAACTAGAAGTAAGTGTAACAAGCGAAACATTTTTATTCTTTGGGAACACGATATGTGGAGATTGACGATAGAAATTGAACAGTGACTTAGAGACACGCAGTGTACAAACACCTCGTTACGAGGCTAACAAAATTTAAGTCATTTCGCACATGCGCATAACAGTCTTGTACAGTGTTTCATAGTGTGAACATCGGCTGCTACAAGACTGACGAGAACAAGGAAGCATGTGTGTGACAGAGACAGAGGTAGTACATTAGTGAGACGGTGTACTGTTATCCCCTCTCTCCACTCTAGACAACTTAGCTATACTTGGTGGGGGGGGGGGTAATTTATGCATTGGGTCGGCACAGCTGACTGTTCAGGAAACACTGTCGGGCGTATACAGTATTGAACAAAAACTTAATGAGTTTGCTTACATCTCAGAAAGGAATCAGTATATGCTGAAAAACGAGACGCATAGGAAGATCCAGATAATGTTCTTGAGAAAGACCCGTATCCCAGATTAATTTATGGAAGCGTAACGTAGGGTTATAAACACGTGCGTCGAATACAAATGCAGCAAACGAAGTTTCTCAGATGGATAAAAGGGGGGACTGGACGTGACAGCAAAACGAAACAAAACAAAAGAAGAAAAACGTAGGCCCTGTCAAGACCGGTGGCAGTATTGGTAAAAATTGCTGCCCTCGGTGTGATATATACATTTTGGTATGAGGCGTTCGGGCTATAATACCTACGGCAGTTATCATCTACGGGAGCGGAAACGAAAATCTTTCGGCGTAGGACTCACAATGGAAAGACTAACTTCAGGTCTCTTCATAGGCCTGAGTCGTACGCGCTCTACTGATGACAGTTGTCGTGGGTACGGCACACATCGTCTGATATCTCTCGTGGAGACCCCGGAACCCAATAGCCTAGCAATTTGTAACGGTTAAGGATGAGGCCATAAAAGAAGAGTTACAAGTTTTTAACTTGAATGAAAAATTAAAAGATTGCAAACAACGGTGAAAAGAACGCTTAGAAAGAATACCAGATTACAGACTGGCCAAACAAATCTGGAAATAAAAAAACCTAAAGGATACAGGTGAGTGGGTAGACCGAGGAAGAGATGGCTGGAGGATTTTTGAAGGCGGAACAGGCAGCACCTTGGCTGTGCAAGGTGTGAAGATGATGGTGATGATAAGGGTTAAGGAATATTTAATTTAAAAGATAGGATTAAAGACTGCAGATTGAAGTGACATGGTCGTCCGGATGGGATGAATCCAGGAAGTACCCTTCAAGCTGAAACCTACTGGTAAATGTCAGTGAAGGTTGAAGAGCATGGAACACCGTGTAGAAGATGGGTACCGTAAACAGAAACAATTAATTGCCTGTAACTGACGTGAAGAAGAAGACAAAGAAAAAGAAAAGAAGAGGGTGTAAACGGTTTATGTCTAAAAAAATAATATTGTTTAAGTTTTAAAATTCGATTAATTAAACCACTGTTCCTGTAGGTGTGTGGGCAGGTTTTACTCTTAGTTCTATAGTGAACAAATATTTTTACGTACAAGGCAGCAGACATTTATAAAGTCTGGTTCATAATAAAAGTTTCCGGTCGACGTAGTGTGGAATACGGGATCCAGAAAGTTTGACAACCGCTCGCTCAGTTGGTGTAGACGGTGTTCCTATGAAGCGTGAATGATTGATCAACGTTTCCGCCGTCTTGTAGGTAGGTAAGCTGCTGTACGTCATGCTGAAGCTGTGCGCGCGCAACAGAAGTTAGTTTTCTGTTCCCGGTTGAACGAGCGTAACGCTGATTTGTGGTTATAATCATTTTGACTTTTATAATTCTACACACGAGTTCATGTTTATCCTGCGTTTCTCTTGTTCCTCGGTTGCTTCGGTTTTGTCTTTAGCTTGACCTTCCGATATCTTCCTCTGTGATGTCCTTAGAAATGTTTTTCAATTATAATTTTTTTATTATACGCTGTTACGACGGTTGCATGGATCGTTGTGTTCTACAATGGAAACAGAATAACTGCCGCCAGATGAAATCGTTAGTTACAACTGTAACTGCAGTTAAAAATGAACAAAGTAACTTAAGTATAAACTCAGGCATTTTATAGAATGCCTAGGAATTTCATACAATGCCTGAATCCAGAAGAAATAAAACTGAATCCAGCCGGCAAAGTATCAAATAAAACAGATTTTATATATTGCCTAGGCATTGTATAGACTACCTAACGTCTTCTAGGTAATGTATAGAAGACAATGTGTACGCTGTGTAATTAAACAAGACAGGTCTTACATTACAAACTGGGAACCACTAACGGATTGTTAAAGCACCTGTACACAGTAAGCACAAGACCACTAATGTGGGTTGAGGATGTTCCTGAACAAGCAACAGCACTTCGTTCTGTTGCTACTGCCCAATCATCAGGATCCGGACAAGAGTTCGTAAAATGTGCGTGCAAGACTAATTGTCAAAAGAAAATGTAATTGTGTAAAAAATGAAAGAAAGTATAGAAAGTTCCTATACAGTATAATTTAATAAAATAGTATCTGAACATAATTAAGTAGAGAATAGATAATCTCGAAATGTCATACAAAGTCTTCCTCTGTGTAAAATCAAACAATTATGTGTGATTTTGTAACAAAATGTTTACATTTTGAACGTTGTGAGCTTATTTTACACTTTGCCTAAAGAATTATTGGCATTATATAGAATCCCTAGGCAATGTACAGCATACCTGGGAAAAGTATAAAAAACATTTGAAATGTATTTTATTCTATACTTTGCCAAAAAACTCCAGGCATTGTATGAAATGCCTAGGTATTCTATAAAATGCCTGGATTACATACTTTACCGGTAACATATAGACTTCTTCAAGCTGAAGATTGTCCAACGCACACTAACGTAACAAAAAATAAATATCACCTTACTAACAACGTCGCACTGAATAATCCACAATGATCACTCACATAATAGCAACTTCGATAACGCAGATTCCATATATTTGTACCCCGCCGATGTTCGAGAAGAATCTACCGCTTTCTGGGCCATGCGTCGCGAATAATTGCTTCCTTACTGCAAGCTCACCTTCTACTCACCTTGTAGACCGAACAACGCATGTGTCACGTGTTTTGCCTATCTCGTGGGCTTAAGACTGTGAAATTTATAATCTACTCTAGACAATATCGAGTACCTGGTGTTACGGTTACAAAAGGCGGCACAAGTGTAGCAGAAATAAAACATCGTACCAGGACAAGGGAAACAAGTGACGAGACAGTTACAGTCCACTTTATGGAGCAATCAGCTAAGGTCCGAACAAAAATCAAAATATATAAGACAATAGTGGAAAGTATTGCTACATATGGGGCTGAGGTGTGGGAGACTACAGAATATACGAGGAAAAGATTACGAGACATGGGAATGGGACACTCGAGAAGGTGCTGTAGGCTTATATTGCAGGATAGCGTTGAAATGAAGAAATAAGATAAAGAATGACTATATGTACAGTATAAATGACACAACTGATGATTATGACGGCACGGGCATGTGTTCCGTATGGGCAATGATAGATGGCCACAGAATTTAGTAGAATGGAGCCCTCCTGAAAATTGAAAAATAATTTGGGTCGAAGGTAGCCTATAAGTAATGCAGTTACACAGAAATCTGAAGGATAATGATTGGAAAGTAGTTTGGAAGCTAGGACGCGAGAAACTACTTTAAATGTTGTTCCAAATCGCAAATACACGCTCGCGCGAAACACGTCTCTTTCGGCAGACGTCGGCGTCCATAGACGGTATATAAACTTACCCGTGATTTCTTACGGGTAATTACGGGTCTATTCGGACTGCTTGCGTCGTAATATTTCATCGCAATATTCTTTTGCTTGACGTTTCGATCCATGATATCTGGGATCGTGCTCTGAAGCTAATGGCCGTTGAAAGACCTAGCAACGACTTGCGTCAGTCCGAATAGAGGATTTACTCGTTACCCCTCGTGTGCCCTTATGAGCATAAGGGCGTTTCGCTGTCGAGTGTCGGTTCTTTTCCACACTTCCTGCTTTCACTTCCGTCTGCCATAAGACGGAATCCATCAGCTATTCCCACCGCTTATGCTTTCCTTTCTGAAGTAGCTTTTTACATTTTGTCCTGTTAAGTTTTCCTAGGCCTGTCAACCGCTTCTCGGTTTTATTGACCTCCGTCGTTGTCTTCACGTTGATTGCCTCATATATTTGATGATGTCCTTCTTTCTCTGCGTGTGTCATTTCTAATTTTAAGTCAGTTCACACGAATTAAAAAATATTACAATTTGTCACTAGACAGTAGGTTCAGCTTATAAAACAACTGGATCGCGTCCACAGCAAAATATGTAGTTTTTGAAAAAAAAAATGTATTTTCCCCGTAATTACGTTTGTGCAGGAAATCATGTTTGACATTATTGACAAAGCCGCCCTACGTCACAAAACAGCGGCTGCCAAATTCATTGCTTATCGCTCTTTTGTAACGGTTTGTTTGTGAAGTCACCACTAAGCCGTACTGAGCCCGCCTGGGGGCTGGGGGGGTTGTTAAGCCCTTTTGCGATGACAAAACGCTGAACGCATTCATACCGATAGTAATGACCGGCATTATACTCCCCTCCGCGTTACAAACAGGGGTCGCAACCCCCTGACTTCGTTTGACAGTTGATAACTTCTAAATTAAATAGAAATAATTAAGTTATACATCGGCCAATGTGTCGGTTGGCGTTTGAGAATTTATATCGTACACGTACTTTATTGAGAACTGTAGTGTTGTGGGATGTCATCATCATCGTATTCTACAAGTACTAAACTAAAAGTGGTTTGTTTCGGTCCCAAGCAGAATTAGAACTAGAACTTGTCACTCCACCCCACACGTCTACGACCCTTGCAGTATTACTAGTGGACGTTTGTTATGCAAACTGCCTGAACCCAGTCTGGTACAGGTGCCGCATACTATCGTCTTGAACTAGATGTGCTTTAAAGATTTGTATGGGACCTATGCATCGCAACTTTTTCCACTTACCAGAAATACTGATAACACTCCTACCGTTTATGCGAGGAGAAAATGGTTAGGTTCAACGTCACAACCTCTAAAACCCCATATAACCTCCATTAAACGCCATAATTTTCCGTTAACGAAAATATAACCGATTGTTGACTGAGATCCTCTAGTACATCGTTACGACAGTTTCACGGATCGTCGTACGGCACAGTGGAAACAAAATACAGACACCAATGAAGTCACTAATTACCAACTTTAATTAGTCACAAATAACAATTTGTATTCAACAAGGTAGTGTCATATAATAATTCAAGTTAAATTTCATCACACGCAATTAATAATGTCAACTATTAGACATCCGCACAAAAGTATTAGTTTCCACGAATCCGCAACAACCACTTGATCCGCGCTCTACAATAACGCCAGGTGTAACTAAACCTGTCGCTTTTGCTTATATATAGCCTGCAGACGTTGCAGAATAATTAACCATTCTTTTGGCGGTGTACCAGCATAATTGTGTAGTTACAAGTACTAGAACAGTGTGGAGTGCTACTTGGCTGCATGGCCTTGACAGAGTAATACGGCATTCACGATTTTTCGAGAGCGTTACGTAACAATATTTATGTAGGTATATCTAGTTATGTGGAAAAGAACGTGGTGGTTATCCTAATATCGTTGAACGTGCCAAAATCTATGATTCGTCGTCCATTTTTATTTTCTGTACTTTAACCATGAATTCCCATTGTAGATCTTATAGGAGAATTTCCAACACTTGCATCGAGATCCTCTGCTACTACTGCAAGACAGTTTCTGTTTATATTATTGGCAACTTAGGATCTGAAGGATTCCATAAAATTCTTCTGAATCTTCTTCGAGAAATGCCGGCTTTTGAGTTTATAATGCCTAACAAAACCGGTGGTGCTATATGGGAGTGAGACGTGGCGGACGGAAACTTGGACAACAACAAAAGCCAATAAGATTTCGGAACAATATCTTGAAGAAAATCATGGAAGCGGTGTACGAAACAGAAAGTAACAGACGGCGACTAAGAAAATCATGGAAGCGGTGTACGAAACAGAAAGTAACAGACGGCGACTAAGAAAATCATGGAAGCGGTGTACGAAACAGAAAGTAACAGACGGCGACTAAGAAAAATCGAAGAAGTTAGAACAGTAATGGGTGAGGCCCTTGTAATAAGCGAAATTAGAGCTGTAAGATTATAGAGTGGACTGGTCAAATTTTAACAGCAGAAATGAGGGAGATATAAAGAAAGTATATATGAACCAACCGATCCATAGGGAAAAGGCCGCCAGAAACACGAGACTTTTAGATGATATAAAATGAGACGTCGAAGAACCAAGAAAACTGAGCAATAACAGCACTTGACAGGATTAAATGGAAAGGCAGGGAATCTAAAATCTAATGAAAGTTGGACAGTACTGTAGTTGTACTACGCAAAGTACTGTAGTTGTAAAGTAACTAGGAAGTAGTAGTATAGTTATCATCATCCTCAAGGTTTAAACCAAGAATGGTTTGTTCCGGTGTCAAATAGCCAAATATTACAGCTGGTCACTCCAGCGCTTCCTCGGGCGTCCCCTCGGCTTATAGTTCCATAGTTGTTTGGGGATCCGGCAGTCACCCATTCGGCAAAGATGTTTCCACCAATTCAGCCGATACTGGGCGATCCTGTCGAGTATAATCATAATATTCAGTTCTTGCCGTATATCCGTGTTTCTTCTATGATCATAGTATACCCTACCACGTGCCTGAGAAATCTCATTTCAGCCGCTTGGATGCGACTGGCGTTTCGTTAAAATCCAATTCTCAGACCCATAAAGAAGTGTGGGAAGAAGTAGTATAGTACTAATGAAATTTGCATTAAACAATTCCGTTATAAATAGCCCAGCAGAAAGCTCCTAAAAGCTAACATTCCCAGTTTAAGAGTTAAAGGATCGGGAACTGTTTCCCCTTAAATATCTCAAAATGTATTAATTTATACTTTATATTCATAGCTATTAATTAGAGATGTTCCATCCGGTCCAGCACCGGATTTCCGATTAGGCAGCTGCCTAGGGCCGCAGCGTTGGGAGAGCCCTGCACGGGATTTTTTTTGGGGTGGATTGAAATTATTTAATACAGGAAATCAATAGGGATAAGTATACACTTTATTGTGTTGTTCTTAATTGATTTTAAATAATCATGCATAAAGTTTCACAAAAGATTCTAATATAAAGTGCATTTTTAAATTAATCTTTGTCAAATACTTATTACTGAAATAAAAGATGAAAACAGTCTCAAGCAGACGAGTTATAGAGAACTGTTGAAAATGGGGTAATAAAGTGGGTGGTTTTAACGGGTGTTAAAATGGGATAAAAAATTTTCTTGTTTAAAAAGAGGGGCCTCCGGCAATAAACTGACTAGAGCCGCACAAAATATCAAAAAAATATTCTTATACTTTATATTCATAGCTATAATAGAGATGTTCAATCCGGACCAGGAGCGGATTTCCGATTAGGCCTGCCTGGGGCTGCAGCGCTGGGAGAGCCCTGCACGGGATTTTTTTTTTTTTTGGTGGATTGAAATCATTTAATACAGGAAATCAAATAGGGGAAATTAACGAGTGTTAAAATTTGATAATAAATTTTCCTGTTTAAAAAGAGGGGCCTCAGGGAATAAACTGCCTAGAGCCGCAAAATATCCAAATCCGCCGCTTGTGATGACTAATCGCCACCAAAAATTGACTGAGATACGATTTTTTTTTTGAAACCTACCTTTTTCGTCCTTAACGAAAGTTAGTTTTTGCACGTTCCGTGAGATACAATGACACACAAAGCAGTACGTAATCTGAGAAATTTCCCAAACTGTGTGCTGACCGTGAAGGCTTCAGATAATGAACTGTGAACCTGGCCATTACAGTTGTTATGTAAGCCTACAAATTACGAGGCGTACGAAACTCTCTACAAGTGTAGTTAGTTAATAACAGCAATAACTGAATCCCTTGTATATCTGGCGCATTATTAAATAACTACTCTACACTTACAGTATCAAAACAAAGTTAGGGGCTCTAATCCCAGTCTTGTATGATTAATATTAATCACATACACACACGTATAACTTCACACACTATTATTATTTTCACAGGAAACGTTCTGAAACTAATAACAGTAGAGAGGTTATAATCAGCGAAACAAGGAATGTCAAGGGTCACTGAAAAATAGTTTCTACGTTTCCCCTAATTCTTTTTTTTAATTTATTTTATTTTTGCAATCTGTTTACAAAATAAACATTTGGCAAAATTGGTGACAATATATATGACATGTAGAGGGTGGTCCATTGATCACTCCTCCTTAAGCACTAATATTACATAAATCTACCCGGAATGTCCACTTGTTTCTGGCGTTTGAGTCTTCTTGTGTTAGTGCCTGCGTCTTCCATGAGGTTTTGACCTAGTTCGTTGGGGTGTGCAAGGAGTTAGCTTTCCAGAGTTACAGGGGATCTCCTTCCGAGTAGCCAATACATTTGCCTGTACTGTAGTCTGAGCTGTTTGTTTTTGGTAATTATGTGCTTTCGCCAGGTAAGGCGGCGGTCCAGATATATACCGAGGTATTTTACATCTTCCTTTTGCGGTAGTTGGCAGTTATCGAGTGTTACCGGTGGGCAGCTGTGAATTCTCATAGTGAAGGTAACGTGTGATGATTTAGTTCCGTTCGCCTTTATCCGTCACTTCCTTAACCATTGATGGATTTCATTAAGGTTGATCTGTAGGTTACGTGAGGCGCAGGCAGCATCTGCGTGCGAGGCCAGGATCGCCGTGTCGTCGGCGAAAGTTGCTGTCATAACTTGATTTGAAGTTGGAAGGTCTGCGGTATATATTAGGTAGAGCACAGGACCCAGTATACTTCCTTGTGGGACTCCACAGTTGACTTGATGCAAGCTTGTAAATTCGTCTTGATGTTTGACAAAGAAGTATCTGCCTTGGAGGTATGATCTGAGGACAAGACAGTAATCGTGTGGAAGGAGTTTCTTCAATTTGTATAATAAGGCGGTGTGTCAAACCTTGTCAAAAGCCTGGCTTATGTCCAGGAAGGCTGCAGAGCAATATCGTTTACCTTCGAGATCGCTGCTTATTTTATTTACAATGCGATTGACCTGTTCTATGGTGCCATGTTTTTTTCTGAAGCCAAATTGAAAATCAGGTATTGTCTCCCTCTCATGTAATATTGGTTGGAGTCTTTTAAGAAGAAGTTTTTCAAACACCTTTGATAAAAGAGGCAAAAGACTTATGGGCCTATAGGATGTTATAGCGTGCATTGGTTTACCGGGTTTGGGCAGCATTACAATCTGCGCAACTTTCCACTGGTGCGGGAAATGGCCGAGTCGCAGGATGGAATTGAAAATCTGGGTTATCGCTTTCAGACATTTTTTCGTTATCTCTTGTAGCACTTTGCCGGTAATCAGGTCATACCCTGGCGCTTTCTTGGGGTTGATTTCCCTAGTGATGACTGCTTGCACCTCCTTTAATTTGAATTTACAAGCTGGTAACGTCATCTGGAACGGGACATTTAGGAATGCAGCTACCTCGTCATCGTGTTCAGGTTCAGCAGAATGATATGGTTGAAACACCGTATCCAGATAGTATGCAAATGCGGCTGCTTTTTCTGTACCATCTCTGGCCCACTGTTCACTGGCGTCCATAATTGGGGGTATGGATTGTTGCGGTCGTTTAATACGTTTTGTGGCTTTCCAAAGCGAGTAATTATTAGCTTCTGAGGCTGAGAGGTTCTCCAGATATTCTTGAAGTCCTTGATTTTTCAAGTCGTAAAGTAAGTTCTTCACGTCCGTCGAGGCTTTATTTAATTTTTGTTTATTGGCCGCTGTTCTGTTCATCAGCCACTGTTTCCTGAGCATGCGTTTGTAAGCAATTTTTTCCCTAACTATTACTGGGCATGATTCGTTGATTTGAGTCATTTTGCGGTCAGGTGTAGCATGGATTTTGTGAGGGTTTCGACCGCGTATTCTATGTGAGCGTCTGTTTTCAATGGCATGTTCAAAGTTATTAAATCGTCTAGTTGGCGTCTGAACAAGTCCCAGTCAGTTATTCTGTTCTATAAGGTTGGCTGTTTTTGTCCGAACAATTTGGGAGTGAACTGTTACTATCACAGGGGAGTGATCGGAGGATAGGTCCAGGCTTGTCTGTGTCCGGATTTGACTGATGTTGAGACCTTTGGTGACACAGAAATCGAGGATGTTCGGTAATCGGTTTCTGTCTGTAGGCCAGTAAGTTGGTTCCCCTGATGAGATATACCTAAGATTATGAGGTTGAATAGTTGCCAGGAGTGCAGTGCCCTTGCCACTTGTAATTCTTGACCCCCATCTGGTGTGCTTAGCGTTATAATCCCCGCCAGCAATATTGCCAAGTGTCAAGAAGAAGTCTTCGAAAAAGACTACGTCCATTATTTTGCTAAAACTGTGCGAATGATCACAGGCAAGTTCAGAGAATCGTAAATCCACTTTGAGTTGCTTCGCGTGCTTCAACATTATGATTTACTAAAATTTACCGATTTCGTGTGCATTCCAGTTTACAATAATTATTGTACAACACGCTATAAAATATATAAAAAGCTTTAAATTGAAATGTAATGTTTACCATATGTGCCGGATTAAAAATTTTTGAGGCCTTAGACCAAGTTTTAAACAATGATAACAAACAGGGGTGGTACCACGGTCGTGTAAATTCGGGGGCAATATAGTGGACGTTCAAAATTCGCATGCGCAGATTAGATTTCTAGGATGCCAACGTCTTAAAAATAAGCGCTCAATAAGAACTGTCTTCTTCCAGTTGTAGTATTAACAAAAATTGATCAATTATATTAATTTAAAAAAAAATCATACTTAAATAAATCAAAGTGCCTCCTACTTTTATAAAAATACTTCTGTTAAAAAAAAATATATATGTAGCTTGCGGCCCCCTCTGAGCCCGCGGCCCTAGGCCACGGCCTAGTGGTAAATCCGGGACTGCATGTCTACAGCTGCTGGGATTCTGAATAGAATTAAGTTATGAATTAAATTTATAAACACTACTTGGTATTCTGTAGCTAAGGCTTTCACGGTCGGCGTCAGCAGTATAAACAAACTGGTTAAACACCGGGCTATTGGGCCGTGGTCCGCTCCTGTTGTTACTAATAGACGTTTCGGCATCTCCTCTGGAGGCCATCTTCATCAGTGTACAATAATGATTCGGTAACTGACACGGTCTTCGTCAGTTAACCACAAAGCTGTGACAAGCATGCTTTCGTCACTTAGTAAATCGTTATTGCACACTGAAGATGGCCTCCAGGCGAGAGGCCGAAACGTATGTTAGTAACAACAGGGGTGGACCACGGCCAAGTAGTCCGGAGTTTAGTCAGTCTGTTTGCACTGCTTGGTTTGTGAAATTACTAGTGCTACTGTCTCAAAACGCATGGAAGATCGTAGCTAGTAGTTGCCCGTTTAGGTTTACTGAAATAATGTTAGACGTTCAAGAGTTTTCATTTCTATTTGTTACACTCTTAAGCCTTTTATTCCTTTACTAGAGGAGGTATAGTTCCGTACAAAATTCTTACTGAATAGCGAGACGTAACTCGACACTTCCGTTTAGAGACGGAGACGGCGGTCGAAGGTGCTGTACAGGAGGCGTTGGCCGAAGTGACATCAAAGACCCCGATCTGCTAAAATTAAACTCTATTGAACTCTGATCAGGCCAGTGGTAACATATGGATCAGAAGCTTGGACCCTTACAACGGCAGATATCTCCACTCTATGACCTTGATAAAGAAGGAACCATGTGAAGGAGGAACGACTATGAGATAGATACTGTACTCGAAAGTGGAGGAGATGCAGTACGATTCACTGAGTCCAGAAGAATTGGTTGATTGGGGCATGTGGAGAGAATTGGCCGAGATAGACAACCAAAGAGAATCCTCTGTAGTGAAGTCGGTGGTATGATGCGAGCAGGGAGACCGAGAAGGTGATGGCTGAAGTGGTAATGGATTTGGGAAGGATGGAAATCAGGAATTGGACACGCTTGGTAAGAGAAAGAAGTTTTCTCTCGTCGTGTTTAGTTTCCTTGTCTTGTTATTATTCTGTATAATACAGTTTAGCTAATAACTTTCCTTCCCACGCTGTTGTTATCTTTAATTATAGTACGTAGCGTTCTCTACTTTGAAAATTTCAACCCTAAATATTTTTAATTTCTATTATTTTTACCTGAGTGCTTACACAAAGGAGAGTGGAAGTTTCTCATAAGTGATTGTGTTTCTTCGTGCGCTAGCAGGTAGTGAACGGTCGGACTAACTGTAATGAAAATCTCTGTTAGTGAATCAATATGTATTGATACATATCATGATACAAAGATACGTAGTATACGAGGGTCAGTTGAAAAGTTCGCGGAGCGACATCTGTAGCTCAGTGGTAGAACTAAAATCCTTTCGTGTGCTGCAAGACGTACATTCGCGTGAACACCTGTTAATTTCCAGATGTATCTGTCAATTTATTCACTCTTTACCAGATGTTTGAAATTTTCCTGTCACGCGGGTTTTTTAAATGCACAAAATCAAACGTCGTGCTGTAATGAATTCTCTGTTAAAAACGTTTTAGCGCCAATGAAAAATCAAAACGAAATTGATAAATGTGTTAGGAGATGCTGCGCGTACAGAAACAACGGTAAGTGGGGCACACTCGAGTTTAAACGCAGTCGTACAAGCACTAAACACGATCCTAGCCGTGGACATCCAAAAATTGCAAAAAAATGACATTATTGAAAAATTTCGTAGGGTGTTTGGAGACCGCAGATTGAGGAGTGGATAACGTTGCTGAAATCATAGGTATCTTATATAAGCGTGTGTATCATACTTTAACTCATGAACTTGGTGTGAAAAAGCGTTGTGCAAATTGGCTGCCGCATCTGGAGTTGTTGCATTTTTTGGGCGTCCAGTGCGGGGGGAGGATCATCTTCAATACTCGTACGACCACGGTTAAACTCAAGTGCCTACTTACAAACCGTTGGTTTTGAAGTCGCAGCATCTCCTGAAACATTTACAATTTCGTTCTGAATTTCCGTTCGCGCTAAACAATTTTTAACAAAGAATCACATCACGATGTTTGATTGTGTCCGTTTTGACATGATAATGTCTTTTAGCTGGACATCGTTTGAAACTTCTGTAACATTTTATTTACCGTCACGCTGTATGACGTCATTTCCACACTATCGATTCCCGTCCTGAAAGTTTAAAATCAAGTGATAGCACAATTTACCAGCCGGGAATCGTTAACTAAAACCGCGACCGCTAACATGGTAACGTCGTCGCAGATTAAAGACCTAACAAGCAAACAACACTGCATAGCTGTAGATAGGTTATTGTCTCTAGTTAATGGTTGTCTTCGTATGTGATTCATTATGGTTACTGACTGACTGTTTCTTTTGCGCAAATGTTGCGTTTAGCTGGCGGCTGAAAGGCATTATCATGCTCTTAAGCTTTTACCATTTGGTAAACGGTACTGTATCATTTTTTTCAAAACACGCATGACACGTCAATTTTAAACAGCTTCTAAACAATGAATAAATTGATAGACAGATTTGGAAATTAACAGGACTTGACATAAAATACAAATCTTGCAGCACACGAAAATTTTAGTTTTACCCCTAAGCTACAGATGTCGCTCCGCGAACTTTTCAACATCCTCGTATATAAACATGTAAAATCATTTTCGTCTGCCGACTGTCACTGGATATGTATTTTAAAATTTTCTTTTATACGTATATTCCCACATGGAATGACAATGTTCCTGAGGCACGTTTTCCGGTCTGGGGATGTTCATTTCAGACTTCCTATGGACACCAGTTGTTCGTTTCAACCGTGTACTGCAGAACCGGTTAATCACTTTTAGTGAATCAAGCGTCAGAAACGTTACAAAGTGGAATTGTGTACACATTACTGTGAAAAATAACAAATTGTTAATCTCAGGATGAATCCTTAGGTTCGCCATTTTCAATTCCGTTTCAGTTTACTTATCGTAGGACAGTCTTGCAAAAGAAAAAACAGCTATCGCGTTCGTTTCATCTACTCGGCTCAACAAGTCTTGATTGTCAAAAGGGCACAAAACCGCATTGAATTTTTAATGGAAACTTGTTTAAACCTGTGTATGTTCGGAACTATTTGGTCGGTTTAGAGAAACAACAGTAAATTGTTATGTTGTAATTCACATACTAACATTTAGTGTAACTATTCATGTATTCAGTAACTTATGAGATGTAATGTATTATTATTTTTTAACATAGTGTCATGTACCAAATAAATTAATATAGTGTTTTATTAATGAATGTTTTTCTTCACATAACACTGAACGATTCCTTTTCTGCAGTCGTGTTTTATTCCTTTGCTTTAGTAAGCATGACTTTTTGAAAATAAACATGTTTATTATTCTCAATATTTATATATTGTCTTTCTAATATTTCAATTACTGTATTAAAAAGTGTTTAATCACATGTGTGGAACGATAAGTATGAAACACTGAATGCAAAGGTCAGGAGAGATATTCTTTTGAAATGTTATAAAGTGATGGCAGTGCCGTGCGACCTTTACGGCAGTGAGACTTGGAAACTGAACGCAAAGACCCAAAGACGGGTAAAGGCTAGTGTATGAGATTTTTACAATCAGTACTAGGAGTATCACGGAGGGACCGGCTAAGAAATGATGATATAAGGAGCATTCTTGGAATATACAACCTAAACGAAAGGATGAAGCAATACAGACAGGATTGGGGAGACCATGTTGAAAGGATACGATACCAAAACAAAATTTTGGTTTATAATCCGAATGGACGGCGGAATATTGGAAGGCCAAAGAAACGATATTGGAATCTTTCGAAATGTGGCTTTACCGTAGAATACTGAGCACTTCATGGACAGTCCATACTACAGGGAAAAGTATTTGGAAAGAGAGGAGTAGGGAGACCGAGAATATCATGGCTGAAAACTTTAAGGACCTGGTTTGGCATGAATACAACTGACTTATTTCGTGCAGCAGTACAGACAGTTCAAATAGCCTATATGATATCCAACATCCGAAACGGATAGGAACTATCAGAAGAAGAAGAAAGAAAATACGGTCGGACCAAGGAGCGCGCAACGGATCGTATGGTCCACAGCCTGAGGAGGAAGAAGAAGAAGATTAAACAGTAAAACCGGTATGGTTCTTCTCAGACGTGTAAACTTATTAGGAGTTTGATTTCGTTTGACACAACCGATTGTGGTCTAACGAGTGAGGCTGGTTGTTTGTCTCCAGTTAGCTCTAGGATTTAAATGATCATCTGCTAGCGGATAATTCCCATTGTCCCGTTTATACTGAGTGCTCGCAGCAGGAACATAAATCCTTTTATTTATTCACCGCCGGTGAACAGTCACAAAGCTCTGTAGTAAACATAGTAGTTGAAAGTGCGCGCGCCAGCCAACTTCCCGATGCCATATGTTCACATCCCGGCTTCTTTGTGCTTGCAACACATTACCGATATGGTCAACAAAAGGACAGCGGCCGCCAATTAATGCCCCCCCCCCCCCCCAGTATGGGTGGATGGGTGGACGTAACCAGTTGTTTAAACCGTGCGGATGTGTGTTAACATCTTTTAAATTATTCATAATCCTCTTCATAACTTATTCACAAGACATGGCACGTGCCATTTCAATAACAACGCTGAAATTATTGTAGTTATGAACGTTAATTAACGTAGCTCTGTATCCGAATGTGACAGGTACAAAACGTTTGTAAATTAAGTTGCTCTTTGTAGAAGAGGAGCATTTCTAGATGTGTCGATCGGAATATAAACATTGCAAACGGTGGAGTAGTAGATGAGGATACAGTCGACAGAGGAAAGAAATCTACACAAAAAAGTGTGTGTGTGTGTGTGTGTGCGCGCGCGCGCAAGTGGAATTGGACAAGCAAGAAGGTTTTTTTTTTCAAGAAAAGATCTTGTCTCGTCCAGAAACGTGTTCCTGGAAACCAAGGAGGAATTACTAAAGAGTTTCATTTGGAGTATATGCGCACGTGGCTCGGAAACCTGGACTTTCAGGAAAGTGGAGAGGAGCTAGTGGAAACTATTGTAACATATGGGGCTGAAGTGGAAACTACAGAACATACGAGGAAAAGATTACAAGCCATGGAAATGGGGTACTGGAGAAGGTGCTGTAAGATAGCATTAAAAATGAAGAAATAAGAGAATATACATGTACTAGTATAAATGACACAATTGATGCAAAAAGATTAAGATGGCACTGGCGTGTGTGTCGTGTGGGCAAAGCAATTACTAGAAAGGATCCCTCATGAAAGAAGAAAAAGAGGGAGGCCGCAAAAAACTTGGGTGGAAGGCATAAGGAATGCAAAAGGGCCAGAAGAATCTGAAAGATGATGATTGGAAGACCTTACAATTTGAAAGCTAGGATGGAAAAAACGGCTTTAAATGTTGTTTCTAATCGCCCTCGCTCGCGTGTGTGTGTGCGTTAAAATAATGAGCAAGGTTGCTTTTAAAAATATCAGAGTGAACCGTCACTGAAAGAAGTAAGAGAGAATAACTGCAGAGTCCATGGAACCACCGAATTAAAGGGGCATGATGGACAAAAGCATGTACGCAGGACAAAGGTAAACGATACATGACATGTTGAGCAAGTCACCCGACAGAATTGTTGGCAAATTCGATTTGATTGTTAAGATTTTTATACATATTCTGTTCTTTTGTCTGGTTTTACTTTTTATCTAAAGCAATGATAAAAAAAAATACTTCTGTTGAAAGAAAATTTGGTGTAAAGAAAACTATATACACGCGTGACCCCCACTCAGACACGTGTACGATGTTAAATTTTAACTCGTAAGTTTCGTTACCTTGATTAAAATAGTAATTTGTATTCAGTTTTGTACCGCCTGGTTTAACATTTTCCAGACGCTTGTGTTATATTCTCGGAACGTACATTAAAGAATAAAGTATACTATGTGTGTGTGTGTGGGGGGGGGGTAACATTGCACACTGAGAGACAAAAACTGTCTAGAGTTGTCTGTGAACGCATTAAAATTTTATGGAGAGAACAATTAGTATACAGAGGCAGCAAAGGGTTCTGTCATCACGATCGTACGCTATGTGTGGGATCAAAGCAATGAGAGGGAGCGCTCTGCAAGATAGGGTTCGATATTAATAATCATCCCGACCCGTCCCGTCACCTTGACCTCCAATATCGCCAACACCGCCTTCATAATCTCGTCGTCCCTTGGCTTTGATCCAGCCGGCGCGATGTCACATTGTTTATTTATTGTTTGTCTTTAATCATTTGTTCACAGTTATATTAATTTCTGACTACAAGTCACAATTCTGTAAATTCCATCTACGTTTTTTAAATTGTATGGAATGTAAGCTAACAAATCACATATCATACGTTTGAAGTTATTGTTAGAGTGATAGCATAGATCGCTGTATTAAAGATTTAATTACTAACAACTGCACCAATCTTCTACTTGCTCTCCATTCAACACATTCCGTAACGTTGCGTTTCTCATACTATCTTCCGTATGTCCTTAATTCTTCTGAAGATTTCGTGTCCTACTATTCAGAATCTCCACTCCTAACAGCTCAAAATGGATAGCCAAAGTGTTATAAGCGGAATTATGTCTCCAATCTAAGTTTATTTTGTAAATATCTTTTCTAGTAGCTACTCCACATAAGGCTTGATAACTACTAATATTATTGACAAGGCTCCTGTCATATTCATATGTTACAACACAGCCAGTATACCGAAAGTAAGAAACCTGTTCCACGGATTTATGTATTCTCCTTCATTGATGCAACAGACGCGTGTAGGTGCCTTTGGCTGTGCTTGGCGTGTTCAACCATTCTCTTCAAACTGCGCGGTCCTGAGCAAGGGTGACGTTTATCGTCACTCAGGACACCGTCTAGATCACACTTCACCAGGAGAAGGAGAATCCTTCTACAGTTTTTTTTACTGTCCTGCTGTCTTCGATTTTCGGGACATGACCCAGCCACTTCAATTCTTTTGTATTTTTTAACGAACTATCCTTATCACCGCTATAATAGAGAGAATACTCTCTCTTCTGCATCAAGCCATTATTGGTCCACCTCACTTCCTGAGGTGCTACAATGTCGACGTTGAGTTTTTGTGTCTCTGCTCTAAGCGGTTTATCTAATACAACTGTTTTTGTCCGAACCGTCTGTTTTCCTCATTGAGCAGTTACCTTTGTCTTCTGCGGTGATATCCTTCCACCACACTCTGACGCTATTTTTTCTAAACTGTGTATCTGTTTCCGGACGTCGTCTCCACTATTAGATTGTATTTGGGATATAAAATAACGAAAAACTTCCATTTTGAATATAAATTTCTTCTTCTTCGTCCTCTGGCTCTACATATCCCTCTATGAGATTTGGCCTCCTCAACAATCCTACACTCCATCCACCTTCTTCTTGGTCTTCCTCTGGGCCTAGACTCCACTCTGTAATAGCTCTCGTGTTTCTGGTCTTCTCCAATCTGTAAACATGTCTTAGCCATCTAATTCTCTATGATTTGATAAACTTTACTATGTTTCGCTGTTTATTAATGTATCAAGTTCAAGATTCATGCGGATCCGCCAAGTGCCATCTTGTTGCACTTCTGGCCCAAAAATTCTCCTAACTGCTCTTCTTCAACGATTCTTCTCAGATAGTTTAAGATCTTCTTCATCTTTCTTTCGCATGGCCCGTGTCTCACAGCCGTAAGTCACTACCGGTCTTATAAGGCTTTTATAAATTTTCGGCTTCAAATTATGACTTAGCATCCTAGAGCACAACAGTTTCTTGTTTGCAAAATACGCTCTGTTTCCCTTTGCTATTCTTGATTAGATTGTCCTTATTTAGCAGTGATCCCAGGTAGGTAAAATTATCCACTTGCTCAAAGCTATAGCCTCCAACATCCAGCGTATTTTTTTTTTTTTTTTCATTATAAAATTTGCTATTGCCAGCACGAATTTTAATAACACATAAATTGGAATTTAAATAACTCCAGTATTATATCGGTTATACGGTAGGTATGTTTAAAATGCATTATTAAATCGCAAAACTATGCAAATTAAAGTGGTGACGTCAGCGCTGAATATAGTGGTGGCGGAAATAATTTGTATTATTTATGCAGTGCGTACTGTATTTGTGTGTAACGATTTTAGCGTTACAATGTAATACGGCGTTGTAAATTGTAAATGTAATACTGTAGTTGATACCAAGCCCGAGGGGCCCGTTTCTAGCACACGGCTTGTTTTTTCCATTGTACTTCTATGTGAGAGTGTATGCTTGAAGCGAAACCATACGTTCGATTCCTAGATGCGTAGTCGAGATCGATTTTGTCGATTGCGGAATCCATTGTTTGGCGGAATGAAGTTTCTCTAGCCATCGTCCGACTCCATCCGTTCTTGCTCGTCCTTTTATGTCTCAATTTCCTAAAGCTTTTTTCAATTATATCGTTCGTGTGGGCCTCCTCTTCATCTTTTCCCCTTTCTTGTAACTTTCCTCTTATTTTTCCATCTGTTGTGTGTATATAGTGTGCCACTCCTTTACTTCCTCTTTCTCCTCTAGGACACCACTGAACAGCATAACGAAATTTGCGATATACATCTTCTTCTAGCAAGGTGATGGCTTTTCGTGGAACTGATCCTGTACGGGCAAAAATTATTATAGATGGTTCTGTCCTGGAACAAGTCAGCAATTTTGATAATACCCGGGCTACAATGTGTCTTATAATACAAGCAACGACGTTGTGGATAAGTTGAATAAGTTGAACCTTATTTGCGGGACCAACAGGCGAACTCTTAAGCTTAAGCCATCAAGTAAAGAAACACGCCTACAATTCTACAAGGTGATGCCCCTTCCCACACTTCTCTATGGGTCTGAGGATTGAACGTAACGAAAGGCCAAAGCCAGTCGTATCCAAGCGGCTAAAATGAGATTTCTCAGGCACGTGGCAGGATATACTCTCATGATCGTAGAAGAAACACAGATATACGGCAGGAACTGAATATTATGAGTATACTGTAAAGGTTTCCTCAGTATCAGCTGAATTGGTGGGAAAATCTTTGCCGAATGGACGGCTGCCACATCCCCAAACAACTATCGAACTATAAGCCGAAGGGACGGAGAGGTGTGAGACGTCCGAGGAAGCGCTGGAGTGACCAGCTCTAGACTTTCCCTGTGTGAGACCGGAACAAACCATCCTTGGTTTAATCCTGCAAATGATGATGATGATGATGATGATGGTTTTCTTCTTCTACTGGGATTACGTTTAGCCTCTTCAGCGATTTTCTCCATAGAGCCCTCACACACTTTGTCCGCCACCCCTTGCCCAGAGGTTAGGCGACTCATCTTAATTTCTTTAAGCCGTTTATTTCTCATTCTCTCCCGTTTCCCAGTCGATGGGTAGCAAAGATCGCTTTAGATCCTGTGGATAAATATTGAAACATGTCTTGAAAGTGGACTTGAAGAAGCTTCTGATACAAGTCTACGCGAAACGAGGAGTCCGAACCGAGGCGGCATAAGAATGAAATCGATGCATACAACAATTTGCATACAAGCTATTTATCGCATATATAATTTTTATAAATTCAGTTTTATTTTAAACTTATCATGAACAATTTTTAATTGAAACTTTTTTTTGATCCGATATTAACAGCGGAGATATTCTGAGAAAACCAGAAAAAACACGATTTTCCAAAACTGTTAATAAAAATATGCTGCCGAGTATTAATAAAAACGTTTTTCCGTCTATTAACGTACGAAGAGTAATCTTCATAAGACCATGAACCACTGCTGCTATGTTTGTATAAATTTAGCACAATTTTAGCTTTAAAACGATAAAATATTTTTAAGTCTAAATCCGGGACTTTTTAACGATTTTCCGGGACACCGGGACCTAGGTCCGAAATCCGGGACTGTACCGGAAAGACCGGAACGTATGGTCACCGTAACTGTAGGCCGGTGAAAGAAAGAAAATAGGAAAATGCGCCTTGTATGCGTGTATGTAATAAAATCAGCAATTGGAGACAGATGTATGTACGGGTGTTCTTATTTTCGAGTCTCCTCACTCGTATGGAAATTAGAAATAGGCCTAAGTGTTTGACTGTGACGCATTTTTACTTTCATGTTCCGTAAGGAAATGGAAGTATGGTGATGGCGAAAAAAATCGTGTTCGAGATAAGGGCTGATTATGATTGTACTACCCTCAAAACATGAAGAAAAGTCATTTTCCGTAAAGTGTCTGTATGTATGTGTCTGTGTGTAGAATTTTTTCTATGGGGAATGATAACTGCCACAAATTCAAACAGAATCAAATAATTTTTTGCATGTGTGTCTGAGTTCTTTAGAGGACTCAAGGCTTATTGATTTTGGTGAAGATCGGTTAAGGGGAAGGGGTAGTTTACCTGCAACGTTTTAAGTTTTAACAAGAGTAATAAAGAAGTTAATTTTGATAAATAAAGTATCCTGAAAAGAAGGTCGTAATAATCCACTGTAGAAAGGTAGATGAAATATATATAGGCCTAAATGAAAAGAGTAGTTAAAAGGGGAAGGGGTAATTTTTTCACGTTTGGTATTGATTTAACGAGTTTGCCGTAATTTTCTTGCCATGCAATAAAATTATATATTTTTTATTTTTAAATCATCTATGCGTGGAGATCTGCAACCGCGGCCCAGCAGGCCACATAATTACATAATATAAACATGTAATTAATCCTTGATTATCTGCGTAGTTCAGTTTCTTTATAAGAATAAAGTACCTAATTTTTATAGATAAAGTGACTCGAAAATAACAGTATATTAAACGACTTCCCCATAATAACAAACATATCTATAAATAGTGAAAATAGTTTGAGGGTGAGGGATATTTTTTTTTTTTAATTATCGAACTGAATTCAAGTAAATGATTTTAAATATAAATCTTAGAACATGGAAGTCATGTATGGTTCTCCATACCGATATTTAATAACTATAATGAAATCAAAAGAACGGTGTGACGTTAAAAAGTAAAGTACACAATGTAAGCATATAACATATTCGAGACTGATGCGCTTCTGCACCGTACGTTATCATTACCATTAACAGATAGTGTTGGGATCCCGTACGATTACCGTTAGTATTATTATTATTGTTTTGTTATCTCGTCGTAGTCACATTAATCTTAACGTCAGTTACCGCATTCGGGATAGATCTCACATTTAGATTTGTTGGCCGGCCGTCGTTTCCTGTCATCGCCGTTTTCCGTTAGTCATCGTCAGAGCGCGTGACTCACCCCCGATTGTATCACTCTGATACCCCGCCGTTCTGTGGTCGTCTACTGTCTGTTGCTTACCCCCGTATTAACTAGACATACAGTGAAGAACTGAAAATTGAAATACGTTTCCACGTAATGGGTAGAAAACATAATATCTGTTGAAATATAAATCGGCGCTTTCTGTGCGTTTAAAGCTGTCTGTGTTGTTGTTCATCCAACACAGACTACATTCAAAATGTTTATTTATGTTTTATTTGGTGTTCTGCCCTTAGGCAGATCTTCAAATGGTAAAAGCTCTCCAAGCTCTCCTATCGCATGCCAGTCTTTTCGTTTCTTCGTAACACCCTCTGATTTTAATGCTATCTATTAACTTCGTTCTTGTACGCCCTCTTCTTTTTTCTCCTTCTATAACGCCCTCCATGACAGTTGTAAGCAAGCAGTCTCTTCTTAAACAATGACCTAATCAATTCCTTTTCCTATTTTCTATTACCTTCAGGATTCTTCTCTCTTCCCTTATTCTCCTTGAAACTTCATAATTTCTTACGTTATCAGCCCAACTCATTTTTCCATTGCTCGCCAAACCCACATCTCCAATGCTTTTAATCTTTTCTCATCCTCCTTCCTCAGTGTCCTTGTCTCTGCACCATATAAAGCAACGCTTCATAAAGCTGAATGATTGCTATGTGAGATTTGGTGGTGCAGCCCCAAACCTCGATTCCGTAAGTCCACATGGGTTTAAGAACAGTTTAATACAGCAGTAGTTTGTTTGCCTGCAAGTAGATAGGATTTTGTGCCTATCAGCTAGTTAATTATCTTAAATCTAGTTGTTTTCTTTTCTGTTTTATGCGGTGTTTCCAGGTCAGTTTAGCGTATAAATGAAAGCCTAGGTATTTGACTACTGTTTGTTGCGGTATTTCGATGTGATTGAGATAAACTGAGATTCAAAATGAATTGACAGTTGAAGTCCGTACTAGGTCCGAAATCTAGGACTGTGCCGGAAAAAGCGGGACGTATGATCACCGTAACTGTAGGCCGTATACCAGGAAAGGAAGAAAAATAGGGAAATGTGCCTTGTATGGATCGTTGTAATAAAATCAGCAATTGGAGACAGATGTATTTACGGGTGCTCTTGTTTTCGAGTCTCCTCAGTCGTATTGAAACTCGAAATAAGTGATTTGATTGTGATGATTTTCAGTAAGTAGAATGAAATCAAAGGAACAGTGTGACGTTAAAAGGTTAGAATTAAAATTGGCTAGAAACAAAATTAGAAGAAAATTTAAGAATGTGTTGTGTGACTTTTTATGCGTGTCGTTTGTCCCACTGAAAGTTCACAATGAAAATATTAGAAGACTGTGGAGATTATGGTTTACCACGGTGGACTCAACATCGAGAAACGTTTTCAACTTTTTTCCGGAAGTAGGATGAACTCTTACTGTTGAAATTTATTTGTTCCTTTGGTTCCTCGGTTTTCGTCTGCATTGGAGATTCGACAGTACGAACTAATTGAGGCTGGACGTGGATTATCAAAACGTTCGGAGTATGAAACGTGCGATATTCCTGCAACTCAATAATGTAAAATAAATATTAAAGCAATGTTGTAAATAGCTCCCGTCAGTGGTACTTAGTTTAACTTATCTCTTACTTATAAAATATTCTTGACACAATGGATCAAGTAATGAAGAATGAATTCAATGTGAAAATAAATGAACAAAAGACCAAAGTCCTAGTCTGTAGTCGGAAGGAAGAAGATCCAGTCAGAATAACTCTTGGAAATAATGTTCTCCAGGCAGTTAAAGAATATAGCTATCTAGGAAGTAAAATAACAAGTGATTGACGTAACAGTAAGGAAATCATAAACATAATTAACCAGGAATAAAATTGCTTTCAACAAACAAAAAACCCTCTTCACTTCAAACACTATCAGCCTAAAAATAAGGAAGAATCTAGTAAAAACATACGTGTGGAGTGTTGCCCTATACGGGAGTGAATCTTGGACAATTGGAGAAAGTGACAAGAAAAGACTCCAAGCATTTGAGACCTGGTGCTACAGAAGAATATTCAAGATAAGCTGGAGGGGAAGATAACGAATGAGGAAGTCTTTAGAAGAGCTCAGGAGGAGAAGAGCTTTCTGCGAAATTTAAAAGGCAGAAGAGCTAAGTTTATAGGGCGTATACTACGACACAATGGATTGGTTAAGAGAATAGTAGAAGGAACAACTGAAGGAAAAAATTACAGAGGTCGACCCCGTTTCGACTACATGAAACAGCTTATGGGCGATATGAACTGCACATCATATTGTGAGTTGAGTTGAAAATAAAATAACATGTCTGTCGGCATCCAGGTCACTTATAATGACAAATAATAAATAAATATATTTACCTTTTTCCTGTCTCGTGACCACAATATAACGCAATGAATTATAATTGACGCGTTTCGAGACTATGTCTCGTCATCAGAATATTAAAATTTTATCACTCATTGAGATCGTTAAAAATTTAAAACATTAAAATTACAAAATCGAAACCAAATCATACAAGCATTTATAAATCTCGCTTCACATAAATGCTTGTATGATTTGGTTTCGATTTTGTAATTTTAATGTTTTAAATTTTTAACGATCTCAATGAGTGATAAAATTTTAATATTCTGATGACGAGACATAGTCTCGAAACGCGTCAATTATAATTCATTGCGTTATATTGTGGTCACGAGACAGGAAAAAGGTAAATATATTTATTTATTATTTGAAAATAAAAGCACAGAAGCGTGAAGAATGGCGAGCTGCTGCCAACCAACCTATGGGCCGCTAACCTAGAAGAGAAATCTCTTACTCACCTTAAATAAAAATAATTTACAAATATTTTAATACTTTAATTCCTATAATTATATATTTGTCGTATTTTAACACGTACAACTGACTTAGAAGTAAGCCTATGTTAAATGATTTCTTGTAATACTCACGAGGGTGGGAGAATTGATCCCCATGACCTCTTCCCGCAGGTACGCCATTGGTGTTATACGTATTACAAGCATTTGTTGCCAATGTGCTGTGCTGTGCCATGTGCTATTTTATTCCCTTAGGTTACGTTGTGTTACCGGTTTGACTCCTGTAAAATGTGAACTGGGAAAACTATTCAGGTGTAATCCGACATTTCAGCTGTTTTTTTAATGAACCCCAATATGCGAACAGCTGACAAAATAAATGGTTTGAAAACCGGAGCCGCGAGCTACCCCGCGTGCCGTCAGTATTCCCCCCTCCTAGATGAATACAATTTCACGCTCATTGAGCGTCCGCTTGTCAGTGCAGATTCGAACTATTGATTTTGTCTATCTATTAGTTTTTTCGAGTGGTTTATTCGTTGTTGTTATTATTGTACCTTTATGCGTAGTATTACGCGCGAACTGTTGGCGTGAATACAACAGAAACCTCCACAAACGTGAATCATAATCACTTCTTAACGACCCTCACTTCATTCGGTGAGTCACGTGTATTTAGATTTCGTGCCACGGGGGTTGTGGCGTAAAGTAACCCCCCGCAAGGTGTGTTAGCGTAGTATTTGACTTCGTTTGTCACGAAAGGAAACAAGTATTAATTCTGCTGCAAATGGCGTTTTGCATCATTGAATAAACGTAGTTACCGAAGGGAAAAAGTAGGGTAGTGGAAATGCGCAGTAATTATGACACATTATACTAACTAAAATTTACTGACAATCAAGTAATATTTACAGGATGCGTATTATATTTTCCGGAAACTGGATGATGATTAATTCATGGCGGCTGGAAATAAACTAGACGGAGACGGAGAACATAGACGGAGTATCTGAACATAATTGGAATAGCAAGAGATCTACAGATAGGAGACGGGCTCTTTCTTAAGTGCTGCCAGAGTTTAAGAATAGGTATTTATGAACGACGTTATGGAATGAACGAGGTAGTAGTGAAGAAATTAACCGTCAGATAGACAAAGGGAAAGTGAAAATTCCAACTTTGTCGTGTTTTACTTGCTAAACTGCTACTAGTCATGTTCCGGACGAGGCCTTTCAGTGTTTTCACCATTTTCAAGTCCTAAACCACGACGAAAGTGGAAATGCTGAAAATAATACATGTTCACATGACCTAAATGTTTTGAGGAAAATAATACAGATGATGTAAAAGAATTGTACATAAAACCGTAGTATAGAGCGTTGCATTGTATGGAGTTAAAGTGTGGGAAACATTAGGGAAAACTCAGGAGAAACTAGTCTCGAATCAGACGGTTTTCTGTAGGTGCTACTACAAAAAAAAAAAAAAAAAGGAGAGCGTTAGAAATGAGACGGTTAGAAAGCAAAAGGGGGATAACGATTGGACGCAATTGGTATGTACACCTAAGAAGAAAGAAGAGGTGGCTATCTAAAACAAGGATAAGGATAAATAGACCTCGATTAATGGAGTGAGGCAAGCAAGACAGAAGACATTGCAAGCATCGGATGCGAGATGGACGCCACATAGTATATTCTAAAATTATGATGAACCTTGGGTTCCTAAAATTATGAAATTTCCAAAACTTAACACTATATTCAGATATTAAAATTAACTTTAATTTGATACCCCACATGAAGTTTTCGGATCTTATTAAAATTGTCACCTACTTTGGGCCCTGACGCCCAGGAATTTCGAAATTTTTAAAAATGAACATTATATTCATATTGTGGTTTAAATGTCCTTTAAACTTGATAGCCGACATGGGCTTGTGCGATTTTTTCACAATTTTGTCCCCCCTCACATTTTTGTCTCCCTTATTTAGATAGAGGACCAGTCTCAAAAACAATAGGGTTCTATAGGTTAAAAGTGTGGACACACGTGCCATGTTTTACGAAAATCGGTTGATGCGTTCAAACCTTATCGTGAGACGTACTCCAAATAGATAGACAGACAAATGCTAAACGGTCGAGTTAAAACTGAAACTCGTTTTGCTCGTTCAGTAATAATATTAATAATGCTTCCAATCGTAAACCACGAGAATTAAGCCCGGAAACTTTATATAATTACTCATGCTGTGAAAGCCTACGTAATTAGGAGGTCTCGCAGAGTAGACAACATAGGAAACTATATGACAGGAAGGATAGAATAGAAATAACATATCGACACAATGATTGAGGATAGAATAGGTAAGTTGTGCGGAGAGGACAAACGAACTGGAAGGAAGCTTGGACGTCGTCATCATCATCATCATCATCATCTTCACGGATTAAACCAAAGATGGTTTGATCCGGTCTCAAATAGGCAAAGATTAGAGGTGGTCACTCCAGCGTTTCCTCGGACGTCCCATACCTTTCCGTCCCCTCGGCTCATAGTTCCAGAGTTGTTTGGGGATGCGGCAGTCATCCATTCGGCAAAGATGTCCACACCAATTTAGCCTATACTGGGCGATCCTGTCGAGTATACTCATAATATTCAGTTTCTGCCGTAAGTATTCTGTGTTTCTTCTATGATCATGGAGAGTATACCCTGCCACGTGTCTGAGAAATCTCATTTCAGCCGCTTGGATGTGACTGGCCTGGCCTTTCGTTAAAATCCAGTTCTTAGACCCATAAAGAAGTGTGGGAAGAGCCATCACTTTGTAGAATTTTAGGCGTGTTCCTTTGCTTGCTGACTTAAAGGTTCGCCTAATGGTTCCGCACGTAAGGTTGACCTATGCAACTTGTTCACGACGTCGTTGCATGCATCATAAGACACATTGTAGGCCAGGTATTCAAAATTGCTAACTTGTTCCAGGAGCTTGGACGTTTGAGGCAAAAAATACAGTGCACCTGGTAAATGGAACAGGCTGGTAGCCTAAATCGGGAGAAAGAGAGTCCCTGTGCTGTTGGACGTAACAATTACAACAGTACACCTAAACAATTACTGTGTCGTTGCGGGCCGCGCTGACCACAGTCCATATATTGCAGTGGTACAGCTAGCTTCGCCATAATAGGTGGATTCGTTCGTTGTCTCTCTCTCTCTCTCTCTCTCTCTCTCTCTCTCTCTCTCTCTCTCTCTCTCTCTCTCTCTCTCTCTCTCACACATTTAATTGAGACACTTTATCGTGCATTATAAACCGAAAACGCTGGCCAGTTACGACTGAATCGTTGGGGACTCTGCCCTATTATAGCGATGCGTACCGTCCACGCCCAAATAAACATTCCTCTCCCTTACGTCGTATCCATACTGCTTTTGTTATTTTCATTGACGGAGAAACCAGTTTCCCGTACTGAGTAATAGAATTATTGTGTCGTGTGAACTGTTTTTTACTTCCATGTTCCGTAAGGAAATGGAAGTATGGTGATGGCGAAAAAAATCATATTCGTGATAAGGGCTGATTCTGATTGTACTGTGCTTAAAACATGAAGAAAAGCCATTTTCCGAAAAGTGCGTGTAGAATTTTTTCCATGGCGAACGATAACTGCCGCAAATTCAAACAGAATCAAATAATTTTTTGCATGTGTGTCTGAGTTGTAGAGGACTCAATGCCTATTGATTTTGGTGAAGATCGATTAAGGAAGAGGGGGTAGTTTTCCTGGAACGTTTGACGTTTTAACAAGCGTAAAGTATTTAATTTTGATAAATAAAGTATCCTGAAAAGAAAGTCATAATAATCCACTGTAGAAAGGTAGATGAAATATCTATAAATGAAAAGGGTAGTTGAATGGGGAGTGGATAATTTTCTATAAATGGAAATGTTAGTTGAAGGGGGAGGCGATAATTTTTTATATGTACTACGTTATCGGCAACAAAGAAGTAGTTTGTTGGTAAAACTCCTCCCCGGGCTGTTTGGGCGTGGTCCAATGTTGTCTGCAAAACCAGACGTTTCGGCATCGACTGCCATCATCAGTGAAAATCGAGTGCGCTAACGTGAGATGGTATACGTTAGTGACCACAGTGCTGTGGTTAAGGTTGAAGAAAGCAGTAGGTTTCTATGGAAATATTTCATTTCGAAACTGATTTTAAATATAAGTCTTAGAACATTGAAGTCATGTATGGTTCTCCATACCGATATTTTTTAAGGTAGACGAGATTTTCTCCCCGCCCTCAGACGTGTGACAGATCATTATGTAACTGCAGTGAGTCGGCAACTGGCTGCATCCAAAAATTACAACAGAGTGTATTTTGTACACTATCGTCTTATAGGCAGCGATTGAAATAAACCACTCGTATAACTGTCGACACCTCGTTTATTTATCGTTATCACAAATAATTTTTCGCAAGTAAATATATAACACAAAAAATACAAATGTCTATTCACAACTGTGATAGGGATTATTAACACAACCGTAATTTACACAAACAGAAAGATAACGCACAAATACAATATTGAACCACAAATGTGGTATCAAACGCACGCAGTAATTCTTTAACTAACTTAGCCGAAACCTGAAAAAAGACTGACTAAAACTGTCAAACACCGTTTAGGCTATATATAGTGTGGTAATGACGTCATCCACCAACATGCGTCATTTACTACAATACACCAAAATATTCCAGGCGCCCATTCCAGAACATGGCAGAATAAACTACGTTAACTATAAATGTATTTGTACATTGGTAGAGAACATTCTAGTGTATCCTATAAATACGTTATAAGCGAAGTGTTATGTGTTTTATAATTGTGCGAGACTCTATTAGTTTACATTATTATTCCGGGTGAACAATTTTTATTTGATTTGTTGTAAGATACTATCTTGTTGATTACAAACTGTTTAATTGTGATAATTAAAGCTGATGATTAGTGACTTAATTGGTATCTTGTATTTTGTTTTCCACTGTACCAAACGACGATCAGATAGACCGTCGTAACTAATTATAGAATATTCATCATATTAATTTGAATTTGGGTTGCGGTTGCTCTAGTAAACAACAATAGTCATGCATTCTTCTCTTTGTCGTTTTTCTACGTTCGGTTTTAGTTTAGAGATTGTACCGAAGGTTATTCGATAAGTAAAGAGACAAACTCGAGTAGTTTACAAAATGTAAAAACTAGAAGTATATTACGGAAGTCGGCATCGCTGTCATCAATCTAAAGCAGCTGAATAACAAATATTTCAGAATACGTAACATAAATTAAGCGTTCAGAAACGTAAACAACTAGTGAACCCCGATATTAAAATATCACGAGACGGATATTTGAATGTGCTATTGTTTGCTGACGATTTGGTTGTAATTCATAATCAAGAATCTGCTTTACAAAAATCAGTTTTTAGGCTTCATCAGATTTGCAAACAATACAATATGAAAGTCTCCACTGTAAAAACAGAGGTAACGGCATGTCGATACCAATACGTAAGTTACCTGGTTAACCGTCATAGAAGGTAAACTACAAAAGAAGAAAAGGAGAGGACGGCTAAGGAAACAGTTCATGGAACAAGTAACTGAGGATGTGACAGCAAGAAGTTACAGCAAAACGAAGATGGCAGTGGAGAGTAAGTTCTGAGGAAGCCATGATGTAGTCGCCTACCAATCTGAGGATTGAGCACCGAAGAAGAAGAAGAAGAAGAAGACGCTCACCAATACATTCGGACATCAAGAAAAGTTAAAACAGAAAACTATTATGGTTGCTGACAGTATCAATTAATTATACGTAGGCCTGATAGCTGGTGTGGAAATCCCCAAGTCACAACTGACCACTGGTCTAAATGCTTCAAAGAAACGCAAGAAAATAAAGTCAAGTCGCCCAAACGAGATAGTTTGCACGACCTGATATAAAAACGTCAAATTCGTTTTTTTTTTACATTTCTCTTCAGTTCCCTAGAGGAGAGACTTTTTTATATATAATTTTTTAATACATAAATTTGAAATAATACAGACCGTAAATCAGAGAAGAGATTTAAATAATATTTTATTGTGCGTAAAATAATATTATTCAGCGGGCGTTCATTTATCATCGGGCAAAACAAGGTGGAAAATATTTGTTCATTTTTTTTTAGTCAAAATTAAGCGTAAAAATGTCAAGAGCCGCTGGGCCGACGACGGATAAAGGAAATACTAATGTGGCAACTACATGGCGTACATAAACTATTCTGTAAATTAGGTTTGAAAAGAATTTCTTACCAACGGAAATGTATACCACGATTATAAATACGGAGGATAATCAATTAAGATAATTTATGTGATGAGAGTGGAGATTTGGTAGGCCGTGGTGTGAGACATACATAGCCTTGCCCGGTGGCCGTAGGCTTGTCTCTCACCACACATACTTGCGTCCTCCCTCCCCTCACCCGTCAACCTGCCGACCAGGGGTCAGAGGTGTTATTTAGCTCGTTACACACACACTCACATAGACAAAAAGATATGATAGCTATACCGTATTTAGCGTTTGATGGGCACTCGCCGGTCACTGGGACGGTATTTAGGGTAGCTCTCTCTCGCCTGACAACTCACACGTGTGAGGCTGTCTGTATCAGAAATTGTTGTGACGACCTTCAAACGAACGCTGTAGCCGGTGATCGCTTAACACTCTTGCTACCATGTGTACCATTTAATGTCTTATGCTTAACACTCTTGCTACCATGTGTACCATTTAATGTCTTATGCTTAACACTCTTGCTACCATGTGTACCATTTTTGGACACGCAACACGTTTTCTAGAGCCCGTGTGTACCACATCTGGACATATTAAATTTCCCGTACAGCCCATGTGTACCAAAGTTGGACACATTGGATGACTGTGTTTTGAAGGTTCTGGCAACATGTGGCCACAAATCAAGCCATGTAGATAGAGTTTTACATTCTTCTGGGCCAGACTGAAAGAAATATGCCCTTGGGTTAAGTTGGTAATATCGTACTGTCAACAAAATCAGCTGTTATAACAGATATAGGAAAACATATCTGGGCCGGGGGGAAATTTACTCTTCACAGGTCTGGTAGTGAGAGGTTTTCCTGTCACCAGTGTCTAGGAGCGAAAGTGTTGATGACTGTCTGGGAGTTCGTTGATGACAGTTTTTGTTATTATGGGATAGTTTTTAGTTTCTGACAAAGATATTTTCATATTGTAAAGGAGAAGTCAGCTAATAAAATTTGTTGTAGACTAGTAGTTAGTAGTTGTAGTTAGTAGTAGCCTAATATTCGTAATTTACTAGAAATAATAATTTAAATAAATAATAACGTTGTGTAGTTTATCGTATAACCTGTGCACCCATTCAAGAAGTACTGTAATTATTAAATTGCCCACTTCACACACTGCACACATTAAAACTACCTACTTTAAAATATTCATCTTGTTATTTAAGTTGGCAGTCTCTGTAATTCCAACTTTGTCGTGTTTATTTGCCGAACCGATACTTGTCATGCTCCGGACGAGGACTTTCAGTGTTTAAAACTTGATAACAGTGGAGGCATTGAAAGGCCTCGTCCGGAGCATGACATATAGCAGTTCAGCAAATAAACTCGACAAAGTTGGAAATACATAAAAATAACTAAAAGAGAGGCAGTTTACATTGTTTTTGAAATGACTTCACACTTACAGACTGAACCCGTAGTTAGACTGAGCCCGTTTTGTCAATCGTAAACAAACCATTACTTTGTAGTTGTTTTGATTGTTCATCTTCTTTTTTCACAGCACTAAACTAATATAGAATATTGAAACTTTCACTTGTGAAACTTACTTGTCTTTTCTTCCCGTACGCGTTTCGGCGTGATGTGCACCTTCGTCAGCAGTTCGAGACTGGTCTGTCTGACGAAGGCGCACATCACGCCGAAACGCGTACGGGAAGAAAAGCAAGTAAGTTTCACAAGTGAAAGTTTCAATATTCTATATTAGCATTAGGTTGTTAAAATTCATTCCCGGACTGGTTGGCTGTGGTCCATTGTTTTCAACTAAAACGGACGTTTCGACAGTACCATCGACTTACGTTAGCAAAGCTCGAATTTTACACTGATGATGGCACTCGATGGTACTGTCGAAACGCCAAACAGCCCGGGAATGAATTTTAACAACATTGACTCCGGCCGTGTAAGTCTACGAAGTAAACCATTACGTTGTTAACTAATTAGTTGTTAATTAATTAACTTGTAATCTGTGTAGTGTCTTCACTACATGGAAGTTGAAAACGGCTAACACATGAGCTGACGAAGAAGAAGAATATACTAATGGCTTCTTCTTGAACGACCGAAGTAGTTCAGGAGTTGTGGGTAAGGCTGCTGCCTTCTTGTGTCAGCCGTTCGACATACAGGCATTGTGACTAACACGACACTTCAGATGTTCATTTGTTAACCCAGTGTATTGCCCTATTCCACAGGTTGAATCGACGTGGGGTCTGTATTCCGTTATATAGGCCTAGTTCTTCCGTAATAAGGTCAAGTTCCCTTACTTGATCGTACATGATGGTGTCCGGGAATCGAATCCTAGAGCTTTGGATTAGTGTAGCCACAGGCCAAATACTCCAAGCAGAACATATGCTGACAAAAACCAATATTCACGAAAATCTTCGAGAAAATTAAATTTTAAATATCGGTATGGAGAACCATACATGACTTCCATGTTCTAAGATTTATATTTAAAATCATTTTCAAAATGAAATATTTCCATAGAAACTACTTCTTTCTTCAGCCTTAACCACAGTACTGTGGTCACTAACGTATACCACCTCACGTTAGCGGACTCGATTTTCACTGATGATGGCAGTCGATAACACTGCCGAAACGTCTGGTTTTGAATTTTAACAACAAACTACTTCTTTGTTGCCGATAACGTAGTACACATATAAACAATTATCTCCTCCCCCTTCAACAATCATTTTCACTTATAGAAAATTACCCCTTCCCTTCAACTACCCTTTCCATTTATAGGTATTTCATCTACCTTTCTACAGTGGATTATTATGACCTTATTTTCAGGGTACTTTATTTATCAAAATTAAGTACTTTACTCTTGTTAAAACATAAAACGTTGCAGGTAAACTACCCCTTCCCCTTAACCGATATTTACCAAAATCAATAGGCCTTGAGTAGTCTACAACTCGGCCACATATGCAAAAAATTATTTCATTCTGTTTGAATTTGCGATAGTTATCGTTCGCCATAGAAAAAATTCTACACACAGACACTTTTCGGAAAATGACTTTTCTTCATGTTTTGAGGGTAGTACAATCAGAATCAGCCCTTATTTCAAACACGATTTTTTTGTCATCACAATACTTCCATTTCCTTATGGAACATTACGAACGTTTCTACTCGTACATAAAAAGCTGAATACAGTTAATACATAGTTTGATAAAATGTGACAATCGTGGCTTTTCAGTCCCTGCAGCGAGAGAGTGAGTGAGTGAGAAGGGAGTGATATCAGAGTGCATTTTGTTGTTACCCTGCGGTCGCGATTTAAAGCTGATTAAATTGACGTCAATATGGTGGAAATTTGTAGTAAACATGCATTCAATAAAAACACGATTCGTTTGTCAGTTTTGAATTTTAATCTTCTTAATGCGTTTCATGTCGACTGATGGTATGGTACCAGTATGTTTTGCACGAAAGCCTAGTCAAACGTGATACACGTAACCAAAAGCTCGTGTCATTATCTATATTATCTCTTGCTCTGTACACGCGTGCGATCATGTAGTAACTGTCTCGCAAGCGCGCGATATATATAGTGGGAGAGAAAGAAGGACAGACATATTGTTAATTGTATTACCGCTGTAAATATAAATATTAAAAATTGTCAAAAGCTTTCGTGTGATAAATTATTAAATATCTTTATAAACGTTATATGAATTATAACGGTACCAAAACGTCTACATACAACATTACATACACACGTGTCGTGCCGAATACGAGGTCTGTAAATTAAGTAATGCGACTATTTCAGTAAAAACTTGGGTTTACAGTCAAACTATATATAGACTCTATCGCCTTCAAACAGTTCCCTTGGGAAGCCACGCAGCGCTTTAGACAGGTTTCCACTCTTCATAGCAATGCTGGATCTCTGAAACTGGAATCCCTTCAACTGGTCGGTTACATTTTACTTCCATGTTCCATAAGGAAATGGAAGTATGGTCATGGCGAAAAAAATCGTGTTCGAGATAATGGCAGATTCTGATTGTACTACCATCAAAACATGAAAAAGTCATTTTTCGAAAAGTGTCTGTGTGTGTGTCTGTCTGTCTATGTGTAGAATTGTTTCTATGGCAAACGATAACAGCCGCAAATTCAAACAGAATCAAATACTGTTTTGCATACAGCCCTGAATTGTAGAGGACTCAAGGCCTATTGTTTTTGGTGAAGATCGGTTAAGGGAAAGGGGTAGTTTACCTGCAACGTTTTACGTTTTAACAAGAGTAAATTGCTTAATTTTGATAAATAAAGTATCCTGAATAGAAGGTCATAATAATCCACTGTAGAAAGGTAGATGAAATATCTATAAATGAAAAGGGTAGTTGAAGGGGGAGGGGGTAATTTTAAGTTTTATATGTGTAATACGCTAATGACAACAAAGAAGTAGTTTCTATGGAAACATTTCATTTCACTTTAACAAAATTATATTTTTTTTATTTACGCGTAATTTAAATCTTATATGAGTGAAAACATATCGTTCCTGGCAGGCAAGCATATCTCAGTTATGTAATGTTTACGTTCCCAAAGTTTTATTATTGTGATTACTGCAATAAAAAGGCAGGCAGGACACACACACACACACACACACACACACACACAATTCGCGTTATTTCTGGCCTCACTCATTTTTATTTTCTTACGTTTGCACGCTTTTTAAATGGAAAGTGTCGAAACCCACATCAACACAACGTGTGCAACCCGAAAAGGTGTCCAGCGTGGACAGCGATTTGCTTCCTGTGGATCGCTCATCAGTCTAACTGCACGTGTTTACAGAGGAACGGTTCATAGACAGACTTTTTGTCTTTAGGGAGTGAATCCTCTGCAAGATGCTCAGGGTCCATGAGAGACTTCGGAGCGATCCTTCTTTTCCGCGTGTTTGTTCTGTGAAACGTACACTGTAGATTCGCAGCTTTACTCTGAGGAACGCTCCATAGGAAATGTTAAATTTTTTTTCCACGGTGTACCCTCATATACACTAAAATCTGCTCTGATGTTTTGATTACGGACATAATAATATTAAAACTTTGGAAACTTGAGCACTGCTTAATGGAGATGAAACATTAACTTTTACAAGCCATTAATTTTATGCATATTTTGAAGCAATAAATGTTTTAATAAATTAATACAATCTGTGTACTTATTTCTGTTATAATATAAGAATTACAATCTAATATGTGCATATGTGTGTGTATGAAAAATATATAAATATTTTTCTCCTCTGGAAAATTGTTTGCCTCTCCTGGAAAATATTTTGACCTCACTGATGACTAGTTATTTACTACCCTGTGTGGAATATAGCGTTATGACATGGATCAGAATGGTGGGTGTTAAACAGAAGACACAAACGTATTAAGGAAGAAATGTTTTGCTGAGAAATTTATAATATGGGTAAACAGAATCGTCGTTCTGAAATTCAGAAGACGAATGGAAAGAAAGAAAGAAAGACTCGATTTTAAAAAAGAAAAATGACTAGTTTGTATTAACAGGAAAGACTTTGATAACACTATAGTCATCATTCACCCTCGGCCGATAACTCGCAGCGAGAGCCTAAATTCATTACAGGAATCAGATCGCAGCTCCCTTTGGCCAGCTCTTCGTTCGACCTACAAACATTTTATTCAAAAGTACAGTCCTTCCTCACGAAGGTTGAGGATAGTCTTCACCCACCTGACATGGGGGTACCGTTTTAGCTGATACGTCATTTCTTCAGAACTCAAGCATCCACTTAGTTAATATTTAAATGATTTTAAATATAAATTTTAGGACATGGAAGTCATGTGTGGTTCTCCATACCGATTTTTTTTTAATGTTGTCGATTGTCCCAAAATGGTGTGCTTTGAAATGTTTTTTCAATCTCGGGAAGAGAAAGTAGTCACAGGGACGCAAATCACGTGACTAAGATGGCTGAGTAAAAACAGGGACATTTTTCTTTGCCAAAAACTCATTAACCGATAGTGCTGTGTGACAATGTGATTTGTCATGATACAGCATCCAGATGTTCACGCTAAATTTTGTTTTTAAAAATCTGATAAAGTGTATTCTGGTTAAAATTTACTTGTTCTGCGACGATTCTGACAGTTAATCGACGGTCAGACCGCACCAAGTCCCTGATTCGATCAACACTGTCGTCAGTTCTTGACTTTGACGGTCTTCCAGAGCGTGGATCTACCTTAATTGATTCCCGGCCATCTAAATGATTTAAACCATCTGAAAACCTGTGCTCTTGACAATGCTTCATCTCCGTACACCTTCGTAAATTTTTTGAAGGTTCAGTAGCATTGTGCCCGAGTTTAAGACAAAACGTGATTGCACAACGTTGGTCGTAATTGATGTCACTCATTTTTATAACGCACAACAAAAATTCACTACACGGAAAGCTTGTTTACGTTTCACGTAGCAATAGTAGACAATAAATATTAATACTCAATATCAGTCATCTGTTTATCTAACCATCTGTGATAATGGAAACCTTCCCAGTGTTGCCATATTGACTGCTACATGATTAGTCTCATTACTTAAATTACAGACCTCGTATGTGCAAATATCAGCAGTCTTGTATCCGTTTACGTGAGCGTGTGGACAACACATGATATTGTGGGAGTTTTTAGTAGAATGTATGTTCCATTTTTAAACTGAACGTTGGACACATGCTAAGTAAAGACACACGATGTGAGTAATTTGTTTTAATGTTTTGTTTGTTTGAACAATTTGTATAATTAAGTTATTTTAAGCATATAATATATATTTACTTCCATGTTCCATAAGGAAATGGAAGTATGGTGATGGCGAAAAAAGTCGTGTTCGAGATAAGGGCTGATTCTGATTGTACTACCCTCAAACCATGAAGAAAAGTCATTTTCCGAAAAGTGTCCTATGGCGAACGATAACTGCCGCAAATTAAAACAGAATCGAATAATTTTTGGCATGTGTGCCCGAGTTGTAGAGGGCTCAAGGCCTATTGATTTTGGTGACATCGGTTAATGGGAAGAGGTAGTTTACCTGCAACGTTTTACGCTTTAACAAGAGTAAAGTACTTGATTTTGTTAAATAAAGTATCCTGAAAAGGTCATAATAATAATCCACTGTAGAAAGGTAGATGAAATATCTTTATAATTGAAAAGGATAATAGAAAGGGGAAAGGGTAATTTTTTGTATTTATGTAATAAATTTATTCGAACGAAAACTTGAAAATTTCAATAAAATAATATCAATTGATATCGTTCCATGCTATGTATAGCCAGGGATACGTAAACAAAATAATTTTTCGTTTTCAGAAATTCACAGATTACAAACACTGGGCGGTATTGGCTTTCTTTCGCGTTGTTTAAATAAAAGATAATTTAATAAAATTAATTCTTTTTTTTTAATATTTAGTACTAGGTACAATTCGTATTTTATTATCTTTCTCAGCGTTTTTACCAAAAGCATGCTGATATATTTGGTTTCGTTCTGAGCGTACATATTTTAAATAATTTTATAATTAATTAGAACATGGAAGTCATGTATAGTTCTCCATACCGATTTTTTGTTACCTGTTATAGAAAAGTATACATCTTTCTGTGTACATATTGACTAGTATGCTACCTTAGCTGCAGAACTCGCCCACTGTTTTGAACCAAGTACATTTATTATTGCATAAATGTCAACGTAAGATACTTTTTTAATTATGGGAAAAACTACAAAAATCCTGATTATTTTACTATTTCTTTAGTGATATAACAATTATACAGCACACAATCATACCATAAACACTACAAATTCTAACGATTCAGATTTGGGTTACAATTCATTTTGCCTGCTACCCTGATGGATAAAGATATCTGATACCCAGATAAAGATCCTTCACAATCAAATTTATGATTTCTTTTATGGGCCCTGGGTCCCAATATTTTGAAATTTCCAATACAGATATTCCAATATTTTGAAATTTACATTCAGATATTAGTTAAACTTGTCTCTAATTTGATACCCAACGTGAAGTTTTGTGATTTTATTAAAATGTTCACCTAATTTAAATTTTCACCGTCCTTGATGTTCAAAAATTTTGAAATTTTTAAAACTGGACACTATATTCAGATTGTGGTTTAAATTTACTATAAATCGATACACCACTTGGATTTTTTCGATTTTATCAAAATTTTCACCTGACTTTGGGCCCTGGCGTCCAAAAATTTTGATCTTTACGTTTGACCGGTTGGTGCGTTCAAACGTTATCGTGAGGCATACCCGAAATAGCCAGACAGACAGACAAAGCCAAAGAGTATTTGGTGATTGTATACTTGTACTTGTTATTT